>JALGBA010000311.1:1627500-2168731 GCA_023970755.1 Azemiops feae
TTCAGTTTAAGAACAGTTTCAACATCTGCTAGCCGTATCCGGAGCACATAAAAATATTGCTTTGGCATCAGAGGTTCCAATTAGCTATTATGGTAAACAGTACCACTCAACATTAGAACCATAATTAAAAAGGTACAATAAAGAATATTCTTCCTGCGTCAACTCAGAAAGTTCAGACTGCCCAGGAGCTGTTAATAGTTTTACAAAGGAATTATTTAGTGTTATTTGTACTTCTATAAATGTCTGGTTTGGTACAGGTACAGACTCCAACAGATAGTTAAGACTGCAGAAAGAACAATTGCAACCAGCCTGCCTTCCATAGTACATTGTGCGGATCAGGAGAGCCGAGTAGATATCCATAGACATAAACGGTTTCAAGTCCTTCCCTCGGGACAGCGCTATAGGGCATTCCACGCCAAAACAACTAGACACAGGGTTTTTTTCCCTTGTGCCATCACTGTTGGAATACTTAATTCTCTCAGTGTTGCCTAATGTCTATTAACGCATGTAGTGTGGCTGTATTATCTTTCTTAACCTCTTTATTCCCCCTTTTATTGGCATTATTATTCTATTGCTTTGCATGTACACTGTTTTTGTACCAAAGACAAATTCCTTGTGAGTAATCACACTTGTCCAAATAAAGTATTCAATTCAACTCAATTCAATCATGTGTCAATTCCTCAGAAAAAGGAGAAAGGTAAACTAGACACGAGATACCCTGTAGGTGTAGAAGGACCAGTACAAGAATACTTTGTGACTAGCTAGGAGAAAACCACTTTCTATGGCAGCTATTGAAGTGCTCATAATATGCTTATACAATTCTATGTCCACTGAAGTCCTTGTTTGGTTATATAGGGTGTAAGGTTAACTGTAGACAGTTGGACTAACATCCATTGTCTGCAATGGCAGATTCTTCATTCATATCTGCACAATGAAAACCTTCTCCTTCTGTGGTTTACACTTTGTTAGACCTTTATGGTCTTTTCTTGGAAGCTCACTGAATAGAGCTTTGCAGCAATCTGTATTCAAGCAGCAATATTTGATCTGCAGGGTATGTGAGCAGGCACCAAGCACACGTTGGGAACATTTTAAAACACTGGCATTTTTTGACTTTGCAGCTCCTGTGCAATCTCTGGAAGAATGCATGTTAAGGTGTCCCTTATAAAGTGCCAGATATTGACAACCCACGCTGAATCACACTTTGCTCTCTGAACCTGGATTACTGCACATTCCTATCACTTATTAGTCTTTCATGACTCTTATTATTCTCTTTTCATTACTCCCTTTCTCTTTCTCTTAAGTATACATTAGCAACAGACAACAAAACCACACTTCGAAAATTAATATTTAACAGTGACCATTTTATTATTTTTCATTTTACAAAAAAAGCAGATATAAAAATGAGCAAAATCTTCATAATTCCATTAAATGTAAATGGAATATACTAGTGAGCTCTGCTCCAAAGTCACATTCAAGCTGCTTTCATTCTGGAATGCTCTACCTCTTTTAGGAAATTCATGCTTTACTGTTATAGGTGATTTTTTTCCTCCCTGATCAACATCATCTTACTTAATACAACTTGGAACATGACCGTAATAAGAGCAAAATTCAAGATACTCTAAGTCACAGTACCTGAATATTGATCAAGGAATGTCTGTATTTTCAAATAAAACTATACATTAAATTGCTAGGGGGAACAATACCAACTTAGCATCCCTGTGTGACGTTTCTCTCACTGCTCCAGTATAACATATAAAATCTGTGGTCCCACATTCTGGTGTCATGACTAATTTTTATGTTAATTGCAAATTTTATGTTATGTACACACAAAAACAGTATCAGAGAATGGTGCAAGAGGTAACTGAAAGTTAGAAATTAAGGGAAAATGTCATCCCAAAGAAAAATTCTTTGGCAGCAACCCCAGTCAAATGCAGTATGTAGTTTTGTCCTAATCCTCTTTTACACATATTACATTATCAAGCGGCAACTGTTGAACTGAATTCCCTCACACGATCTGTTCCTTTCCTTAAATAACTCATCGCAAAAGCAGTGATTATAATGAAGTCATTAGGAATGGTTGCATTCAACTGTTATAAAAACATTTACACAATGCATAAACCTTTCCACAGACCTTTGCCAGGTAATGGCAAAGTTTTAGCATTTGACTAAAAAATGCAAGGCCTGCTTTTTCCCCTCAATTTTAAGCGATCCCACCTGCGACAGATTACATGGAATGCTGCCTGACTAGCTAAGGAATTTAAAACATTGATGTCAATCCCTGCCATCTGCTCAGAAGATTTATCTGAAGAGGGAAAGGCAGTGACTTGTCATGATTTTCTGAAAATTTAACTCCAATGCAAAAATTTGCATGTGTTATTAAAAATTCTTTGTAGGTTTCTTCTTAAAAACAAATTTTCATTTTTACATTTATCCAACATTTCACAAAAAGTTTGATATATCTATTAAGCCACAGATATGAAAAAGCAAAAAGGCAAGCCGAGAGAGACAGATGCTACCCACAGGGCAGTGATGGCAATTGGTTTTTTGGTCTTGTACCAGCATTTCCAATACCCATGGCAGAAGGGGATTTTTCGCTGGACTTAAACTGTTTTCCTGGCAGTTAAGACACGGACAATGGAACCTACACCTCCAGCAGCAAGAGCCTGCAAAACAGAAAAACCATACATATGGAGTAAGAACTCAAGACAAATTTAATTATGGATATTTATTAAATTTTTAATGGGGATACTACAAAGAGGTTTAGAAAATAAGAAATATCAGCATTCCACACAAAAAATCTAGTATCATATGAAGGGGGGGGGGAGACATAGCTATACAAATAGCTTACATTACAATAGAAATCACTGGCAGAATCATGTTCCCTTTGTATTTGCAGCTAAATCTCTTGCTGTAATGTACATTGTCTTCGTTCACTGTATAAATTGCTAATTGGGGAAATGCCAGCAATATTTAGAGCGGGGGTACCCAACCCATTACCGGGTCGCAGCCTATTGGCCACCGGACCGCGTGAGTGGCTGGTGCACGCATGTGCATGTGCGCATATGTGTACAGCTCCATTTGCGCGAGCGTCACCGTTCGTGGCCCCACTCGTGCAAGTGTCATGGGCATTTGCGGCACTACCCACATGAGCAATGGGTGTTTGCTTGCACGCGCATATGTATTCACCTTCCCAGAAAACCATCCGTTCTTTCCTCCCTCCCCGGGCCACCAACCCTGAAAGGTTGGTGAACTCTGATTTAGAGAACACAGAACATGCTTAATAGCTTAACTGAAAAGTTTGTTTTACTTCCTTTAGATTGTAGTTCCTGTCACTTTTATTCAAATCGTTCTGAATCCCATGAATGAATATGATACTTTTTACAACTGGGGGAAACATTTCCATTCTCGTTGAATTCCCTTGCTCCTTCATTTTCTAAAAGTTGAAAACTAATTATCTGTAATAAAGTTACATTATTTTATATTTCTTTTCATTGGTAATCTAGGACTGTTCCTGATTAGACATTATTTTCCAGTCTATGTATAATTTTATTTTTGTAAAAGCTCTTCAACCCTTACATATATTTTCTTTTTGAAGTTCTGGACACCTGTCTTTTTAGTTCTTCTATGTAACTTTTCCGGCTATATTCTTTGGGTATCTGTGGCTCTTCCTTTTTTTATATGCTTTAGAGAAATCCAAAATAACAGAACCCTTGCATTAAGACATGACAACCTGTTCATGTGAGGACTTAGAAACAAAATAGCAAACCATGAAATGAAAACTTCATTTCCAATCTTGCGTATTGAAAGTCTGTTTTTCCAATGTTGAGCAGAAGTCTTTCTAAATATGAACAAGCTGAAAATGTATATAAACTTACCAACCAAGAAAATAGTTTAGGGGGCTCATTAATATGAATAAAAAAATCTGCTATCTGGAGTAACATACCTTTTCATGCCACTGCAGCAAGACAGCGCTGCTGTTGTCAGAGGGACTCTCAAAACCTTTGTAGATATATTTCATTAATAGATCAACTCCATTTTTATCCAGAGATTGCACCGCTTTTTCAATATCATTGGCTTTGAAAGAGATGAGCACCTTCAGGACAATGCTCTCTGCACGATCCTGGAGACAGAAAGAAAGAGTCATACAGAAGGCCCCATGACTGTCTGCAGATGTAGATTACAAACCAGTACACATCTATTTGAAATTAAGTCCCACCGAGCTCAAACAATTTATTTCTACACAGAAATCCATTAAGCTATAATATTAATGTTTATCCTAAAATGTCTAATGTATTCAACAAGCAGCAAGCAAAAATATGGCTTACTAATGCAGAAATAACTAATATTTAGGAATCATTCAAGAACATATATTGTTAAGACTTCTGATTATGATGTGTGGATGGCAGAAAAAGAAATAAAGGCATTCCATGGTATACTGAACCATAACTCACCAAATTAGGCCACTGCAATAATCTTATATTTAAAAAATAAGAATTTTTTTTCTCTTTTTGTCCTTCCAACACTTTTTTGTACTATGTATTACTTTTGTGTTAGATATCATTATTTAATTTTAATATATATACTAATTTCATTTTTAGTGCCATTCTGGCTGAATATGTCCTTCAATCTGTAACTTGCTCTGACTTAGGTGTATGGCCTATAAGTCCCACTGAAATCAATAATACAATAATACAGACTTTTACTAAGTACATATAGGATTGCAGTATGAAATCTCATGCTCATAGATTGCATACAGGCCTTCCTTCCTTCCTTAAGATGGACCTTACAGCAAGAATTAGAAAACAATTCTTTCCTACTTCCTGAGAAGCTCTTCTCGCCAAAAAAAGAGCAATGAACAGTGCGGGAACATTTATATTTCCAAACTGGAAGCATATATTTATCATGCAATACCTTCACTGCACTTAGCTATCCATAGATAGCACTTATATTTTCAATGTGCTATTATAAATTATTTATAATGCCAAAAACATTCCTATCCCTACTGCACGTATTGTCAGCAACATCAACCTTTCTTATGTAATCCTAGGAATTCAAAGTTCATATTAGTGTCATTTATATCAGCAAGACTACGATCCTTCCACATATCAGTATCAACTTCCAAAGCTGATAGTATTTTTAAATGAAGCAAAACAAACTTAAATTTAAAGCTATTTAAATTTATTTTATTTAAATATATTTAAATTTAATATATTAATATTAACATATTAAAGATAAAAATACAGAACTTCAACACACAATTAAGAAACAGACAAATGAGAAATTATGTCTGTTCTCTGTTCATGCTAAAATATTTTTTTAAATGGTCATGTTACATTAAGTCACTGATTTAAGTAGACTGATTTAGTACAAGTGGTCCAATTATGACCATTCTTTTAGCAACCATTTAAAGTTACAACAGTGCTGAAAAATAGTGACTTACAACTGGTCCTCACACTTACAACTGCCACAGCATCCCTGCAATCACGTAATTGTGATTTAAGTGTTCAACAACCATTGTGCATTTATAAAAACAGTTGCAAGCATCCCATGATCACATAATTGCCCTTTCCAACCTTCCCAGCCAGCATCAAGCAAGCAAAGTCAATGGGGAAGCTGGAAAGGAACATTGCAAGTTCAAGGTGTGGTTGCATGATGTCTCATTAATGTAAAAGATCATATAATCAGTTGTGGTCATGTGATGCTTCACTTAATGTTCATACTGTTTAACAACTAATTTTCCAGTTCCTGTAGTGCTTTTAAGTCAAGAACTACCTCATTATACTCTGCTTGTTATTCTGTTTCTTCTTAAAAGTAAGGCTGCAAAACCACAAGTCAACCCTGTTTTCTTTAGATATTTTATGAAAATATTCTGAACTGCAGAATAGGTTACCAATGACAATTTTTGTAGTTTAAAAAATACTGTTACCATACCTTTACAGCTTGACTCTTTGTATTAATTGGAGGATTCTTCAGAGCTGCCTGTAAGGCTGCCATCATATTTCCTGTGAAAAGCAGTTAAGGCTAACTTGCCAGTCTTTAGAATCAATGTTATTACTAATAATATATCACATTTCAAGTATTAGAAGTGCTTCAGACATATTAGTTGGGATTCTTGTAAGAGCCATGTGAGTGATTACAAGAGTTTTCCTGATCTAGAAAATGGAAATCTTGTTCCAATTCCTGCACAAGTTATATTTCCTAGAAAATATCATTTCACACTAAAGTCAAGCCAATATTACTTGTTAGCAATCATGAATTGCATTTTTCTTTGTTGAAAAGACAGAAAATAATAAATATAATAAGATAATTTGATACATTTAACAACTTCATGCTGCAGAAGAGACAGGAATTGATAAATAAGTAGCTCGCCAAATGCTCTTTTGTGAATTTGTGGCTTTCAATTCAAATCTTGTTGATATATTTTGAAAAATGCCCTCCTATTGCCCACTCTAAAAGTAGCATTAATTTAGCATATTTGGGTAAGTGTCTCTGAACAATGAAACAATCAATAGTTTATTACTGAGATGTCAAAACAAATTTTGGCAGCTTAACTAGTTTTTAGCTGAAAGTCCACAGTGCAACAAGATCCATAGATCTGAACTAGCAAAATACCACTGAACGTCAACTCAGCTATTAAACAATGAAACATGCTGATATTGGAATACATTTTTTCCAATACCTTTTGTTACCTAGACTTATGAAACCATGCAACATATACAAACATAAGAATAGTTACTAGTATGATTAAAAACTAGCCTTAATAAGCAAACAGCTGTGAACAAGAGGCACAAATAACATATCAATGGGTTCTATTCCTACATATACTTGTAACATCTCTTATATTAAGCATTGTAAATATAACTGTTTCTATAAAAAGAAAACCCCTGCAGAAGCCATATACTTCCTTTTCTGAGAAGAGGAAATGGGGAAACTATAATCAAGACTCCTCTCAATTTCATCACTTTAAATCTATTAAATGTGTGCAAAAGTAAGCTCCAAGAAAAATCCAAATTTAATAATTTGAGATCAGATTCATGTCATATTAAGCAATTAATTTTTTTCTCAAGGAGTATGGAAACTTATTAGAAAATGGAAAGCAAATTCCACCACAAATAGAGGTTTATACAAAAAATGGCGATACTTCCAAATAACAGCATGATTTTTCATTTTAAAAAGCCAAGAATCAAGAATTACTTTATTTCAGTACTTCTTGGGAAGATTCTAAAAATAACCCACATCTAATTTGAATTACTGCCGCCTTATTTACACTAAGCCTATAGTTAAAATAAGATACTGTGGTTTAAAACACAGTAACAGTTTTTTTCAACTGTCTATTCATAGTTTTTTTCTTCTTCTCTGAAAAACCTATTATGATGAACCAAAACATTTGCAGGCTATTGAGCTGGGTTAAATAATGAACTGCTCTAACCCAGATGCAGCATCTCAAGAGCAATAGGCAGAATATCCAAACGATTTTCCAGTTCCCAGGCTACTAATCACAAGTAAAACAGTGTAGCCTTTAAGTACCATCTAAATTAAAACGCTCCAAGCTGCGATCCTCGCTCTATTAATTCATTAGCCCCATTCACATTGCAATTTAGATGGGGGTGAGGCCAAGACTGAACGAACTTTTCAAGTCCATTTTGAGAGTTCGAACTTCAGGAACAACACTGAAATAGATTAAATAAGGAACTCTTTTTAAAACAAAGACAAAAACGAACCAACAATCATAGTAATCGGGACGACCTCAGTCGGATTGCAAAAGTCCCTGGAGAGCATCAAAGACCCAGCAATTTCCGTGCTTCTTTGCTGCTCTCCAGAGGTCGTATACATGGGGTCGCCGTAACCCAGGGGGCTACTGCCGGTGCTGGGGGAGAGCTGCACTCGCGGGCCTGCTCCCTCGCGGGGACCCCACCGAGAATGGCCCGCCCTGCCTCCCTCCGCCGAGGAAGCAGAAGGATATTGCCTCAAGCATGAGTCCACCTCGCCCTCGTCCGGCCCCACCTGCCCATCCCCGCCGTCCTCCTCATCCACGAACTTGTTCTCGTCGTATTCGTCCACATCGACACGGCGGAAGCGCGCGGAGGAGACCGTGTGCTTCGCCATCGCCGCGTCCACCTCAGTCCGGCAAAGAAGCGGCACCCAGCACCCTCTTCCCAAAAGCGGCGACGGCCGGAAGAAGGAAGTAGAAGAACCGCGGACGCCGGCACCGCGCATGCGCGACGCCCGCCTGGGCCGCTCTTCGCCTTGTACGGCAAGCGGAGAACACAGGTTAGGAGGAGTTGGGGGGTTTTTTGCCGCCTTATCCGATTTTTCGCTTCGTTTACTACTATTTCCCCCCCCCTTTGTCAGGGAGTTACGCACGCGCAGTACCGCTTCGGGTTGTGGATGTATTGGGCACGCCTGAGTACAGCCATTTCAACCCCACCCTGATAGGGTCCCCATGGGTCATGCGCAGAATTCTTGGGCGAGGTCATCTGTCTTTGTACAGTGGCGCGATGGAAGGGGGGGGAGGTTGACCGGTTTCCATAGAAACTGGGGGCGAGGGGAGGCGATATACCTGTTGGCTCTTGAAGAAATGTCAACGCAGAGGAAAAAAGCTTTCCCCCACTTCTGACGAAAATTGAAGCGAGTGTGTCGAGCGACAGGGCCTGCTATAAAGGTAGATTTTAGATAGCCAGATACGATCTCCCTTCAATACAAACCTCAGGTTATCATTCCTGGAATATTCCCCCCCCCCCCCAATATTGGTAAAGAACTACAGCTCTTCGTATTGCTAGGGTTCACCTGCTGCCTATTATAGTTATTATAGTTCAGTAAAAGATGGTGAAAAAGCTGGTAGGGAGAAAAGAAAGCTGCTACTGTTGTAATACAGTCTCTTTGATTGACTGAAGTTCACAGCATGTCTTGTTTTCTCTGTTAACAGCATCCTTTAGTGTTGTACATCCTACGGGGAGGGGGGAGAAATTACATTATCACTCCCCGCCCAAATGTATATAGGTGCCTATCTCACAGATGTGTAATCCTCAATATGGGTTACAAAAATTAAAATATTAAATATTTTTTAAAAGCAGCTGTTATACTGTTGTACAAATAAAAACAATACTACAGTCTTCAAATTTACATTATTTGTTTAGCAGCCTTTTGAAGTTATAATGGCATTGAAAAAAAGTGACTTAAACACTTCTAATTGTCACAGCACTTCAGGCACTTGGCAGCCAATATATATTTACAATGGTTCAGCATCCCAGGATCATGTGTTTGCCTTTTGCGACCTTCCTAGCCGGCTTCTGAGAAGCAAAGTCAATGGGATAAGCCAGATTCGCTTAACAACAGCATGATTCATTTAACAACTGCAGTGATTAGCTTAACAGCCATGGGAAAAACGATAATAAAATTGGGCACGACTCACTTAACTGCCCTGCTTAGCAATGGAAATTCTGGTACCAATTGTGGTGGTATGTTGTAATCTAATCTGTTTGAATGCCCAGAGGGAGACATAATCAGTAGAAGCGAGCATAAATGAGCCTGGGTTGCTCCATGATTTGAGATGGAAAAAGATTGCGGTGAAGAGCCACAGCAATGGAAGCCATGCCCTTTCAACATTTCAAACAGATCAAAGACATTTCAATAGAGGTGATGCATGTGATATTTGAAACTGTGAACTTGGTGGTAATGCAGGTTGGAGAACTGGGGACTCTTGCCTCAATAGAACCTGGGCTATGTCTGAGGAAAGCAGCAGACTTTGCCCGCCACAAAAGTTTTCCTTGGCACAGATGAACTTCTTGGCCACGTCTTTCCTAAGCATTCAATGACCTGTATCTTAGGAAGCTGGGGAACAAGCCAGTTTTCCCACAGTGGTCTTGAACAAAAACATTGAAGTCATCCAAACTCTGCAGGAGGTAATTCACCAATGTTCAGTGTGGGAAAATCCTCAAGAAATACTGTATTGTTGAATCTCTTAAGCAATAATAATAGGCCTTAGTTCAGTGGCAGAGTGTCCTGGTGAAATGTCCCCCCACTACTTTTTGTTATTGCTATTAAACATGTACGTATGCCTTTTTCACCAAATCTTTCTGCTTGTAATCTGCCATTTAAAAAAGAATAGCAAAAATATATAGTGATTTAAGGAGATAACAAAAGGATTAAATTTAATTGAACAAATAAATAAATTGGGGTGTATGATTTATGTATGGTTTAGATATTTAGACATTCCCTCTATTTAAATTACTGGTTCATCCCTTCCTAAATTAAGATAAGTTGAATGATTTAGCAAATTAAAAATATTGTAACATCTTAAAAAGATAATCCCCCCCCCCCGACTATTTGTTAGAGTAGAGGTTTTTATGTACTGGATTGAACTTAACCAAACATGAATTGGCCTATTTTCTAAAGTTCAGTGCATTTATAGAAAGAGTCAGAAGAATTAACAAACACTAATTTAAGACGAGCATGATTGCTGGCTTTAATGAGTTTTTATTTAATCCAGAGGCCCCCAACCTTTTAGGCACCAGGGACCGGTTCTGTGGGGAGAGGTTTTTCCGTGGACCGGAGGGGATGTGGTTTCATGTGCTGCCTGCATCCCATGGATGGGGCTTCGTTTGTTTGCACAGCCCAGTTTCGTCGCCTGGTGCCGGTCCATGGACCGGGGGTTGGGGACCTCTGATTTAATCCATTTCTCAGTTGTCTTTCATTATGATCAAGATTAGTTCACAGCACAACAATGGAACAGTCTATCAAAGCAAAGAATAACTTATCAAAATACAATAAAAGAAAAGAGGTTAAGCTATCATTATGCTTTAATTCAGAGTTGGTAATACAGTATATGGCTTGTGGATCAGTTTCATACAACTTGATAGTCTTTTCTGCTGCTCATAGAACAGCCATCTCTTCTGCCAAAATTTGTTTCAAGCAGAACATTCCTCTTATTTTGTTTATTTCTGACCTAGAGAGATTGTATGGAATTTAGTTTACAGGAACTTTCACAAGCCATTTTATTAACACTGATTAACAGAAGCTAGAAAGCTATTTACTGTAGCATTCTTGATCATCCAAAAATGCATTTTGAAAAATAATTATGTGAGGTGCTATAGGAACATGCCATGCAGGGTGTTTTTCCTATAAAGATGTTCAGTTTAGAATAGTTGATTTATTGCAGTCCATGACCAGAAAAAAAAACAATAGAAAAAAATTATTACCCACTTCATAATTAATTATAGCAGCATCACAAAGATGACAACTTTACAACACACATAAAAAAAGCATTTGAGCCATACTATTTTTTTCTCTTTTTTGAGAGTGGCCTTCACCTCAGACACGTTTTTGTCATAGTTCTGCCCATTTTTTTTTATGTATTCATCAACATATAAGCAACATCAAATGATATCTTTAGCCTGAAAGAAATTGCCTACTGAAGTTCATTGAAAACAGAAGATTACTGTCCAACTGGTGACAGCTGCCAACCAAAAGTAAAACTTTTTTCCAAGCAGAATCCCACAGAATTCTCATAGGCAAACTTTACTGAGAAGAAAATAAGACTGTTATAAAGTAAACTGTCTTTTCTTTAGAATCAAAATAAATCTTTTTACATTAGGGACTTCTGATTAATTTTTTTCATAGCTTCGTTGTGGTATGGCATGGTTGATTTTTCAGATTTTGGGGGATGGGGGGAGAGAGGATCTGCACTCTGATTTTAGGTAGCAGTCACTGAAATTCTTATCAGTTTGAGAAACAATCTTTATAGTTGCCCATTGCTTTGCTGCTGTTACTAACGGTGGCTCCTGTGGGGAAAAAAAAAGATTGCCTCCCCATCTTCAGTTGCTGGCAGTTGATACTCCATGTCTTTTTCCAATATATAAATTACATTTGGGAGGGAAAATGTTCATGTTCTTCTCCATACTCTTACCGCTGTAGCTATTCCTTCCTATGAATTGCCCAGTCCTGCATTCCAATTTTATATGACATGAATTTAATCATTTTTCTTTCTGTAGCCTTCAAGTTCTGCAGATTTGTTTAATAGTTGCTCGATAATGTTTTCTCCCCTGTGAAGAGATCTTTCCTTTGGCATTAATTTGCTTAATGACTCATTTGGCATGTTTAAGTGTCTGACAATGTTTCTAGGTTTCTTGTATAAAGGGGGCAAAGTATTAAGGGGAGGCGTGAAATGAAATGGTGGCATTCCCATTGGAGGCATTCTTTTACTTGTCACTTCTGCTGGATAATTTGAGTTTGATAAATAATAGTTTTGCAAACTTGGTGCAGCAATTGAAGTTCCATAAATTGGCTGAGACAAGGTGTTAACAAAAGGCAATTTCATTCCTGTTATACTGCGAATTTGTGTTGCATTTTTTTTATCAGCCAGAGTTCTTATAGGCAAAATTGGGTGGTAGAATCTTGCTTGGGGCATAGAACTCACAAAATTATAGAGGAGGGAATGCCAAAGTCCACCACAGAGAGGATTCAGTGTCACCTGAGGCCACATGCTGGCAAGGCTCTGCAAGGCTTCACAATTCCAGGTGGACACGGGGAAATCCTCCTCTGTGTGATACAGCTGTGAGAAATAAATGCAGAGTGTGATGTCTCGATGCTTCATTAAAAAACTGTAAATTTTGCTTATGCACCCATGCTCTGCCTCATTACAAGGAGAATAATTTGAATAAAGAATTATATAGGCAATGTTCCCCCAATCGTGCACAACTGAGTCTAAATAACCATCCATTTCAAATAGCATTGACTCTGGATGGATGTTGTATTCTACACAGTTTGTCACTTGGCCCTTTTGAATTAATTTACCTGATACATGTCTCAACTCATAAAAGAGAAGGTGTTTATTTTGGTAATCCATTGGCCCATATGGAAATCCAAAAGCGTTTTGAAATTCTGTGTAAGGAACTCGTGCTTCTTCCCCTGTTTGTATGTGATAAGGACACTTCGTACAGTTTTGGCTCATTGTTAGCCAGTAATATGGCTTCACTATTGTACCTCTTTGTGCTAAGTATTCTTGGCAAAATGGTTTTGTTTCTAGGTCCATCATGTGTGAGAAACTTGAATGTTGACAGTCCTGAAACACAGAGAAGACATATCTGAGTAGTTATTTCCCTGCTTGTTTAGAAATTTTGAAATTAAAATCACATCTACATTACAAATTCAAACCAAACAGATATTGGACTCTACATGAGAAGGAGCTAAGAACAGTTTTGTTTTGTTTTTTAATTAATGGAGGGGTTGTTAGAGAATCCTGGACTCTCTATATAATTGACCATTTCCATGGAAGCTGAGAAATATAAAATACTATATTTTGTATTTTAATGTGTCCTGGAGCTGCAAGGCACTTCACATTTGTTTACAAAACAGTGCTTTGGACCATGTGGCAAAACAGAGCAGCTGCTTGCAGTTCTTTAAATCAGCTGTGTACTTGTGCAGGATAGTACACCTGTCCAAATATCTATATCTATCCCAATAAAACTAAAAACTTCATCTTGAATTTTATTGGCCACCCTGTCTATAATTTTTCTTCTTGGTGGTTCCTTGATTATGGTATTGGTTCCTGCCTGATTGTTTGTCTGGTGTTAATCCCTGCTTATCTGGGTATTGGCTGCTAAAAAGGATGTGTTCTAGTCATCTTGTTTTCTTCTTAGTTTTTTAGCTTAGCCTTTTTGAATGGTATGTAAATGTGATTTGTTTCTATGTGACTATTGATGGCTGACAAACCATTTTGGAATGTCAAGCTTCCACTAATTCCCTTGTATTTTTGTATTTAGCTTGATCTAGAATGCTCAGTTTCCCAGCTGAAACTATAGTTGAATTTGGCGTTGTGTTGTGAGATTAAGAAATGATTTTATCACATCGTATGACTGCTAGTTGTTGGTCATGGATGCACTCTGCTAGTGTCAGGATCCAGTTATATTTCTTTTCTATCTCCTCTAATCTAAAATCAATTATTACTATTTCCTGGGTCCTGCCATACTTCCCAAGGGGGAGGGGGGACATGCAGAGGGGTTTTATTACTTTCACTTCCTCCATTCACTACAAAGTAACCTTTTGTTTATTTGCCTCTACTAACCATTGCAGTGGAACCATTTGACTCTTATCCTATGTCCCTCTGAACTTCTCTTCCTTACCAGGCAACTAGAAAAGGGGGTGGTGGTGAAAAGACACAGACCTCCGGAATCTGGTTTATTTCTCCGTTGTCAAGATAAACTCTGAAGAGCTGGTGAATGATCGTGGAGCCGGTTTAATGTTACCTTTCATGGGTTTAACACCTAGAGAATTGCCGGCCTGAGTCGGCCGGAAGGAATGTGGGGAGGAGTTCGCTTACGGACATTTTAAAACATCGATGTATAAGGGAATCCCTCAGATCCTGTCTATTATGCCTACTATCAATTTCTTTTAATAAAAGTTCCTGTTGGAAGAGACTGCTTCCAAGAGTTCTGCTTTTTTAAGATGTGGATTGAAGTGGTTCCTTACATTAGAGAGGATCTGCAGTAATAGTCAACCTGGAAGGAAGAACCTTGCCGGGAGACTTTGCAAAAATTACAATGTCAGACGACGAGGCAGGGAAGGGATAAAACCCCTCGGAGAGGGAGCCTTCCCCCCGACCGAAAATCTGCCAGCTGTCGGGATCTGAAATGTCATACTCCTCAGGAGAAGAGGTGGTGGAGATGTGTAACCACAAACCTCAGTGGTCAATGGGAGTTGGAAAGAAAGGCGAGTGGGAAAAGAGATCGAGGAAGGTGACTCTGAGACGGGGCAGCCACCGACCAGAATGGAAGCAGGAGATGGAGAAATCCCTGCATGTTAGCGAAGATGAAGGAAGTAGTGCACAGCACTCGAACTGGATCCTAGAGAAAGCTATTGACCTGATGAAAAGAACCCTCGGCTCTCTAGGGGAGGAGAATTTTGAGCCCCGCAGCCGCACCAGCACCTGGAGCTGCAGCTGGAGGGACACCGAGGGGGAATTGGAACCTGTAGTCCCGGGGACGTCCGCTGATCCAGTAGCGACCACTTCAGCAGCCCCCACTCCCCGCCGACCCGCAGATGGCGATCAGGATGGAAGACCATACCACAGACGGCGAAGGCACCAATCCATTCAAAGACTCCCGCCGCTGGACGCGAAATTCAAGGGGTAGCCGACACACTTGGGGTTTTTCCTAATCCAAGTCCTCAGCTACATGGAAGAATATGGGCGGCACATCCCTAGTGACAAAGCCCGTATCCGTATCGTGCAATCCACTCTGGACGGACTGGCCGCAGATTGGGTGGTGAACGTGCACGATTCTGATGCCCCAGAGCTCAACGACTTCAACCGTTTCATGTCCTCTCTGAGAAGGCGTTTTGAGGACCCCCTGGCTGATTGCAAAGCCCACGAAAGAATCAAAACGGTGAGGCAAGGCAGACGCCCGGTAGCCGAATATACGCAAGAATTCCGGACCATTGCCAGCAAGCTGAACTGGCCGGAAGACATCCTCCTTAGCCATTTCAAAGACGGCCTAAATTACGACCTGTATGACGCTTGCCTGCCCCGGGGGGACCCACACCAACTCGACGAATGGTACGTCCTGGCAGAGGAAGCAGAAGAGGCACCGCCGAGGAAAACCATGGGCCCACTCGCCGCCTGAGCCGACGCGCGAGCCAGCGAAGCCACCGGCTATGGCCAAGAAGCCGACGGGCTGTTTCAAATGCGGGAGAGAGGGGCACCGGGCCGTAGAATGCCGCTCGAAAGCCCCTCAGCATAACCCAGACCGATCACCGACCAGGAAATCTGGGAAGTCCCCAGCCAAGCCAAAAGAACCCGCCATGAGAGCGAGAGAGGCTGTGGAGCCCCCAACCTCTGGCCAACGTGGGGAGGGAACCCCAGCCTACACCGCAGGGCCAGTGGATACCTCAGACGACAGTTCAGAGGGCAAACCCCTGGTAAGTGGACCCATCGCACCCCTTCTCAAGACAGTGACTATATTAGCCTCCTCCATGCCCGAAGCTGTCAAAAGTGAAAACATTAATAGACTGGCTGCACCCGCTGCCTCATTAGCCTGACGCTAGTGGGGAATTTGGGCATTCCGGTGAGGAGGCTAAAACAACCAATCTCATTTGGCCAGTTAGATGGGTCCATAACAGGGGGGGTGCCAGCTACCCTAGCCACTTTACCAGTCCACCTATCCCTGGGAATCCATGAGGAAGACATAACGTTTGTAGTGACCCCAGGCATGGAATGCCCAGTGATCCTAGTGCTGGAATGGTTAAATAAATGGAACCCCTGGGTAAATTGGAGGATGGCAGAAATCAATTTCCCGAAGGGGGACCCTACGGACTTAAACCCCCAAGGAATCCTACCAAAATTAAGAACGGAAAAAGCATCCATGGGAGAAGAAAAGGGGCTACCTGAAATACCAGAGGAATACCGAGACCTTGCTGAAGTTTTCAGTGAGGAGAGGGTGGATGAGCTCCCCCCTCACCGACCCACGGATTGTGCCATAGAATTCAAGCCAGGGGCAAAACTCCCGAAGCCCAGATTATACTCCATGAGCCCTAAGGAGAAGGAGGAAATGGAAAGATTCATAAATAAAAACCTAGAAAGGGGGTTCATCGAACCTGCCAAGCCTAAATTGGCCGCCCCGGTCCTCTTTAGAGAGAAAAAGGACGGCTCTTTACGCTTATGTGTAGACTACCGCCTATTGAATGCAATCAGTGAAAGCAACCTATACCCCCTACCCTTCATGAAGGACATGTTATCCCACCTCTCGAAAGGAAGAATTTTCACTAAACTAGATCTAAGGGAAACGTATTACTGCGTTAGAATTAAGGAAAGGGATGAATGGAAAACCGCATTTAATTGCCCAATGGGGTGCTACCAGTTCAAAGTTTTGCCATTTGGACTACAAGGGGGCCCTGCAGTATTTATGCAATTAATCAACGAGGTACTAAAGGAGCACCTATTTAAGGGGGTCCTGGTTTATTTAGACGACATCCTTATCTTCACCGAATCCAAAGAGGAGCATGTCAACCTAGTCAGAGCGGTTTTAAAGAAACTGCGAGCTGCCCACCTATATGCCAAATTATCGAAATGCGAATTCCACCAGGAAAGAATAGACTACCTGGGTTATTGCATATCCCCACAGGGCATTGAAATAGACCCTGAGAAGGTCAGAGCAGTATTAGAATGGGCACCACCTCGCACAAGGAAGCAGCTGCAAAGTTTCCTGGGTTTCACAAACTTTTACCGCCAGTTCATTCCCTCATTTGCCCAGATAGCCCTGCCCCTCACAAATTTACCAAAAATGAAGGGAGAATCCTCAGTGAAACCTAGCCAGCCACTAAAATGGACAATGGAATGCCAAGCAGCGTTTGAGAGATTAAAGAGACTCTTTTCTGCCGAACCCGTACTGAGGCATCCAGACATGGATAAACCCTTCGTAATACAAGCGGATGCAAGTGATGTGGCAGTGGGGGCGGTACTGTTACAAGAAAATGATGAAGGCGTATTGCAACCATGCGCGTATACGTCCAAGAAACTCACCGAAACGGAACAGCGCTGGCACGTGTGGGAGAAAGAGGCATACGGGATACATTGGTCATTACTTACGTGGTGCCAATTCCTTGAAGGGAATAAAATCCCTTTTCAGGTATAGACAGACCACAAAAACCTGGAAGCCTTGAAAACACCCAGGAAGCTCATCCCCAAGCAAGCCCGCTGGTCCCAACATTTTCGCCAATTCCACTTTACGCTCAAGCACTTGCCGGGGGGGAAGAACTTCCTGGCAGATGCACTATCTCGCATGCCCCAATATAACAGCACATGAGCCACCGATTCTAAACCACTTATGGCGGAATCACAACTGGCAGCGCCAGTAACTACCAGAGCCCAAGCTAAATTAAAACCGCAGCTGGGTAGCCAAACCGGAATTGAATTCTGCAAAATTTTGGAAACAGATGAATGGTTCCAGAAAAATAGTGTGCACAATCAAGGACGGACTGCCTTGGGTGGGGGAAAAGTTATACATACCAACCACCCAAAGGGTCACATTCATGCAGCTTTGCCATGATACAAAATCAGGAGGGCATTTTGGATTTGCAAAAACATTACACTTAATTAAAGGGCAATTTTGGTGGCCATCCATGAAAAAGGACATAGAAAGTTATGTGGCCAGCTGCCCAACGTGCGCAACTGCAAAGAGATTGCAAGGGAAATCGCCCGGACTATTACAAACAGTGGCAAATCCCTCAGCCCCCTGGAGGGAAATAGCCATGGATTTTATAGTGGAACTACCAGAAAGCAATGGAAACACTGTCATCTGGATGGTTACGGACTTGTTTTCCAAACAGGTGCACTTTATCCCTTGCCAAAAGATCCCCACCGCAAAAGCCTTGGCAAAACTTTTCGTGCAGTACATTTACCGATTGCATGGGGCACCCCAACGCATCATATCTGATAGGGGAGTGCAATTTACGTCAGCAGGAAGGAAGACCACGTATCGATACTAGCAAGACCCGCAATCAGGGCAAAGTGGAGGATTTTGCACAAGTGCTAAAGGAGTCTCTCCCAGGCCCGGCTGAAGCAAATGCATCTGAACGTTGGGTATATTTCAAGAACGCTGTTTATAACACCGCCTTGTCAATATTTGGTAAAGAGACCAGAAAGACAGCAGATTGGTTTGAAGCCCATTCGGAGGACCTGACGCCAGCCATCGAGGAAAAAAGGAGAGCTTTAATTGCATATAAAGCCTGTTCCAGCGAGCGCAACCTACGAGTTCTGCGAACTGCACGTAGCAAAGTCCAACAGACCACCAGGAGATGTGCTAACGACTATTGGCTGCAGCTTTGCTCTCGCATCCAGATAGCAGCTGACACAGGCAACATCAAGGAGATGTATGATGGCATTAAGCAGGTCTTAGGTCCAATACAGAAGAAATCTGCCCCTCTGAAGTCTGCTACAGGCGAGGTTATCTGGGACCGAGCACAGCAGATGGCACGCTGGGTGCAGCACTACTCTGAGTTATATTCCAGAGAAAATGAGGTAACTGAAGAAGCATTAAATAATATTGAGTGCCTGCCTGTCTTGGAGGAGCTCGACAGTGAACCAACTCTAGAAGAATTAAACGTGGCCCTGGACTCCCTTGCCTCCGGCAAGGCACCCGGGAAAGATAACATCCCTGCCGAAATCCTGAAGTGCTGCAAAGAGAGCATCCCCACTGAATTGCACGAAACTTTCTGCCTTTGTTGGAGGGAAGGTGGAGTACCACAGGACATGAAGGATGCAAATATCATCACACTGTATAAGAACAAAGGCAACAGGGGTGACTGTAACAACTATCGCGGCATCTCTCTTCTTAATATTGTAGGGAAGCTGCTTACCCGTGTTGTACTGAAGAGGCTCCAGGTGCTTGCAGAGAGAGTATCCAGAGTCACAGTGTGGATTCCGAGCCAACAGATCCACCATTGACATGATATTTTCCCTTAGACAGTTGCAGGAGAAATGCAGGGAACAAAGACAGCCACTTTTCGTAGCCTTCATAGATCTTACGAAGGCTTTTGACTTGGTTAGCAGGGACGGCTTATATAAAATTCTCTTCAAGATTGGATGTCCACCTCAGCTCCTCAACATCATCAGGTCCTTTCATGAGGATATGAAGAGCACTGTTGTTTTTGATGGCCTAACATCAGATTCCTTTGACATTTGAAGTGGAGTGAAGCAGAGCTGTGTCCTCGCGCCAACTTTATTTGGGATCTTTTTTGCTGTCATGCTGAAACACGCTTTTGGAACTGCAACAGAGGGTATCTATCTCCGGACCAGATCAGATGGAAAACTCTTTAATCTCTCTAGATTGAGAGCAAAGTCTAAAGTCCAGCTGAAATGCCTACGGGATTTCCTCTTCGCTGACGATGCTGCCGTTTCTGCTCACTCTGCCGAACACCTTCAACAGCTTATGGACTGTTTTAGTAAGGCCTGCCAAGACTTTGGTCTAACAATCAGCCTGAAAAAAACACAAGTCATGGGTCAGGATGTGGATCCACCACATCTCTGCACAGGAACTGGAGGTTGTCCATGACTTTGTGTACCTCGGCTCAACTATCTCTGACACTCTCTCTTTAGATACTGAGCTGAATAAACGTATTGGTAAAGCGGCCACCACATTTTCCAGACTTACAAAGAGAGTATGGCTTAATAAGAAGTTGACAGAACATACAAAGATCCAGGTCTATAGAGCTTGCGTCTTGAGCACACTCTTGTACTGCAGTGAGTCTTGGACTCTTCACGTACGGCAGGAGAGAAAGCTGAACACTTTTCATATGCGCTGTCTCTGACGTATTCTCGGCATCACCTGGCATGACAAAGTCCCAAATAGCACAGTCCTGGAATGTGCTGGAATCTCTAGCATGTATACACTATTGAAACAGCGACGCCTACACTGGCTTGGGCATGTCGTGAGAATGGCTGATGGTTGGATTCCGAAAGATCTCCTGTATGGAGAGCTAGTGCAGGGAAAGTGCCCCAGAGGGAGCCCTGAGCTGCGATATAAGGATATCTGCAAGAGGGACCTAAAGGCCTTAGGAATGGACATTAACAGCTGGGAATCCTTGACCTCTGATCGTTCAGCCTGGAGGCTAAAGACACAGCATGGCCTTCTCCAATTGAAGAGACACTTGTGCGGCAGGCTGAGGCAAAGAGGCAGTCCCGGAACCAGCGAAATCTGGGGGCTGGACAGGAGACAGATTGTATCTGCCCTCAGTGTGGAAGGGACTGCCATTCTCGAATTGGTCTTTTTAGCCACACCAGATGCTGCCTTAGGACCTCTTTCCAGAGTACGATACCATAGTCTCTCGAGACTGAAGGATGCCAATGAATGGGGCACCCTAACGCATCATATCTGATAGGGTAGTGCAATTTATGTCAGCATTTTGGAAGGAATTTTTATCCCTCTTAGGAACCACTCAGGGACTGTCATCTAGTCCAGGGCTTTTCAACCGGTGGTATGCATACCACTTGTGGTACATTAACGAGTGGCAGGTGGTATGCAGCCCTGCCTAGCCAAGTGTAGTGGGGGAGGGAAAGAGCCAGCACAGGCAAGGACTTACTGTGAGAGAGTCTGGAACTGCAAAGTAGGTGCGGAGAGGCAAAGGCCCCAGGCTCACTTCTGGCTCACCCTTCCCCATGAGAAAGGAGGAGGAGGGGGCAGAGACAGGAGAGGCTGTAAAAGGAGGCAGTTTGGGCGGGAGAGGGAGAGAGAAAAAGCAGCAGCCTTGGGAGGAGGCAGAGTCAGCTCTAGCTGCACCGAAGGGAAAGAAGGTGAAGGAGGAGGGTAGGGGAGGGGTTGCCCTCCAAGAGGAATGAAAAAAGGCAGCAATGGCTGGAGGTGAGGAGGGAGGGAGGGAGATGGAGAATGGAAGGATTCTTATGTGCTTTTGTGACTTTGAAGTTCTGGGATTTGTGCAATGTGGGCTTTGTGTTCTTAAGGAGTGTTTAGCAATTTCTATTTGGCTGATGGCTGATGTCTCATGTTAGCTTCTATTGCTCTGCTATTGTTAGCTGTAAGTTTTGCTGCAAGGGATTTTGAAGTATTTTTCTCCTGAATGGATTTTGCCTGTAGCATTCTTTTACTTATGAATGGAGCCATTTGAGGAGGCTGCCTTAGCCGGCAGCCAATACTTACTACATTTTTTTTTCTTCCTTAAGTGCCGGCTGCCGGCTCCTTACTTTCCTTTCTAGTCAGTAGCTAATTCTTAAAGGGGAATGTGCCTTTTTAAGCTAGTTCACTCAGCAGTTTGTCTTTTCTGTCTCTGGAGGCTTTTCCTTGTTTGATGAATATATGGAAGAGAGAAAATATGGGAGGGGTTCAAATTCTTCCTTCAGAAGGAGGTGGGCATGAGAAAGGGAGGCAGGGAAGGAGGGAGGGAGGGAAGTCCCGCCTTAGCACTTGGCCACCAGCAGCCCTGCCATTGACTTTACTTGTCAAAAGGTTGCAAAAGGGGATCACATGACCCTGGGACACTGTGATCATCATAAATATGAATCAGTTGCCAAGCATCCAAATATAAATCACATGACCCTGGGCGTGCTGCAATGGTCATAAGTGTGAAAAATGGTCATAAGTCATTTCAGTGCAATTGCAACTTTGAACAGGGTTTTTTTTTTTGGTCATCAAGTTTTTGACACCTTCTAGGTGGTACTCAAATATTGCCATATCCTAAAAGTGGTACAATCGGTGAAAAGGTTGAAAAGCTCTGATCTAGTCATCATCCTCAGGGGAACGGTCAATCAGAACGTTGTAACTCAGTACTTGAGCAATATTTAAGATGCTTTCTTAATTTCCAGCAGTCGAATTGGACGGACCTATTCCCTTTCGCAGAAGTCGCTTACAATAATGCAGTCCACTCCAGCACAGGTTACACTCCTTTTCAAATAGCCAACGGTCAAAGTTTCAACCCCATCCCAAATTAATCACTGAAAGAGTGGATAGAACAATTACAAAACACCTGGCCAATAGTTAGAAAAGCCTTAGACGAAGCTAGGCAAGCATACAAAGCACAAGCAGATAAAAAAAAAGTTGAACCCACATCATTCATTTTAGGAGAAATGGTATATTTGTCTACAAAATACCTAAAATCCTTACAACCTTGTAAAAAACTTGGACCAAAATATATAGGACCTTTTCCAATTAAAAGAATCACAAACCCAGTAACAGTAGAATTAGAATTACCCAAAAATCTCAGGCAAATACACCCAATCTTTCACTGCAGTTTACTGAAAAGAGAACAACAGTCACCCTTACGGCCAAAAATCCCCCACCACCACCTCCAATCATGGTGGAAGGAGAACAAAACTTCGAAATAAAGGAAATCCTGGACTCTAGGAGATATCATGGGACAATTCAATACCTACTAGCATGGAAACACCTCCCCTCCTCACAAAATGAGTGGGTTCATAAACGTCATGTCAGAGCCCTGAAACTGTTAAAGAAGTTTCATACAGAGTATCCTAACAAGCCAGACTAACTTTTATACCTGTTTTGTTTTCTCTACAGGTGGATCTCTCTTATTTTTAAGGGGGGCAGGATGTCAGGATCCAGTTATATTTCCTTTCTATCTATCTCCTCTAATCTAAAACCAATTATTACTATTTCCTGGATCCTGCCATACTCCCAAGGGGGAGGGGGGACATGCAGAGGAGTTTTATTACTTTCACTTCCTCCATTCACTACAAAGTAACCTTTTGTTTATTCGCCTCTACTAACCATTACAATGGAACCATTTGACTCTTATCCTATGTCCCTCTGAACTTCTCTTCCCTACCGGGCAACTAGAAAAGGGGTGTGTGTGAAAAGACACAGACCTCCGGAATCTGGTTTATTTCTCCGTTGTCAAGATAAACTCTGAAGAGCTGGTGAATGATCGTGGAGCCGGTTTAATGTTACCTTTCATGGGTTTAACACCTAAAGAATTGCCGGCCTGAGTCGGCCGGAAGGAATGTGGGGAGGAGTTCGCTTAGGGACATTTTAAAACATAGATGTATTAAGGGAATCCCTCAGATCCTGTCTATTATGCCTACTATCAATTTCTTTTAATAAGAGTTCCTGTTGGAAGAGATTGTTTCCAAGAGTTCTGCTTTCTTAAGATGTGGATTGAAGTGGTTCCTTACAGCTAGTCTTCTGCCTGTTTATCCTGCATAGTAGCTGTTATGGTCTTTACATTGTATGTTGTAGATATCACGTTTCTTTTTTCATTTTGAGCAACTGGGTCTTTTGGCTTATTTAAGATGTTTTGGAGGGATTTATTTGATTTGCTATGGTGATACCATGTAATGGTATATAGAAAAGATCCTGGGAGATAGGGCAAAGAGCTTCTGCCTAGGCAACAATCAGATAGAGAGAGCATAGCCCACAGCTGGATAGTGGATGGGGCAAGAGGCTCAAAAGAGATCTTCCCTAGTTTCTTGAACTGTAATGGCGAGAGAATTGTATATTTGGATTTGCAAGATTTTGCTAATATAGCTTTAAAATAACATAGAAATAGCTTATCTAGTCAGATTTCCTGTCTGGTCAATTTAGTAAGGCTGATATACCATATGGTTGTAATACTTTGTTATTAGCACAGCACTAACATGTCTCCAGATAATAGGTTAAGATTTCCATCTCCACCTCAACCCACAGAGGATATGTAAAACTGTGGATCATCAGCAAACTAATTGTATCAGGAACCAGTCTGATGAATTATCTTTTCTAGCATTTTTGTGCAGATGTTGAATAGCAGGTGTCAAGCCATAATGGTGATTCTCAAACAAGAAAACTAGATTCCTAGTCTTGTCAGGTTTACTGCCAGGAAAAAGAATCTTGAAACAGAATATATATATATGTTTTATCTCCCATTTATTGATGAGTATATTAGGGTGGGAGCTCTTTAATGCCTTTGATCCTGTTCCTAATGGTTCTTGATATAGAAGAGATGTTGCTAACTAGTTGCCCTAGAAGCTGGAAGAATTCTAAAACCAGCAACAATGTCCAGGAGCTCAAGAATGGATCCTGCTAGGCAGCAGTGTGACCAGCACATGAGCAAGACCCAAAGCTTGTCCCTAGTGCCCAATTTCACACACACAGGCATTCACCTTCTGTCACTCCAGAAATAGAGATCATAGTTATAGGCAATTTTTCCCTTACAATTATTTCTTTCTTCTATCTCCCCAGAATCAAGGCTATTGAAGAATCCAAGTCCCCTGGATCCAGAATTGAGACATCTAGGCTGGAAGAGGAATCCAACAACAAATTTTTGGTTGCCTTTTTCCTATCACTGCTAGGCCTATATTTTCTGCAAGATGCATTCTGCAAGATGCATTCATTGAAACTCTATAAATTTGGGGGGAGGGGATTTCTCATTTGGATCGTCTCCCATCTCCTTTTTACTACAGTAATTAGAGTAATTAGCACTTTCAGCCTAAATATGTTTGCTGAAAACAAACACAATTTTTTGGGGAACCAATTAAGAAATATAATCTTCATCAAAAAGACATTTTATAATTTTTGAGACATTTTGCCATTTAGGTATTCTTTGAAGAATAAGAAAGAAAGGAAATCTATTTTCAATGCCCCAATTTTTACTTTTTGTTTTGTTTTCAACCAATTAAGGGTTTGGGATAGCATGCTACTCTTTTAGATACACTGCTGCTTCTGGAATTCCTTATGCTATCTTCCCAGCAACAGTTCTGGCTCCATTAAGAGATCTTGGGGCTTCCTTATTCTCTCAAACATGTTTCTAACAATGTATTTATAGGACTATGATGGTGGTAAAGGAACTTTGACCTCTCTGCCCCACCTGGACTTCTGTAGTAACTCACTATCCTGCCACTTCATTGTAACATCAACATCTTGACAAGTTGCATTTGTATTTTTTTCATTTGGTGGAAAAATATTAGAAACTTACAACTTTTCCTCCATGGACAGTTAAATTGAGCAGATAAAAGCTGGCAAAAAAAATTAAGTAGCCCCTTCTTCCATCTCTGAATCCAATTAAATGGGAAGTTACCTATGAATCTCCCCCCCCCCCGTGCATTATTATAACTATTTGAAATATGTTTAACCCTGAACTCACTTGTATTCTTAAAGAGCACAGAATGACAAAATGTGTGTAATAAAATAAAAACTTGCTTCTGAAAAATAAGATATGCTTTGTCATGCAGAAACTAATGATAGCCAATTATATTTATATTTATTATTATATTTATAATATTAAGCTTTACTTACCGTCAGAATTTCTTGAGGCCAGAATAGCAGCAACAGTTGATCTCAGCCACAGCCTTACTTGAATTAATTACTGAATCCTATTGTCAGTGTCCTGAGAAAGAGAGAGAATACCCTTCCAACTACTTATTTCAGAAGACCTTAACTTGTTTCTAATAAATTTTCTTGTAGCTTGCAAAGTTACATGTGCAGTGAATAAATGTGTTGTATTGACAATTTTAAGTGCTAGGTTACCTATATAGAAACAGGAGACTTGTTCTTGTTTTTTGCTTGAAAGACTTGTTAGATCAGTTCCTGTGCCTGTTTAGAAACTTGATCACTATTGCCAAATGTATTTAGTAACATCAGTGCACATGAAGAATCACAACTTGGTGGAGCAGGTGATGAGGACATGGATCGAATCATGCTGTGTATGTGGATCTTATGGAACCCCATATTTTATTGAGTGGCTCAAAGAGATGAAAAGACATAAGAGATGCCTAGAGCGCTGATGGAGCAAAACTGACACCCAGCACTACCTTATGGCAATACTTGTATTAGGCTTAGCTTGTGGCGATAAAGTGGTGAAGTAAAATTACTTTGTCTTATTATATTGCAGGTAGTTAACCAGCAGCTCTGTTTTGGGTAACCAGGTCCCTCCTAGCTAAGAAGGAGCCAGGATGTCCTTGCAGGATTGCTGTGAGAAATATTCTTGGCATCTGTCAGATGAAGTCGCTCAACTTTGTTTGGACTTAGACTCTGGCTGGGCAGAAATGATGGAGATGCATCTGAGCCTTGTTATCTGAGAGGAGTTTAAGCCAGTTGCTCTTGAGAAAGTGGTCCTTAAGACTGTGAATTTAGCCACCTGTGTTCTGGATCCATGTCTCTCTTAGCTGGTTAAGACCTCTGGAAAGTGGTTGGGTCCAAGTTGTGATTAATGCTTTGCGGAAATGGATGGTACTAACTGCCCTGAAGGAAGCGTTGGTGTCCCCCCCCCTTCTCAAGAGGCCATCCTTGGACCACAGTATTGGACAACTTTTATCTAGTGAAAGTTCCATCTTTCCATTTTTTTATACTTATCCTTTTTGTCTTTCAGTTTATCAGAGTGTTCTTTATGCAGCCATGCTGGTTTCTTCTTGGATTTCTTATTTTTCTTTTTCAGCAGCCTTCTGATGGACTGGGCTTTTATAATCACATTTTTCAACTCAAGCTTCTTAAGTTGTTTTCCGTTTTAAGATTTTCATCCATGGAATCCTTCCCAATCTCTCTCTAACATTGTTGAATTCAGCTCTTTTAAAGGCTAAGACACTACAGGTAGTCCTCGACTTACAACATTTCATTTAGTGACCGTTCAAAGTTACAGTTGCCTTGAAAGAAGTGGCTTATGATAATTTTTCACACTTATGACCATTGTAGCATCCCCATGGTCACGTGATTTACATTTAAATGCTTGACAGCTGCTTCATATTTATGATGGTTGCAGTGTCACGGGGGTCATGCGATCTCCTTTTGCAAATTTCTGACAAGCAAAGTCAATGGGGAAGTCAGATTCACTTAATAACCATGTTACTAATTTAACAACTTCGGTGATTCCCTTAACAAATGTGGCAAGAAAAGTCGTAAAATGGGACAAAACTCACTTAGAAATTTCTCACTTAACAACATAAATTTTGGGCTCAATTATGATCATATGTTGAGTGAGTATGTGTAGTTCAATTTTGTTCTATTGCTTCTGTCTGTATTGAATTATATTGAATGAGGAATGGGAGCAATCACAAAATTCTCTTGACAGGCCTTTGGAGATCGTTTTTGTCAAGTTTTAAGGACAGGAGAGTTGGGGGGGAGGAACCTTATTTTTGTCCTAAATTATTTCCATGTCGATCCTTAACACAATCCCAAACTTTAACAAATAACAGTTTCAGGGTGTTGGGAACCTGCATGTGAGACACTTGCATGTGTTCTGTTGCATGATCTAATAAAGGAGTGTTGAATATTTTGAAACCAGATGCGTTCAATTTTCATACACCAAACCAAAGTCAAACATATCACATCATGGCTCATCACCATACATAAATCCAGCATGTATATTGTTTTTCCACATTCTCTTGGCTCATGACAATTATATGCTTTCATCTTAATCTATTTTACAGGATTATTGCAAGGGAGCCATATAGATTATCTTAGAGTTCTTTAGGATATGGATTGGATTAAAATGTCTATAAAATATTACACATTACTGAAATAAGATAGTACTGAAATATGACAGCATTCCTATTTTCAGAACGAGTTCTAAACTATATAAATGCCAGGAAATTTCACTATTTTAACTCAGTCCATCATTAAAGCCTTCAGAGCAACATAATCGAGAAATATGCTTGTAAAACAATCTTCTGACCATCCAGTAAACTGATATGACTGGATATAAATTTCCCAAGCCGAACATGTACATAATTTGTTATTAAAAAGCCTCCCCATTTAACATAGAAATCACTTCCTCTGCAGCTTCTTAGAAAGATCATTTTACACTTAAATAACATACAGGTGGTCCTCGCTTAACAACCGTTTAAAATTATGATGGCACTGAATGAAGGGACTTACGGCCCATGGCCCAGCATATGACCAGCATTGGGTAGAGTCTTTCCGGCAGCAGCATTTTTGCTGTCAAGAAGGCTGGGTGAAAACGGTCCCTCAGGAATGGACTTCTTTACCAGTCTCTTTCAGAGCAAAAGCACTGTTTGGATGATTGATTTCACGAAGATCTGAGTTTCTTTTCTCAGCACTGCAGTTCCCTTCTGCGTAGAGAGAGGGAGCTGCCTGCCCCCTTTCAGCAGGCAGGGTTGTTTTTTTTAAATTCAAAAGATTAAAATACAAAAGAAAACAGATAAAAAAAACAGACAAAACAAAACTAGACCAAAAAAAATACTTTAAAAATGTGAATTAAAAAAGACAAAAACATATATTATCCCCTCTAGTTGAACACTGACAAATCTATTGCAACAATAATAGCTTCCCCCCTTGTAAAGCAGGTCCAAAATTTATAAGCTACATCTATTTGCAACTCAATTGATCTGTCATACTTTATATGAAAAAAATCATTAACGGGTTAAACAGCAGCGAAGTTAGTTCAAAGCACAGTGTCAATAATCTGTTTTTGTAATTTACTCATAGAAAGTACACAGTTTCTTATTTACCACAAATCATTCTGATCATTATCTGTGATCAGTCCAGGATCAAATACCCTTGTTTGGTTCTTAATAATGAAACCTTTCAGCAGGCAGTTTTCTCTTTGTCTACTTAATGGCCTGCATGGTTGCTTAATAATCATGCCTGGGAAAGCCAGGATGCTGTCATAAAGTCCAGTCAGGTCATGCAGTGGTCTGCTTAACAATTGCTCCGATTTAAGACCTAAATTCTGGGCTGAATTATGTATTGATTATGTGCCATCAAATTGATGTTAACTGATAGTGATGACATAATTTTTTTCCCTTCAGGATGATCTATCTCCAAGCTGGTCCTTTTGGTTTTCCCATTGTATACCCATTGTCACTCTAATCAAGTCTATCCACCTTGCTGGTTGTCCTCTTTTACTCTTTCCTTCCACTTTACTTAGCAGTATCAACTTCTCTAGAGAGCAAGGCATATTAGCACTGTGCCTACACTAATCTATCCCTTAGCACCTCGTGCTAAGCAATAAAATATATCAAATAAGGAGCAAACAGGGAATGTATCTGCAGCAGGAACCGGTCCCCAATCCAGCTGAGCCAACCAGACTAACGGACATTGATGCCCCTTTGTTATAGAAGTGACACCCACATTCATTTGTGGTACAGTCTCATTCAAACCATCCTCCAGCAACAGAATGAGTTCTTGACCCCCAAGGTCCCCAGAGCACTATTATTTACACATTAACTCTCCCCAAACTGTCACTAGGCAGCAGATTACCAGGAGGCACATGATGGAAAGAGCTTCCCGTTGGGTAAGTGCCCTCTCTGCTACTGTGATTCTCATTAAAGGATAATGTTAACAGCAGCACACGGTGGCAATATGTATTCTTTTACTTACTTTGAAATGTGATAAGCCAGCCCTGGAGTATTTGTGGACACCCTGCCTGTTTTGCCCAGTGATGCTGTTCTAGACATCTGTTCAAAGTTCTGCCTTCGTGGGCAATGTTAAGAAGCCCCACTTTTACAGACCAACAGCACTTCAAATGATGTCATTAAGTCCCTAATGGCCGCCGCCTCCCCATTTAAAGTCAGAAAATCTCAACTTTCATTGCAGCTGCAACTGCCTTAGAAAGTCTCTTAAGGGCTAGGGCTAGATAAAGAAGATAGAAACATCCAGTTATTGATGACAGTCAGGGGTTTTCTTTCTTCATGCAGATCCTATGGGCAACCTGAAGGGCTCTAGCATTTAATGCTGACATCAGTAAAATTATATTGCTTTTATTTAAATATAGAATTGCAGAAGTTTGATTTATCTGCCTCAGCGAAGCATTCCATTGTACCATGGGGAAACTCATTCAGGTTTGCTCATAATTAATATTAGTGCTAGAGAAAACATATTTCTAAGGAAAGAGAAATCGGATGTTTAATATGTTGACCAATTCAAGATTTGTTAAGAGGAAAGAATTCTTAGTTTTTCTGTTTAAAAAGTTGGGTGCCAGTTTCTCTTGAGAAATAATCATCTTTGATGTTGATCAGTCCAGTCTTAGAACAAGGTGGAGAAAATAGAGAATTTGCTTTTCATTTATTAATATTTTGACAGAGAAGTGTAATATTTCATTAATTATATTTCATTTTATTCGTTAGATTATATTCCACCTTTTGTTCCAGAGCTCAGAGCACATAGAGATTACTTCCGTCCTCTGTATTTCCATATGTTAAGAAGCTGTGAGCTGGATTGGCCAAGAGAGGGTAACTGTTTCCAAGTCATCCGGTTGAACTTCAGTGCCTAGAGTGGACTAACTGGCATTTCCCTGGTGCCAGTGGATCACATGGCTCTCAGGTATGATGAATTTGCATACGATGACTTTCACAGTTCTCGTGGGAGTCTACTAATGTTTGAATGTTCTGGCATGTCCATGTACATCAGCAGTCCCCAAGCTTTCTGGCACCAGGGATCAGTTTGGTGGAAGATGATTTTTCTATGGACCGGGCTTGTGATGGTTTCACATGCAACCTATATCCCACACATGCACAGATGAAGCTTCACTTGCTTGCCTGCCTCTTGAATGCGTCGTTGGTGATGTTTTGGGAGCTGATTTTAACAGATTTGTAATTTTATCTCTACTGTTTTTTTTTGCATAACTACCTTAAACTAAAAGGAGTGTCATATTTTCCTTTTATTTTCAATAAAATTGATTTAAATTATGGATTGTGCTTTGTATGTAATTTCTAAAAGGAAAGGAGGTTGATTTCCCTAGTTATCTATATATTACTAAAACTCTCATTATCATGACCTTTTAATTGGACAAAACAGTGCATCATAAAGGCAAGAATTTTTGAAACAGAGTGTTTCAAATGGGCTAACTTATAGAAAGTGTCCCAAATCCAGAACGCATGACTCCTGAGGAAATGAAATCTGGGAATGTTGAGGCTGCTTCAGTGTTAACTGGCTGCTGCTGTGCTGCTGCTGCAATCAGGTGATCTTCATTTTCAATAATCTATGACAGTTTTCCTGTTTAGATAAAGAAATATCTCCGAAGTAATGACCCAAGGAGGTATAGGTTGTCTAGTAAGTTCTAAAAGTTGCAGGGCCAGGAGGCTGCATAAATTATGATGATGATAATTTTATTTGATGTATTTAAAAGGTCTATGTAGCCACCCATCTTAAGCAATTTTGGGTGGTTCACAACAACAATAATAACAATAACTTTAAGACAATCGTCACTATTGTCATTACAAATACAGGGGAAAACTGAAAACAAAACTTTGAACATACAGCCTTAAGATTTTAAAGTCAATATCTCAGGGAAATAAGACAGTATGAACACTGATCTCTTGGTGAAGGGATGGAGAAACTGCAGGCTGTTTGTGGATCCTTTTCTATCAGGATCAAGCCATCATTACTTTTTAATTGAGCACCTTTTTATGGGTCAGTGAGGGTTTTTTTCCCCTGTCACTGGTGTGCAGATATAGTGACTTAGATATTTTTCTACATTTCCAAATTAAATATTGGACATACCTCAGCTGCTCTATATTTAGCCTCTATGACTGCAGTTAAAATACATCAGTGAGGAACTGCAGTATATGTTCACTCCTTTGACATTCTTACTGTGGTAAAAAAAAAAAAACATTAAGAAACCTTTGACGTGTCAGCATTCTCCTTGGCTATTTTCATCATGGCGTTCTTTGGAAGAAAGCTGACCAACTGACAAGTTCCATTTTAAACACAATTTATATCTTTTATTGTTCTCTAAATTGCCTGACAAGATGGCCACCAATTGCACTGCTACTTAAGCGGTGCATTTTGCATTTTCTAGTTTACTTTATTAAAAAAACAGTGTTGTACTCAATGGTTTTCTAAATTTGTCTGAAATGAGCTACAGGGTATTTTATTGGGCTTCTTTATGAAAATATACAAGGAGGGAGGATTATAAAAAAGTATAATGTGCTCTTGTTGGAATGATAAATGATTTGCTACATGGTTTGATATTTTCCTACTTTCAAGCTCAGAGTGATAGCTGTAGAGAGCAACGGCAGGAGAGAAGTTTGCAAATGCCTGGATCTATAATGGTATGTTCTTGTGTCCTTGATGCTCTCTGAGCTGGGTTGTTTCCTTGCAGATGTTTCATTAGCCAAGTAGGTAACACCATCACTGCTAGAAGGAAGTGGGGTTTGCTCTTTGTTTATGTGCAACTAGGTTGCCCTTTCAGGGTTGGTGGGAGTGTTCTTAGTCATTCCTTGATTGGGCTGTGGTTTATACTGTTTGATCGTTTGTCTGAGTTGGTAGTTCCTTGATTGGGGTACTGTTTACTGCTTGCTGGTCTAGTATTAATCTTGGGGTTAATCTCGGCTTATCTAGGTGGCTTTTCTATTTGTATGTTCTTGATAATGTTATTTAGAAATGATTCTTAGATTCTTTCTGATTTAATTTAGCATTTCCATGTTATTTCTCAGTAATAGTTATTTCACAGTGGCTTACAAAAACAAAAAAGCATAAAGAAGATGTGTGCCATTTTAGTTAATATGCTACATTATAGCAACAAAATTACAAGAACAGAAAAGAGAATTTAAAAACCTATGAAATAAATTAAAAAATAATAATTTAAAAATTAATGAGAAATATCAATTTCTATAATATTGCATTTCCAATGAAAGTATGTAAGGTCTCTCTTACACTAAACAGAATAACAGAGTTGGAAGATACCTTGGAGGTCTTCTAGTCCAACCCCCTGCTCAAGCAGGATATCCTATATCATTTCAGACAAATGATTGTCGAATCTCTTCTTAAAAACCTCCAGCGTTGGAGCACTCACAACTTCTGGAGGCAAGTCATTCCACTGATTAATTGTTCTAACTGTCAGGAATTTCTCCTTAGTTTTAAGTTGGTTCTCTCCTTGATTAGTTTCTATCCATTGCTTTTTGTCCTGCCTTCTGGTGCTTTGGAGAATAGGTTAACCCCCCCCCCTCTTCTTTGTGGCAGCCTCAGATCCTGGTAACTGTGCTTGTGACCATATGTTTCATTGCCAAAAAGTTTGTCATTGTCTTTTCTTGGAATGTCTCTGGGATTTTTGAATGATCTCTGATTTCTAACCTGGTTAATTTTTCTAAGAAGAACCAAAATCATCCAGGTGTAGCCACCTGCTGCATTAAAGATGTTTTAAAATAAAAGAATAAATGATATTAATATTTTAAAGATTTCCCTGACAGTTATGTGTATACATTGAAATTTGACGTGAATTCCATCAGCATACTGAATGTATTCAATAAATTTACTTCTATAACATACAAGACCGGTTAATAAATGAGTACAGATAGTCTTTGAATTACAGCCATTCATTTAGTGACCATTCAGAGTTACAAGGCACTGAAAAAAAGTGATTTGTAACTGATTTTCACACTTACGACCACTGTAGCATCCCCATGGTCACATAATCAAAATTTGAGCGCTTGGTAACTGGCGTGTATTTATGATAGTTGCACTGTCCTGGGTCATGTCTAAATATCTTAAGACAGCAAATATACCTAATACTCCTTTTTACTTTTGCAGTATAAGAGACACAGAAATCATCTGAAGAATAATTACTGAGAGAATAAAGGGAGGAAAACACAGAGAATATATGTTTTGCAATGTGAAACAGTGTAGAATCATCCTCCTGTTGTGAATCTGAAGTAATATCCCTATATATCCATTGTTTTTTATTTAATTAGTCTGATTATTTTTATGAGACTATCTTCTCTACCTTTGCACTTGTGGTTATCTTATGGTTTAGTGTCAGTATTTCCAAACATAACCCAATTGATCCAATATTAACATTTTATATACAGTGTAATTTTAAAAAGGAAATGTTTAAGTTTCTGGAATTGTTCTATGTAATCCTATATTTCTTGCTTTAAAAAAAACAGACAAAAGAAAAAGCATTGGGGAAAAAGTGGGGGGGAAACTACACCTTTTTCAGTCTTTTAATAGGCTTTAACATTTTGAGTTAATAGTACATTTTAATGCTTTCCCCCCCTAAATTATGTATTTGGTGTATCCTCGTTTGCTGCTGTTCATGATGAAATGGATTAAATTGGAAGATGTTTTTGATAAATTCTGCTTCAGAAATCTATCCTTCCTAGTTCTTAATGGAAATTTGTACCCATTTTCAATGCCATCTGTTCAGCTCATCTGGCCCAAAGAACAGCTCAGCTTTCATTTCTGTTTCCAGGCCACCATGTTTAATTGCATCGTCTTACTTTCAGCCAGTTTGCTATCAATTTGCCTTTAGGCAATGTGTGCATAAGCTAAAATGGTTACCATGAACGTTTTTTTTATTTTTTTTAAAATAGAAAACATTATTATTGGGTCATCCATGCATATAGAACTTGCATAGAGGACTGTGTCCTGTATGAATTTGGATAATCAGGGAACAAGATAATAGGTGATGGTCATAAGTAAAGAAATGCATATAGTTCATTTCAGTTGAGATTATTAAGAAATGATTATTTTGGCTAGATCTTCTCTTTCCAAAAGATCAATCTTTGTTGGTTCCATTCCAGTTAAACCTGGAAAGACCATGGGATCCTGCATAGAAACATAACTTATCATTATGTTCTCACAACAGATACTCCAACTTAGTGTGAGGAGAGGCTGAAGCTGGTCCAGGATGTATATAAAATATCTTCAAATATTTCATTGTCTTTTCTTTTTTCATTGTCTTGTTTTTCATGAGATACTACATTCATGTTATATTAGAGAAGAACCATTAGAAGTGATGGCACAGTCACAAATTAAGCTTACCTTCTGTGGAGTATTCTGACGGGTCTTTAAACAAACAGTAGAAATCTTGAATTTTTCCTCAATCTAGAGAGCCAGTTAGATGTAGTGGTTGTGGGACTAGGTGGAGAGACTCGGGTTCTAATCCACCCCCCGCCAATGGAATATTACAAGGTGACTTTGGGCCAATCACTCTCTGTCAGTTCAACCTGTCTCATAGGATTGTTGTGGGTAGAAGGAGGGAGTACCATGCATATCACATTGAACTCCTGTTCAAAAGGTGAGATATACAAGGCTAATAAATAAACACAATATGAAAATAGGTTTATTTTCCAGTTTTCTTAATCACAATATTTCAGACAAAGAACATTAAAATAACTCCATGAAAGAATGGCAGAAATAATTCATATGATCAAATTAAATCAATGCCACAGTGATGATCAATCCTTCAACCTAAATGCTGTGCTCTTCAATTCCAGTTCAGTTAATGATAAAAATTTCACATATCTAGCTTTTAATCGTGGATGAGATTGACTTGGTGTATATCTCAGAGTCCTGAGACACAGAAGTGTAGTTCTGAGCTATGATACAGCTCAGTAATAGGTTGTCATTACAGGTGGGGAGAAGAAATGGGCATATCTTTCAAAACTTTGTTTTGCTGACCAGATGCTCCATCTAATGTTCAATCAAAGTGCATCTAGCTCAGAGGTCCCCAACCTTTTGGGCACCAGGGAGAAAGGTTTTTCCACAGACCGGAGAGTGCGTGGTTTTGTGTGCTGCTTGCATCCTGTGGATGAGGCTTTGCTTGTTTGTGCAGACCGGTTGATGGCATGCTGTGGCCCAGTACCGGTCCACGGACCAGGGGTTGGGGACCTCTGATCTAGCTAACCAGGATGATGTAGGGATATTGTTAATACATTGTGCAGCCCATTGCCTAAAAGTATCTCCTCCAGTTAAAATGATTCTGCTTTAGTAAATGTTTGATTTGGATGGTAGGGAATTTCTTTAGTTAATTTATTTAAAACATTTATATAGCCAGCCACTTTAAAAACAACTCTGGGTGACTTACAGCCAATAAAACAATATACAAATAAACAACAATAAAACTAAAAACAGGAAAAAATTCAGTCATAATTCTTATGTTGATGCCCCTGTGCAATGATATTTCTTGACTGAGATTCAATATCTTGTCCTTTCCACCTAACCAATTTGTGCAGACTGCTTATTGGAACTTGGACTCTCAGTATAAAAAAGCATATTGTTACTGTCTGGCTTGTATATTTTTGATGTAAGACTGGAGATGCACTTATGGTTTGATGAAGAATTACCAGAGGGAAAACTGAGATTTATGATTAGCCTGTTTGCATTTCGCCAAAGGTTTAAGTTGTAGACTTCAGATGACATTAGTGGTGGCTGTGGCAAGTATACCTTTGTACTATTTATGTTTGATAAGCCACCTGTTATGGCTGAATTTGGTTATAATAATCCAGAGTTTACTTTTATCATACCTTGACCATTGCAATGTGCTCTTACGAAGCCACCAATGAAAGGACTGATAAGATTATAAGATGCTGAATTTGTATGATACCTGTACTGAAATATTTGCACTAGTTTATTTTTTACTTAGCACAAATTTAAAGTGTTGGCATTGATGTTTAAAGACTTAGAGAACACCCACACACCCACTGGCATAATGCCAAGATGAGCTGCTTATAATTTTTTAAAACCATATCTGCACAACAGAGTCTCCAATCTGTTGCTATCCAGCCACTGAGGCAGGCTGAAGCCAGATTGAGCAGAGCCAGCAGTAAAGTATGTTTCTCCCTGGAAAATGGAACAAGCTTTTCTCTAGATGAATATAGGTGATGTTCCTCAGTTAGAAGACTGAGATGCTGTAGATCCTTGATGTTTAGACACGCTGGATGAGGAAATGTGCAGTACAAAATGTGTTATGAAATTGATATATTATTTATTTTTAAAAGAAATATTTAAGTGAGGATAATGCAGAAGCACATCTGGCATTTTTAAAATGTCTAATTGCTATATATGAAATTCCTTTTACTGGCCTGGCTCTAAGTTTCTCATCAGCTGTAAATATCTTAGATGATTCATAGAAGCATTTTCAAAGGCAGCTCAGCATACTTTGTGCATGTCTGCTCTCTGTCTGTGTTTGATCCGTGATGAAAGTTTTGGCAGATGTATACATGTACAGAAAGGGAATTAGCAAGAATGTCTCCATAGCTGTATTGCTATGAAAGGCAGTGGATGGGAAAAGCGATCAGCCAGGAAGTGCCTCTTAAATGTTTAATCTCTTGCTCAATCAACATTTTCTCAGCAATATGGACAGAATACTGAGGTATCTGGCAGTCACCAGAAAGATTTTGGAAATAATGCATATGCAGTGCTTTGAAAGCTCCGTAGGCTAAATAAATAAGTAAAATAACTGGATCCAGAATTATGCAACGAAAAGGCCATGGATTTTTTTTCCACTTTCCACATCCCACAACAGTCTGTTGGTATCCTATGGAAAGCCTCTCTTCAGGATTGGGAGATGCTCCTGAAAAGGTTGGTGTATAATGGCTGCAGTGGATGTATAGAACTGCTGTAAGAGGCTGATGAGGTAGAGTCATTTTGTCCAAATGAAGACCTTCTATCTGAATTTGAAGAAGGTTGTCACTCCCCAGTGGGATTGGCGGCCCTGTTCACAATTTGATGGGAACACAAGAAACAAAGGGGAATCCCTTTCTGCTAATTCATGATTTAGCACATAGAAAAGCAAACTTTTTAGTTGACAGGGACTCCAGTTCACATGGGGTGGGGGGAGAGACTTGGTCCCTTTCAAGTATTTTGGGGTGTATTTGGGGAAATGTCCTTGTTTTTTAAAACAATGTAAAGTTAATTTAGGACTAACACTGCAGTTTGCTGCTTCAAAGTGTGGGAAACGGCACTCTTGATTGTAACAGATGAGTTCCAGGGATTGTTCGTGGATTAAGGAGAAAGATTAGCTAGGTAGCTCTGATTTAATGGGATGGTGAATATGCCGCTAAGAACATAATAAATAAATGGAATTCATCTTCTATTAACCTAGTTATTATTAGCTATGACAGACATTCCCACCAGACGTTAAACTGTTGAGTTGTTATATCTTGAATATTTCATGTCCTAGACAAGAACAAAGTGGGGGGAACATCACATGCATCACATAAAAAGTCAGTCTAATAGCTTGCCTTGACCAGAGTATCATGATTTCAGAGCCAGATCTCCTGTAGTAAAAATTAACCATTAAGCAAAACAAGCCTGTGAAATTTTCCCCCTAGCTATCATGCTCGTAACTCTCTCACTACCACATTTAACTTTTCTTAAAAATTTTTATCATTGTCCTTTCCTGCCATGTTCAACTTTAATAGCATTGATTAAAAATGTTTTCTTTGGCTTGGTGAATGACTAAAGTTTAAAACTTGGGTTTGAACATGCCATTCAGACATCACATTTATCTCCATTTCATGGCATCAGAGTTTTGATTCTGTTGAGGGCCACCATGGTTGGATTGTGCTTAGGTCTTAGGGTACCTGTTGGCTTTAATCTGGCCGTGTGTGTATTTAGTGCAATAATGTTTAAAGTGCTGAATCCAGCAGGCTCATTGGGACATGCTTTCTTTACACATGATTTAAAAATGCAGTTTTGGAAAACTTATTTCTACTCAAAAAGATACTATTTGCAGGATCTCTTATGGCCCCCAGGCCATATATGGGCCTTTTCTTGTCTCTGTCTGGCTCACATGAGGTCAATCAGAAATCAGAAATCAAATGTAAATAAGCCCACCAAGAGTGCAGGAGAGGAAATTGAGGTGGGCCTGGCTGTGCGTGGTTGCCATTTGATCCTTCAGTCGGCTGGCAACTCTGGAAGGTGAGGAGAGAAAGTGCTTTTCTGCACCTCTCCTGGAGCAGCCTGAAGAGGTGGTGGTGGCAGTCATAGCATGAGGGGACCTAGGCTTTGTACCCACCACTGTCTTGGTTGAAGCACAGCCTTGAAGGTGAGTGGTGGAGCACAACCAGGAGCTATTGATTCAGCCCTCCACAACAGTCCCAGTTTCTCATGTGGCCCCTTGAGAAAATTAATTGCTCACCCCTGCCCTAAGGACATCTGCATATCCTACCAAATCAGATAGGGTAGGCATATTCCTAGTCCCTTCCCTTAAATGTTGCCATCTTATGGAAGCTAGAAAATGTGCCTTTTCTGTATCAGCTCTTGCCGGATGGGACATCTTGCTCCCTGAAGTTCAGCAAACCTCCATCCTTTTAGCCTTCTGTAAGATTTTAAAGACCTGGCTTTTCCCCCAAGCACTGAGAGAAGATTACATGCACACTTTAACCAATCGACACCAGGTTTTTGTTGTTTTTAATGTTTTAATTGGTTGAGTTTTATAGTTTTAAAATGATTTTGCATGTTTTTAAATTTTTGATTGGGACTTATGGTGAGTGCCAAAAAATGAACTGAAGTCCGGCCAATAGTGGGACATTTCTGAAGAAAATCTCAGCTGAATGTTGAATCTGAAGCAGTGAATTCTGGAAATGGAATGGAATGGAAAAAGGAGACACCATTAAAATAACCCACATACATTTCTGATTAGAGTTCACAAGCACTAAAGTGTAGTTTGGGGGGTCAGCGTAAGAATTGAGTGGATGGGGTGTCGATGGGTATAGTCTAAGCTCATACTTATAATGCACCCTTTTAAGGACAAAAAGCTTGACAATCTCATCTTGTAATTGTTTTTTGGATTATATTTTTATTGCTTTGGAGATAGTAAGATCCTTCAGTTTTAAATATGATTTTAAGGATTGGAAAAATATTGTTTTTTGGATTACAGCAAAAGGGTGTTTCAAAATGTTCAGGATGGAAAGTTAAAAACAGACTACAGGTCCAGAGAGATTTGGAATAAAAGTTGGAAATTAATTATAAAATCCTTCCCATGGGAAACTATGGATGTTTACTTTCTTTGGGGCGGGGGGAAAGGCAAAACATGTTTTCAGGGTTTGACACCAGAGAGCACCAATAACAAATAAAATAATGGATTCACGTGATGGATAAGTGTGAAAAAATAATTCAGAAGATCTTTTAAAAATGTCTGCTATTGTTGAAAGATTAGATGGTTTTGTGGAAGAGAAACAAGCTTCCCCGGACAAGAATTAAAAGTCAGGTTTTAAATGATAGGATACAAACCGAACCTACAAACAAAGCTAGTGAAAGTTGTAATGATCAAAAAGGATTTCAAATAATAAACTGGAAGATGGTTTGTGCAATCTTTTACAAAAGGATTTGCAAATAATAGACCACAATAATGGCTTGTACAATTTTTTTATATTGGATTTATAAAAGGGAACTATTATGGGGTATTATATGAAGGGGCTTGAGATAAAAATTTTGGGAATAAGGAGAAAGAATATAAAGTGGTCTTATTTGATCAAGGTTAGATAGAAAGGGTGATAAGTTTTTAAATTGTATATACTTTGTCAGAAGAAGATAGAAGTTCTTTTTCTTTTCTATTTTTTCACTTTTTTCTTTTCCTTTTGTACCTTTAGTAGTGAATAGAATAGAATAGAATAGAATAGAATAGAATAGAATAGAATAGAATAGAATAGAATAGAATAGAATAGAATAGAATAGAGCTGGAAGGGACCTTGGAGGTCTTCTAGTTCAGCCCCCTGCTCAAGCAGGAGAACCTAGACCATTTCAGACAAGTGACTGTCCAGTCCCTTATTAAAAATCTCCAGTGATGGAATGCCCAGGATTTCTGAAGGCAAGCTGTTCCACTGGTTAATTGTCCTCACTGTTAGGAACTTTCTCCTTAATCCCAGGTTGTTTCTCTCTTTGATCAGTTTCTAACCATTGTTTCTTGTCTTGCCCTCTGGTGCTTTGGAGAATAGTTTGACCCCCTCTTCTTTGTGGCAGACCCTCAAATACTGGAATATTGCTATCATGTCACCCCTATTTCTTCTTTTCTTTAGACTAGCCAAACCCAAGTCCTGCAGCCGTTCTTCATATGTTTTAATCTTCAGGCCTTTGATCATTTTAGTTGCTCTTCTCTGAACATTTTTCAAGGTTTTAACATCTTTTTTGTAGTATGGTGACCAAAATTGGTTGCAATATTCCAGGTGTGGTCTTACTAGGGTTTTATAAAGCAGTACTAATACTTCGCATGATCTTGATTCTATGCCTCTGTTTATACAACCCAGGATTGTATTAGCTTTTTTGGCTGCTGCTGCACACTGTTGGCTCATAGTCAAGTGATGGTCCACTGGGACTCCAAGGTCCCTCTCACAGTTGCTGTTTTTGAGCCAGGTCTCGCCTAATCTGTACCTTTGAGTTTAAGTTTGTCAGCCAGCTACAGATTCATCTGATGGTGTTGTTGTCTATCCCACTTTTTTCTAGTTTACTAAGCAGCAGGCTGTGGTCTACTTTGTCAAATGCATTGCTGAAGTCTAACTATACTATGTCCACAGCGTTTCACTGGTATACTAATTTAATCACTTTATCAAAGAATGAAATAAGACTGGTTTGGCATGATCTGTTTTTGACAAACCCATGCTGGCTACTGGTTATAACTTTGTTTGCTTCTAGTTGTTCACAGATCTGTTTTTTGATTATCTTTTCCAAGATTGTATTAGTTTCTGTTAGTTTTATCTGTGTAATGTATTTTTTAAAATAAAATCGTTATACAAAGGACAAAACAGCTTGTTTTTTCTCTTGTCTCTTCTTTTTGAATTCATTATTATGTTGTATAAAGTAACATTTCATGAAGGCTTTCCCTTGCATCCCAAATTATTCTTACGTTTGTACCTTTATTAAGATTATTTTTTTTAAAAAAAAACACTCTTAATTGCTTTTTACAGTCCTCCACTATTGCTTCTTTCTGTAACAACATTTCATTTAATTTTCATCCAAAAGAACTGGGTTTCTCTTTAAAAACCAGATGGAGATATATAAATCTCATAGACCACAATCCATTGCTGCTTATGATTCCCCATGCACCTGTCCTTTCTCTTGATCTTCCAGGCCCCAGTCCATAAAAAGTTGTCCTTGTTCTAGTGTTGCTTTACTGAAGCATTTGAGCCATTTATTAACATCACGAACAATTATCAGGGCATATCTGTTAAGACCTTAATTTTATGGTTCAGTTCCCAGCATTTCTGCAACTTCAGATTGTCTTAATTTTGGTCTTGACTTTTTTTTAAAAAAAAAAAAATACTGAATACAAGTTCAGAATAAAAGCCAAGTTGGTTGAGACTGAGAGATCTGTGAAAAAATCTAATGTGATCTTTTTAAAGGAAACTACGGGAACCTTCCAATTTGATTGCAGAAGCATTGTAATTGCAAAGTTCCCCCCCCCAAAAAAAAAAACTCCTTCCCCCCCTTCTTACCTCCCACCCCCATCCCACTTACTTTTATTTACTCTGCTCTGCTGTGCACAATTGTTGAAACAAAAGTTGCCATTTCTCCTACTGGGGCAAAAAAAACACCAAAACCCAGGAGTTTAACACTCTTAACAGAATCACCAGGACCAAATGGTGAATGGGCAGTTACTGCAGTTGTTTTCTTTGTCCTGGAGCTTGATGTACAGTTGGAATGGCTCAGCAGTGCATATAAATCCCCCAAAAGATTTAATAGAGCACTGTACAATAGTCTGTTTCTATTCTTTCAAATTTAATTCCAGTAACAAAAGATGTTTGAGTGATGAAATACATGGAATCTCAGGAGAAAAATTTATCTTAGAATGCCATGGAATGGAAGATTCCTCTCATCCCACATTCCAGCTTTTGAGTATTTAATTGCAAAGTCAGTAAAAGGTATGTATATGCATGCACCAAGTAGATTTTTTTGCACTGACTTTTATTTCTCAGTAGAGACCAAGTTGGAGAAGAATCAAGCAACACATGGTTTTGGAACAGCTGGTGGAACAAAACCCTAAGCAGAATCCCGTCTCTAAAACTGTTGCCAAACTGTTGATTTTATTATCAGGCCAAGCTATGCTTTATTTGAAACTACTCCCCAAAGTCACTACTCCAGTGTATATCATCAGTCAGGCTGGGGCCGTTCCTACGTCTCAGCAGCATTAGCTATTTTGCTGTGCATCCAGAGTAGTTTGTGGGTTTTATTCCTCTTTGTCCACCCATGGAACTACTCCCAATAAATGAACTGGGGAATAGGAACAATAGACAATTTAGAACAGGGGTGTCAAACTGCTGGCCCTTGGGCCGGTTGCATCATACGGAGGCCACGCCCACCCCAGCTCCGGCAATGCAAAAAAAGTTGCGATATGTTGTGACTATCACGTGACGCGGTGAGTTTGACACCTGTGATTTAGAAGTTAAATATTTTTCCTTCCTTCATTTATAGATACCATATAAGCCTCCAAATGGGTGTAAACATAAAGTTGCAAACTGTTTGACAATGTACTTTTTTCACACAGTGCTGAACAGTGGCTGAAGTGCAGTGTCTTCTTCACTGTATGTTGTTCAGCTTCTCTATCTATATTCCTATTTAGAAAGATCTACTCAAATATGGGAATGCATTCCTTCTCCAATGTTACAGTTAACTTTCCAGCGGGAAGAAAACCATAAAGTGACTGTTAAACTGCTAGTATGAAATGAATTATGTCCATTAGGAGCAGAGCAGAGCAGAACAGAACAACAGAATAGAATGGAATGGAATGGAATGGAATGGAATGGAATGGAATGGAATCTCTTTAGATATAATTCATATGTTCTCATTTGCATTGTAATCACAAATCAGAAATTACTGTGGGATGAGTTCTGGAGAGGTTATATGTGATATTATGAAGTTCTTTTTGTACTTCTGTCTTGGATGCATAGAATGGAAACTATTCAAATAATAAAAATTACCATCCAATAGTATAACTGTTATGTATAACATTATAAAATAAAATTTCCCATTGAATTATTCTGGAAAAAATCACTTTTCTATTGAAACTTTATAATTACTATTTATGAATAATCTGTCATGTAGAGTTATGAAAAATGTTTCATTTTTTTGTCTTTCTTTCTGGCCTCCAACAGATATTAAATTGGCATCCAATTAGGAATTAGATTTTTTCCACCAATTTCCCCCTATCCATTATAATTTTTCTACCACTTTCCCGTCTGTATTTAATCATGGCTTGGCTTTTAACACACGCACAGCTACCAATGTATTGCTAATTCTGAATTTTGCAATGTAGTGTTACAGCAATGTTGAGGAATGTTTTTGTCCTGAAAACCATATATCACAATTAACAATGAGGTCATGGGTTTTATTTCTCAACTGTAGGCAAATACACAGATACCTTGCCTGCATCTGATGGTGAATGTGGTAATTCTCCACCCTCAGTATAAAGAATTAACTCGACACTCCTACTAGATAAATAATGACAATAACAGCACTTTTCCATGATCTGCTCAGTTTATGAATTGTTACATTACAGATTAGCTTTTTCCACGTGTTCCTTCTTGGATAAATATTCAACATTTAATCTTCATTCCAAATCTAGCAAAATATTATATGACCTGCTGCCATTAAAGCCTTTTCTTTAGTGCCCCCCTTGTTGTCAGACATATTTCAAAAGGTGTTTTATTTTATTCCATTAGACCAGGGGTAGGCAACCCAAAACACTCAAAGAGCCACTTGGACCCGTTTCCCACCAAAAACAAAACACTGGGAGCCGCAAAACTCTTTTGATATCTAAAATGAAGATAACACTGCATATATCCTTTTTTACCTTTATTATAGGTATATATATGTGTGTGTGTGTGTGTTTATATGTGTGTGTGTGTGTATGTGTGTGTATATATGTGTGTGTGTGTATATATATATATACACATACACATATATATACACACACATATATATACATACACACATATACACACATATATACACACACATATATATACACACACACACATATACACACACACACACACACACATATATATAAAATAAAGGTAAAAAAGGATATATGCAGTGTTATCTTCATTTTAGATGTCAAAGGGGTCTCTCTCTCTGTCTCCCCCCCCCTCTCTCCCTGTCTCCGATCTTCTGCTCACCTGGCAAGCTGGCTTCAAGCTGTTCTGCAACAAGCTCAGGGGTAGGCAAGCTCGGCTCTTTTGTGACTCATGGACTTCAACTCCCAGAATTCCTGAGTCAACATAGCTGGGCTAGCTAGCTCTCTCCTGCCCTTCCTGCTTCCTGCTTCCTGCAGAGACGCAGGAAAGGGAGGAGCCTCGCCCAGTAAGCTTGTCGGCTCTTCGGAACAGGGTGAGGCTACTCTCTTTTTTTACACACACACACACACACACACACAAACACACAGAGAGAGAGAGAGAGAAGCAAGCTCTGTCTCTGTCTCTCTCTGCAAATGGCAGAGGAGGCTGGGAGCCGCAGGGGAAGGCTCAAAGAGCCACATGCGGCTTCGGAGCCGCAGGTTGCCGACCTGTGCATTAGACCTTCTCTTCTCTTTTTTGACCAAGTGTGGTTGACCTGTAAAGTTAACCCACATGCAGCCACATGTCCCCATTTTTTACTCTTCAGAATCCCATGCGATTAACTATGCTGAAAACTGATATTCTATTCTCTTAAGGGTTTGGGGGGGAGGGAAGAAATCCTTAACTCTCCTCCAAAGTAACTCAGTGTGATATTGCACCACTCATTTTTATGAGTTTATTCTTCCCCACAAATGGTCAGTGCAGCTGTTGGCTACTAAAAGTTTGCCTTCTCCTGAGCTAGGCTATGAATTGGGCAAAATGGGACAATATGCCCTGGCCCACTCACCCCAGCCAACTCGCCATGGGACAACTCACTGCAGGATAATTCAACTATGGGATAACTCAAGAGAGGGTCAAGTAGAATTGCAACTCACTCCAGCCTCAAGGACTTCTAACTTGAGATGATTCAAATGTAAAGCAAGATAAGGCCCACTGCAATTCAGTTGTCCCTCCCTCTCTTGAGTTATTCTGCACTGAATTGTCCCATGGCAAGTTGTCATGTGGTGAGTTGGTTACAGCGAGTAGATTGGGGCAAGTCGGCCAGGGCAAGTTGTCCTAGACCACGGGTCGGCAACCTGCGGCTCCGGAGCCACATGTGGCTCTTTGAGCCTTCTCCTGCGGCTCCTAGCCTCCTCTGCCATTTGCAGAGAGAGAGAGACAGAGAGAGGCACTTGCGCTTCCCTTCTCTCTCTCTCTCTCTCTCTCTCTCTCTCTCTCTCTGTGTGTGTAAAAAGAGAGTGGCCTCACGCTGTTCCGAGGAGCTGACAAGCTTATTGGGTGGGGCTCCTCCCTTTGCTGCGTCTCTGCAGGAAGCAGGAAGGGCAGGAGAGAGCCAGCCCAATAAGAATGTGTGTCAGCTTGTTGGAGAAGAGCCTGAAGCCAGCTTGCCAGGTGAGCAGAAGATCAGAGAGAGGGGGAGAGACAGAGAGAGAGGGAGAGGGAGAGAGAGTGGAAAGAAAGAGGGGGGAGAGGAAAGAGAGAGAGGAAAGAGAAAGAGGGAGAGAGGAAAGGGGGAGAGGAAGGGGAGAAGAAAGAAGAGGGAGAGGAAAGAGAAAGAAGGGGGGAGAGGAAAGAGAGAGAGGAAAGGGGGAGCGGAAAGAGAGAGAGGGAGAGAAAAGAGAGAGAGAGAGAGAACTCATGCACAGCAGCCTCTATTTCTTTTTAATAAACTCTTCAATCAAGCTCCCCACGCCTTGCGTGTGTGCGCGCCCATAAGTTTTGCGGCTCTCAGTGTTTTCTTTTCTCTGGGAAATGGGTCCAAGTGGCTCTTTGAGTGTTTAAGGTTGCAGACCCCTGTCCTAGACTTTGAATTGGTGCTACTATTTCCATAGCAGACCTTCGATGTCATTTTATTTGGGTTTTGTCATTTATATTGAATAGATTTTTTAATTAATTGTCTATATTTTTTTTGGGGAAGCTGCTTTGGTTTCACCTTATGAAAAATATGGTTTCTATTAAGATGGTGGTGCCTGCATTGGCTGTGGCTGCATCGGCTTTCGAAGGTGAAAAGCTTTTGGAGGGTTATAAGGGATATAGGCCACACGATTGGGAAGGTTTTAATGTGTTTGAGCAACGTAGTGGGACTAAGGTAACATATGACCGACAATCTTTGCTGGTATGGTGAGTTTTTAGCTGTTTCGGAACTGTTGGTGAGACCGTTAAAAGTCGTTTGTGCTGTTTGAAATTGTTCTGATTGCTGGCACAGTGATGGATTCTATTGCAAATCAGGGCTGTTTCCGAAGGAGGCAGAGGAGGAGAGGTCCTGGGGCTTATGGAGCAAAGGAACTCGAGGAGGCTGTTGGCAGGCCCAGAGGAAGGGAGAGAGGCTTTTGGAGGAGTTGGAGGCGGCGGCAGCGGCAGCGTGCTCCAGGCCCCTTTAAGGAAAAGGTGGAAGAGACAGGATCAGAAAAAGAAAAGGAGGTGAGGTTGTCGTGCAGGAATACAAGCTAATTTGAGGGCTAATCCACATGGAGCTCCATTTCCATCTGTCCTGTTTGCCATCGTTCGCTCCCTAGAGACTAAAATGGACGTTCTCAAACTTGAGCTGGCCACGAACAAGGAGTGTATATCGGAGGTGGTCGCCCTTTGAGAGCTGTATGCTCTTCATTTTGATGTATGCCGATTGGTGTACATTCAAAGTGACAATAAAGTTGTTATTATTATCAACAACAACAACAATAATAATTTTGTATATGGTCTAGTAGTTCAAAAAATGCAAATACACATTATAAATAGGGTGTTTCATAAGAACTTAATTGAAGTACAGCATGTTTTTTTGTTGATAGACTTGATACATGTATTTACAAATCTTTTCAGTGAGGACCACTGTGATTTCTTCAAGGATTGTCTGAGCCAATTACTGACAAAGAACTATGATTATTATTTTTTCTGTTCCTGAGATTGTTTGAAGAAAGCCTCCTATAAAAGCCAAACATTGCATTAGAACTGTTCTTGTGAAGCAAATTCTGCCTATTCAAAAACTGGAAGACTGCCCTAGCTTAATTTAATAGTGAGAGTTTTTATTAACTTATCCTGTAAAAGCAAAAAAAGTTAAGCCTCCAGTCATTGTTTTATAAACATATCATTTCTGTTAAACTGTTCCCTAAAATAATAGTAAATAAAAATGTGGAAGATAGTATACAGACATCACTTTTACACAGTCAGGAATATCATTTGCTTTCAGAATAGGTTTGAGAGTTAAACTGAGGTTCTGTCTTGACTCTGCCAACGTGCTTATGACCGTAGCAGATGATAGACTCATTTGATCTGAAAATGGGACTGGAGTAGTTATTCCTCACTTACTGTCACTTTGTTTCCTTACAATACCAACTGAGGCTCCCCACCTGTCATGCTATTGATGCATCTATGGTTGGGCATTTATGTGGGGAACAAATTAACACCTCTTTCCCTGAGGTATCAGCCTGCCTGCAATCTTTGAGGGTTTACTGCCTCACATGGAATGACACACAACATGCAAAGAATGTCTTGTTAACCTCTTACTGTTATAAGAAACATTGATTCCATACTCCAAAATTGAGATTATTTAAAATATTTATATAGTCACTAATCCTATAAATATAGCCATGGGCAGCTAGCAAGAATCAACCCATATAATATATTTAAAACTACACATGCACCATGTAATTATGGGGCTAAAGAATTTTAAAGACAATATAAAAGAGCAGAAATGAAAATATTTAAAATAGAATTAATATACATTTCTAGTGGAAATTAGATAGCAGAGATAGTCACTGCCATAACAGATAGAGCTAGATGATTAGATAGATGATATAGGCAGACAGACAAACAGACAGATAGATAATAGATATAGAGTAATTCAGAGTTATTGAATCAACATTAAGGAAACCAAGATCATGGCATCTGGCCCTCTCAATTCCTGGCAAATAGATGGGGAAGAAATGCAGGTAGTGACAGATTTTATCTTCCTGGGCTCCAAGATCACCACAGATGGGGACTGCAGCCAAGAAATTAAAAGACGCTCCTGGGGAGGAAAGCTATGGCAAATCTAGACAGCATACTAAAAAGCAGAGACATCACCCTGCCAACAAAAGTACGTATAGTCAAGGCCATGATTTTCCCAGTTGCAATGTATGGCTGTGAAAGGTGGACCATAAGAAAGGCTGAGCGCAAAAGAATTGAGGCCTTTGAACTATGGTGCTGGAGAAGACTCTTGCGAGTCCCTTGGACTGCAAGGCGTTCAAACCGGTCAGTCCTAGAAGAGATCAACCCCGACTGCTCTTTAGAAGACCAGATCCTGAAGTTGAAACTCAAATACTTTGGCCACCTAATGAGAAGGAAGGACTCACTGGAGAAGAGCCTGATGCTGGGAAAAATTGAGGGCAATAGAAGAAGGGGACGACAGAGAATGAGGTGGCTGAATGGAGTCACTGAAGCAGTAGGAGTGAGCTTAAATGGACTCCAGAAAATGGTAGAGGACAGGAAGACCTGGAGGAACGTTGTCCATGGGGTCACGATAGGTCGGACACGACTTCGCAACTAAGAACAACAAAGAGTTATTGAGATAGAAAAATCGTTTTTCAACCTGATGCTCTCCAGTAATGCTAGAATAGTGCTTCTCAATCTTTTATAATATATACCACACCAATTATACTAGCAAGGAACCTTGATCCCACCATGATTAAAGCCAACACTTTTGGGACATTCATATGTTAGCAGGCATTATTCAGTGTATGCAAAAACTTTTATTTACGCTCAACTTCCCAACTGCACAACAAGTATTCTCTCAAGCCTCCAATGGTTTGAAAATACTCTTCCCTGTGGCTTGTCAAGGTGGAAGATGAAGAGGCTAAGCAATATGCTCAGATAATGATCTTTCTAAGCCTTTTTTCCCCTCCCAGCCATATCACTTGCCGCTATTTGTAATTACCTCTGTGGGTAGTTCCACTGGAAGACTGGCAAGGAGGAATTGGAAAAGCAACGTGTACCTTTTCCCCTGAAGTACCTGGTACATAAAACTTTATATGCTTTCATATTTTCATGGAAGGGTTCTGTATTATGCAGAACAAAGATATTTTGATTGGGATAATTTTGTACTTTATTGCAAGCCTGCCTAATTTTGCAGTGGAATTCAGTTCTCTTTTGAACTATGCCTTCACATAAATGTTAGGTTACAGTCCTAGAGACCAAACCTCCCCCCCCAAACCCTCCCCCCCAAAGTATTGTATGGGAGAAAGATGAGCAGGGCACATGAGAACAATTGCTATATTGAATTATCTTCTGCTGGGCCTTACCTGGAGCAATATCTCAAAACTTAGAAAAGGAATCACTCGCTGCAAAGTGGCAAAGGCCAGGTCCTAGGCAGCAGACTAATAGTTTGAGGCATAACAAAAAACAATCAAGACATCAGTTAAGTACCTGCTGTTGCAAAAGTGAGATTTGCATGAAAGTGATGGCAGCCAATCTCTGTTCCACCATGCTGGTTTGTGCTAATGAGGAGTTATCACTGCTTAGCAGCAGCAAGTTCAAAATTGCAACAACGTTCTCTTGAACAATTAGCAACAATAAAAAAATTAGCAGCAATAAAGTTGGTGAATTGCCAGTTAATGGGAGAAAATTCTGGACTTTTAGAGGTTCCTCTGTAACACTAATGGAAAAAGTGCTTAATTAAATTAAAAGCTTCTACGGTAAATGATCTGACTATAATATTGAAATACTTAGAAAAAAATAACCTATTTTAGACCTTCTTAGCTGCACCTTAGCAATGAGAAAAAAAAATGAAGATCCTGTCTTATCCAGGCTGAATACTGAAGGCAGAAGCAGAATTGACTTGTGTTTTGTGTCTTGTCTTGTCCTTTTTTTTTATTATCTATGGCTGATATATTTTGGCTCCTTTCTCAATTCTTTAGTGAGCATATTTGCATGAATAGAAAATGCAAACAAACCTCCCCTCTCTATAAAAGTCTAGCATGGACCTCATATAGCAATAAAACGTAATGTCCGTATAGATATTTTTGAAGTTGAGCGGAAAATGACTTGACGAACAAAACTTCATGCTAAAAGCAATCCAAAAAATAGCAAAATTTAATTCAGACATAACTTCTCTTATTTCCTCCCTCCCCTCCAAAATCCCACTCAGTGGGAAAAAATGCTTAGTTAGTGACTTGAAGATTTGAGACCACTGGTCACCAAAGATAAACTTTGCTGTTTTTCCCAAATATTTTTTAGTAATTTGGTTTAATAATATGGTTCAGTGTACTTGGATTAAGAACTGTCTCTTGTTTCCTTCAATTATCTTTAGTAATTTGCTGCAAATGTCCCAGTTCAGTGGGATTATATGATTCTGTGGAAGGTTGCCCCATTTGACCATAGGTTTCCAACCACCAGTTGAGATCAGAAGTGTCCAGGGCCATGATGAAGACTCCACAGCTTGCATGCTTAGGTCACTCTTGGAAGGGCAATATAGCCATAGACAAAAAGGTTGTAGGATCAGAGGAATCATCTAAAAAAATGTTACAGAGGACAGTCATCATTTTCCTCAAACTTTTTGAAATTGTTTTTCTAAGTAGCTTGATATTATACCATCCCAAAATAACTAACACTATAGAGTTATGGAGCTATAGAGGATTGCAAGTCAACACAGTTCTATTAAATTCTATTCTATTAAATTCAAACTAACACTAATATTTACCAGTAGTTTCTATTACTATAATCTCCCAAATCTGGATTTTGGACTTCCATAAAGGCACAGATAGGTTTCCGCATTAGAAACCCAACATTGCTGAACCATAAGCATACATAAACATTTTGTACTCGTTTTATAGCAAGCCTCGTTTTGTATTCTCAGAATACTCCATTTTCATATTGACTATAAATCTACTTTATGAAGCAGAAGCATGTCAGCTTTATGAATCTTACTGTGGTCTTTTTTCTCCAGTGGCCATATTTTTACATGGTCTATTATAAAAAGAATTCTCTGAAAGGCCTTAGATATAAATGAGATTTGACAATAACAATTTTTCCCTTAAAAAAAAAATAACATTCACTCATGTGAAATAACTGTAATTAAACTTAAGTGAGATCTTCTGCAAAGTGAAAATCTCAGAATTCCATTTTAATAATCTATGCTCTTTCTAAGTTTGCTGGTTGAATCTGTTTAAGATTGTTCTAATAGAGTCAGAGGTATGGTATGTTTTAAACATATATTTTTGTAAATCCCATATTGAAAAGCCCTTGAATTATATACTTCATTAACTATGGGGATATAGTTACTCCTCTTAACTATAATTATATAATTACAGTTAAGAAGGGTAAAAATATCTTCATAATTATGGAGGTATCCTTAACTGTGGGAGTACAAAACACAGGATTGTATAAATGGTGATATAAAAGTTTACTTGAGGAAACTAATGTTTGGTGTTAGTAACCAACACACCTCTAGAATACAGTATTGTTCATTCAAGATTGTTAATAATGTATTTTCCTATTGTAACTGATAATTTCCATAGAAAAGACACTGACTACAAAGATGTTTTTTAATATCATATGCAATTTAGGAACAGAATTCTCTCAGTGGTGCAAAATAATAAAATATTAGAATACAGTGGTACCAAAACCATAGCAAATATTATCTTAAATGTCACAGTTACCATTTTGCAGATGAGTTCATCTTTCAGTTTTGATCCATTCCTGAACTTTGCAGGGAGCAGCAAAGGCAATAAGATAACTATCCAGAATATACCTACATATAGTGCTCCTATCCTAGGGGCCCTCAACCCCCGCTCTGCAGCCCGGTGCCAGGCCACTGCCCATTCAGAACCAAGCTGCAGAAGTGGTGTGTGAGCATGTGCGTGCTTGAAGCTGAATTTGTGAAAAACAGATCATGCCAGACAAATCTTATTGCATTCTTTGACCAAGTGACAAAATTAGTGGACCAGAGGAATGCTGTGGATATAATTTACTTGGACTTCAGTAAGGCATCTGATAAAGTAGATCACAACCTACTACTTGATAAGATAGAAAAATGTGAGTTAGACAGCATCACCACCAGATGGATTCGTACTGACCGGCCGTACTCAGCGTGTGGTCCTCAATGGAACTGCATCTACATGGAGGGAAGTGTATAGTGGGGTGCCCCAGGGCTCTGTTCTAGGTCCAGTGCTCTTAAACATCTTCAACAACAATTTGGACGAGGGGATAGACGGGGAACTCATCAAATTTGCAGATGACACCAAGCTGGCAGGAATAGCCAACACTCCAGAAGATAGGCTTAAGATACAGGAGGATCTGAACAAACTGGAACACTGGGCGCTATCTAACAAAATGAAATTCAACGGTGAAAAAAGTAAAATTCTACATTTAGGCAAGAAAAACCAAATGTACAGGTATAGTATAGGTGGTACCTTGCTCAATAGTAGCAACTGTGAGAGGGATCTCGGAGTCCTAGTGGACAATCACTTAGATATGAGCCAGCAGTGTGCTGCAGCTGCCAAAAAAGCCAACACAGTGTTAGGCTGCATTAACAGAGGGATAGAATCAAGATCATGTGAAGTATTAATACCACTTTACAATGCCTTGGTAAGGCCACACTTGGAATACTGCGTCCAGTTTTGGTCACCACGATGTAAAAAAGATGTTGAGACTCTAGAAAGAGTACAGAGAAGAGCAACAAAGATGATTAGAGGTCTGGAGGCTAAAACATAAAAGGAACGGTTGCTGGAATTGGGGATGTCTAGTTTAATGAAGAGAAGGACGAGGGGGGACATGATTTCCAATATCTCAGGGGCTGCCACAGAGAAGAGGGAGTCAAGCTATTTTCCAAAGTGCCTGAAGGCAGGACAAGAAGCAACGGATGGAAACTAATCAAGGAGAGAAGCAACCTAGAACTAAGGAGAAACTTCCTGACAGTTAGAACAATTAACCAGTGGAACAACCTGCCTCCAGAAGTGGTGAATGCTCCAACACTGAAAGTTTTTAAGAAGAGACTGGACAGCCATTTGTCTGAAATGGTATAGGGTTTCCTGCCTGAGCAGGGGGTTGGACTAGATGACCTCCAAGATCCCTTCCAATTTATTATTATTATTATTAAAACCATCCCCTTTTCCTCCCTGCCAGTTCCGCCGGTCCGCTGAGCCGGAATGGATGGAGACCACTGTCCTACCCCATAGTGTTTGTAGGCCAGTCAAGACCATCAGGATGCTTCATATGAAGCCCAGGAGTTGCTTCAATTGTCCAAGACCTTGAAAGCTATCCTGAAGGAGATCTCCAAAATGTAATGCCCAGTTGTAATTTGTCATGGAACATTTAATTCAACTAAAACATTTCACAATGAAACTTGATGTTGGTTTATTCTCCACTTTTAATACATTTATCAGTGTGTAGCATAAGAAATAGATTACGTTTCTGTTGTTAGTTGTTGGGTTGTTATTTTAAAACATGAGAGCATCTTTAATCAGATCAGTAATATTTGAAATCATGGGAAAGAGTGTTAGAACTGAAAAATCAATATTAAAAGGTTGGAAAAATCCCACGGTTGCAATGGATCAACTCTAGTCACTGTTTTTCAACTATGAAAAAAGTTGAACCAGTATTTTCTAACAGATTACTTTTGTCCATGCAAATGTTGCTGTGAGTTAAAATATTGCAATAAAATCATGTAAATTGCTTAGAACTGTTTGGATAGAGCAGGGTACAATTTATATAAAAATATGATATTATATGAATTCATTAATATATTTGTGTTTGCGCGTGTACACTCATATATACACCATATATTTAACTTTCTTTTTTGCTTTTCTTTGCCCTTTGAAATTAGATTCACATCCCTTATTAACCCTTGAGTGTTTTTGGCTTTGATCAATAAAAATATAGAAAAATAAACGAAATGAAATTGTCTTTCGGCTGGTCCTGTGAACTATTTTTGTAAAGTGGTCTCTGGAATGTCATTTAAAAGTTGGGCACTGCTTGCATAAAGGAGGTATGTTTAAACACTTAAAAATCTATTTTTCAGACCAGCCTCTCTGAAAGCCAACATGTGTAGAAAGCAAGTAAAAGTAAAAAAAAATCATTTTTTTTAGGGCTTCAAGCAATAATGATTGAACAGGGCTATGAGAATACAGAAAAGCAGAGTTGGAAGGAACCTTACCAATGTGTGTAATCTTATATGTGTGAATTTTCATAATGATTAAACACTTTTTAAATTAATTCAACTAATTTTATGATTTTTGGTCACAATGATTCTGTTGAATTGAACAATTTTTTAATGTTTGGTTTTGGTTTTATTTATGATACATAAATGTTGGCTATGAGAGAAGGCCTCTGTTTTAATGCTCATATAATTCATTCATATTGCCCTCTCAAAACACACTTCTTTCAATTTTGTAATGCAGTAATACAAAACAATTCTACAACAATGCTCATATTACAGGAAGATTTTACATACATACATACATACATACATATATACATACATACATATATACATACATATATACATACATACATATATACATATACATACATACATACATATACATACATACATACATATATATATACATATACATATACATATACATATACATTACATATACACATACACATACACATACACACACACACATATATATATATATTTGTTTTCTGAGGTTTTCACGGGTGTTTGTATGTAGGTCTTTGGTAATTCGGGTTTTCTCCCATGTAAAATTGAAAGTGTCTTGGCAACGTTTCGACGAAGTCCCATTCGTCATCTTCAGGCTGGTGTCTTCGGCTTCGTGCTTCTAGGAGCAATGTGTGATCGCAGCTGTTTCTTCCTTTTAACTGCCAGTGGAGGTATGAACTGATTGGATGGGAGCTTGGCTGTGTTCTGATTGGGTGGAGGTGTGTTCTGATTGGTTAGGGGCTTGGCTGTGCTCTGATTGGATGGGGGGTTGGCTGTGCTCTGATTGGATGGGGGGTTGGCTGTGCTCTGATTGGATGGGGGTGTGCTCTGCTTGGGTGGGGGCCCTGTTGTGCTAGGATTAGTCTGAGTTGCATGGGAATTTGAGATGGAGAGCTGCATTGCTGTAGTTTGGCTTCGCGTTCGTGGTCGTGCCACATCTTCAAGGTGGGTGTCAGTTTGCTTCACGTATGGAATGGAGGGGTTTAAAATGGCCAATGATGCAGCTGTGGTCTGGTTTCTGGTCCGCGGTCATGCGTCATCATCGGTGCGGGTTTGAGTCTGCTTTTTGCGTGGATGTGTGGTGGTGACATCATGTGTGGTCTTCGTGAGTGTGGGTCCAGTGTCGCTCCTTGTGCTAGGGATTCGTCTGTCAATAAGGCTGGGTTTCCAAATGGCTGGTAGGTAAACGAGACGATACCTCCCGCCTACCAGCCATTTGGAAATCCAGCCTTATTGACAGACGAATCCCTAGCACAAGGAGCGACACTGGACCCACACTCACGAAGACCACACATGATGTCACCACCACACATCCACGCATATATATATATATATATATATGTAGGTCTTTGGTAATCCGAGTTTTCTCCCGCGTAAAATTGAAAGTGTCTTGGCAACGTTTCGACGAAATCACATTCGTCATCTTCAGGCTGGTGTCTTCGGTTTCGTGCTTCTAGGAGCAATGTGTGATCGCAGCTGTTTCTTCCTTTTAACTGCCAGTGGAGGTATGAACTGATTGGATGGGAGCTTGGCTGTGTTCTGATTGGGTGGAGGTGTGTTCTGATTGGTTAGGGGCTTGGCTGTGCTCTGATTGGATGGGGGGTTGGCTGTGCTCTGATTGGCGGGGTGTGTGCTCTGCTTGGGTGGGGGCCCTGTTGTGCTCAGATTAGTCTGAGTAGCAGGGGGATTTGAGATGGAGAGCTGCATTGCTGTTGTTTGGCTTCGCGTTCGTGGTCGTGCCACATCTTCAAGGTGGGTGTCAGTTTGCTTCACGTATGAAATGGAGGGGTTTAAAATGGCCAATGATGCAGCTGTGGTCTGGTTTCTGGTCCGCGGTCATGCCTCATCATCAGTGCGGGTTTGAGTCTGCTTTTTGCGTGGATGTGTGGTAGTGACATCCTGTGTGGTTTTCGTGAGTGTGGGTCTAGTGTCATTCTTTGTGTTAGGGACTCGTTGGTCAATAAGGGTGGGTTTCCAAATGGCTGGTAGGCGGGAGGTATCATCTCGTTTATTCATGCTGTGTGGGCGTTTTTCTATCTCGATGGCTTCTCTGATTATTCTGTTGTTAAAGTGTTCAGTTTGGCGATAGTTCTGGTATTTTTAAAGTCAATTTTATGTCCTGTGGCTTTAAGGTGTTGGACCAGGGAAGAAGTTGGTTCCTCTTTTCTGACTGAGTTCTTGTGTTCTTCAATGCGTGCACTTATTCTTCTGTTGGTTTGTCCGATGTATGTGGTGGGGCAGGCGGTGCATGGGATTTCATATACTCCTTGATTTTCTAACTCAATTTTGTCTTTGGGGTTTCTTAGGATGGTGGATATTTTTCAGTTTGTGCAGAATGTTGTCTTGATGTTGTGTTTGTGGAGGATCTTGCTGATTCTGTCTGTGGTGCCTTTTATGTATGGGAGGAGGGCTTTGCCGTTTTCTTGTTCTCTGTCTTGGATTTTAGTGGGGGTTTCTTTTTGGATTAGGTTGGTAATCTTATTTCTTTGGAATCCGTTGGATGTTAGTACGTTAGTGAGAGTGTGTAGTTCGGTTTTTAGGTGTTGTTCGTCAGCTAAGCGTTTTGTTCTCGAGATGAGTGTCTTGGCTACGGAGTTGATCTGTGCTGGGTGGTGGTGTGAGAGTGCGTGCAGATAGCGGTTTGTGTGTGTTTTCTTCTGGTAGATGGTGTGTCCTAGGGAGCCATTGGATTTCTTGTAGACTAAGACATCCAGGAAGGGAAGTTGCTTGTTAGCTTCTGTTTCCATGGTGAACTGTATTTTGGGGTGTAGGCTGTTGAGGTGTGTGAGGAAGTTGTCTAGTTTTTCTTTCCCATGTGGCCAGATTAGAGATCTATGAATTGGAATGAATTTTGTACGTATCAACAAATTCTGAAGACTACAGGAACGCCAGAAACAAACCCTTCCTCCCTCACAGCCACACATGAAACAAACAGTGCATAACATCTCAGATAGGACCCTCACCAAAGCCAAAACCGATGTCCTTTCCAAAGGATTCAACTTTGCAGTCGCTCCCAAACACATCCCCACTGAAACCATTATATGCGGAGTTGAAACCAGCCTGACCAAAATCAACCCCGACGACGCTAACAGAATCAGACTCGAAATCTCCAACATCCTCTGCACCAGCAAGCCACCCAAAAGCAACTTACACAAAGAGGAACAGACAGCACTACTTAACCTGAAAGAAGACACCAGCATAATAATCCTACCAGCAGACAAGGGCAACGCCACGGTGGTTATGAACACATCTGACTACCAAACCAAATTAACCAACCTACTCCAAGACTCCACATACAAACCCCTAAACACAGACCCCACCACCTACCTGGAAAAAACCACTAGATCCAAAATAAAAGCCTCCCCCATCAGCGAAGAGATCCAGCAAAGAATCATTCCCAGAGAAAAGTCATCCAGATGCCCTAAGCTCTATGGTCTCCCCAAGATACACAAAGATGGAACCCCACTTAGACCCATAGTCAGCTCCATAGGCTCACCTCTACAAAACCTAGCCAAATTTCTCGCCAAACAACTACAGCCCTATGCAGAATCCATCACCTCACACGTAAAAAACTCATTCCAATTCATAGAGATCATAAAGAAACAAAACTTACAGCCCAGCGACCTACTCGTGAGCTTTGATGTCATTTCCCTCTTCACCCAAGTGCCAATCAAAGAAGCCTTGACAGCTATCCAAAACAAATATAACCCCCCCAAGCACATCCTAGATCTGACCAACCATTGCCTATCCAACACATACTTCATCTACAACGGACAAAAATACAAACAAATAGAAGGAGCACCCATGGGATCACCCCTCTCACCTGTCATTGCAAACCTCTACATGGAACACTTTGAAACCCAAGCTCTAGAAAAATCTGATCATAAACCCAAACTCTGGCTCAGATACGTAGACGACACCTTCATAATCTGGCCACATGGGAAAGAAAAACTAGACAACTTCCTCACACACCTCAACAGCCTACACCCCAAAATACAGTTCACCATGGAAACAGAAGCTAACAACCAACTTCCCTTCCTGGATGTCTTAGTCTACAAGAAATCCAATGGCTCCCTAGGACACACCATCTACCAGAAGAAAACACACACAAACCGCTATCTGCACGCACTCTCACACCACCACCCAGCACAGATCAACTCCGTAGCCAAGACACTCATCTCGAGAACAAAACGCTTAGCTGACGAACAACACCTAAAAACCGAACTACACACTCTCACTAACGTACTAACATCCAACGGATTCCAAAGAAATAAGATTACCAACCTAATCCAAAAAGAAACCCCCACTAAAATCCAAGACAGAGAACAAGAAAACGGCAAAGCCCTCCTCCCATACATAAAAGGCACCACAGACAGAATCAGCAAGATCCTCCACAAACACAACATCAAGACAGCATTCTGCACAAACCGAAAAATATCCACCATCCTAAGAAACCCCAAAGACAAAATTGAGTTAGAAAATCAAGGAGTATATGAAATCCCATGCACTGCCTGCCCCACCACATACATCGGACAAACCAACAGAAGAATAAGTGCACGCATTGAAGAACACAAGAACTCAGTCAGAAAAGAGGAACCAACTTCTTCCCTGGTCCAACACCTTAAAGCCACAGGACATAAAATTGACTTTAAAAATACCAGAACTATCGCCAAAACTGAACACTTTAACAACAGAATAATCAGAGAAGCCATCGAGATAGAAAAACGCCCACACAGCATGAATAAACGAGATGATACCTCCCGCCTACCAGCCATTTGGAAACCCACCCTTATTGACAAACGAGTCCCTAACACAAAGAATGACACTAGACCCACACTCACGAAAACCACACAGGATGTCACCACCACACATCCACGCAAAAAGCAAACCCAAACCCACACCGATGATGAGGCACGACCACAACCAGAAACCAGACCACAGCTGCATCATTAGCCATTTCAAACCCCTCCAATCCATACATGAAGCAAACTGACACCCACCTTGATGATATGGCACGACCACGAACGCGAAGCCAAACAACAGCAATGCAGCTCTCCATCTCAAATCCCGCTGCAACTCAGACTAATCCGAGCACAACAAAGCCCCCACCCAAACAGAACACACCCCCATCCAATCAGAGCACAGCCAACCCCCCATCCAATCAGAGCACAGCCAAGCCCCTAACCAATCAGAACACACCTCCACCCAATCAGAACACAGCCAAGCTCCCACCCAATCAGTTCATACCCCCACTGGCAGTTAAAAGGAAGAAACAGCTGCGATCACACATTGCTCCTAGAAGCACGAGGCCGAAGAGACACCAGCCTGATGATGACGAATGAGACTTCGTCGAAACGTCGCCAAGACACTTCCAATTTTACGCGGGAGAAAACCCGAATTACCAAAGACCTACATACAAACACCCATGAAAACTTCAGAAAACATATATATACACACACACACACACACACACACACACATATACATACATATATATATACACACACACATACATATATATACATACATACATATACATACATATATATATCTATACATACATATACATACATATATATACATATACATATATATACATATACATATATACATATATGTGTGTGTGTGTGTATATGTATATATGTATATAGTGAAATTGTTTTTTATTAAAATTGCAAAAGGACACACATTAAGAAAACTTACACAAAATATTCAGAAAAATGCATATCAAAAGATTACTTTTAATTAGGACCTTGGAGTCCTAGTTAATTAATCAATTAAACATGAGCAGCAGCCAAAAAAGCTAATACAATCCTTGGTTGTATAAACAGAAGCATAGAATCAAAATCACTTAAAGTATTAGTACCGCTTTCTAAATCCTTAGTAAGACTGCAACTGGAACACTGCACCCAGTTTTGGTCACCACATTACAAAAAGATGTTGAGACTTTGGAAAAAGTCCAAAGAAGATCAACTAAGATGATTAAGGGCTGCATATGGAGAACAGTTGCAGGAATTGGGCATGGCCAGTCTAGAGTCAAAAAAGACTAGGGGTGACATGATAGCAGTATTCCAGTATTTGAGGGGCTGCCACAAAGAAGAGGGGGTCAACTTATTTTCCAAAGCACCAGAAGGCAGGGCAAGAAACGATGGATGGAAATTAATCAAGGGGAGAAGCAACCTGGAATTAAAGAGAAACTTCCTAACAGTGAGGACAATTAACCAGCGGAACAGCTTGCCTTCAGAAGTTGTAGTGTAGGTGCTTCATCACTGGAGGTTTTTAAGAAAAGACCAGTTAGCTACCTATCTGAAATGGTATAGGGTCTCCTGATTGAGCAGGGGGTTGGACTAGAAGTCCTCCAAGGTCCCTTCCAACTCTATTCTGATTTTTTACATTTCAAAAACCTGGCGTTTTAACAGAGGTGTGTAGACTTTTTATATCTGCTGTATTTATCAGTATTTTAAAAAAGTTAAGTAGAAATGCCTTGGGCATATTTGAGATCAAACCTAAGGAGTATATTTGAATGTAGGAATGGGTAGTAGTATGCTAAAGAGTTGGATTGAAATAAAAATGACAAATGTTAGTATTTAAGAAAACAATTGATGAAAAGAAGGTCATTGGACGCCAAACTGAATCTGGAAACTTACATAGTTAAAAGGGTAAGAGACAGAAAAATCAGCAAAGTATGAATATGAGAAAGTAAATTTATTCTCTTATTGATTTATGTAGCATATGACAAACTAAATTGACATAAACGATGGAATGTTTTGCATAACAATGGAGCTGGAATTTAGTTGCTGAATGATGAAAATAAAGCATGCATGAACATAAATGGAATGCTTAGCAAATGTTTCAGCATTGAGCAAGAAATAAAACAAGGGTGTGTGATTTTGCTTTGATTGTTTAATATATTAATGGATAAATCTACAGTAAGCTATTTGGTACTGTAGAACTCTGTTGGTTGGGAATCTGAATGTATGAGTAATTTTCTGTGCAATTGATGCCATGTTTCTGACTTGAGAACTTGCATGATTTGCAAACAGTGTTAGATAAATCATACGAAGTAATGAGGACCACGGTTCTAAAAATTAATGTATCAAAGACCAAGACTGTTGTGCTTGATAAGGCAAATGGAGTAAACAATTGTAGACAATACGTAAATGACAAAAAAAAAACCTTTGCACTTTGGCAGAATGGATGGAGAAATTTTAAGAAGTCTTAATGCTGGCAGAAAGATAATAGGTAGTTGTGTTCTGTTGTTGAAAGAAGCAAAACAATGGCTGCCTTTAAGAGCATGCTTCTGCCTACTTTGTTATATGGAAGTGAGAATCTGTTACGAGAAATATAAAAGTTGAATGCAGTGGGAAAAACTGTAGGGCAAAACAAGAGAGTGTCAAGAATGAATGTAGGTTGAATACAAAAGTGAATAACCAGTATGAAAGAAGTACACCGAGGTTTTCGTTCACTGAAAGAGGATGAATAATAATCAGATTGCAAAAGACATTTATGAAGGAAGAATGAACGGACCTAAAGAAAGGGGAAGATAAAAAAAACCTCATGGTTGGAGAAAGCTGATGTGAACCTGAAAGAGAGAAAGGAGAGAAGTTTAGAAAAACAAAAAACAGTGGATGAAGCAGTATATGGACATAATGGAAGCAAGGCTGTTTTGCAAGAACAGAAAGCCATAAACAGTTTTGGATTGATTGACTGATCCATTGATTATACTATATATCAATATGCCACCTATCTCCCAAAACAGTAGCACTTCACTTTAATCAACACTAGAAACATAAATCAGCTACAACAGAGCACAAAATTAGTTATTAAAGTAGTGCCATCAGTTCCTTTCCAGCCAAAACAACAACTGCTGAATCCAAATAAGAAACAGTAGCCCAGACATACAGTATTCTAAAATCTAGGATTTAAAAAAATTAAAATATCATAATGCAATCATGTCTGTTTAAATAAAATAGTCAGCAAGGCAGTGTTTCATACCTTTTCCTTGATCTCATGCCTGATTAGGACCTTGACATCTCTTCTCAACATACTCACACAAATTGGTTTGAACAAGATGGCTGCTAAGAAATCATGGAACCATAAGGTCTTCTTCTTCTTCTGCCATATCTGTTATCGGATGTTGACGATCCTGTTTTTATCAGCAGCCGCACGAAAAAGTGCTGCTGAGTTTTGTCCAAACCAGTCCCTTAGATTTTGAAGCCATGATGTTCTTCTTCTGCCTGGACCTCGTTTGCCTTCAATCTTTCCTTAGAGGATTAAATGGAGTATGCCATATTTTTCTGGGTGTCGCATCACATGTCCGAAATATTCTAACTTTTGTTTTTTAATTGTTTTGATGATTTCCCTTGGCTTTCCCAGGCGGCTTATCACCTCCTCATTTCTGATTTTGTCAACCCAGCTTATACGTAACAGCCGCCTGTAAATCCACATTTCAAATGCTTCTAGTCTCTTCAGGTGGCCTTCTGTCAGAGACCAACTCTCTACTCCATAGAGCAGGATAGAAAAAATATAGCATCTGACAAGCCTGATTTTCAGTCTTAGGCTTATGTCGTGACTGCAGAAGACCTTTTTCATTTTGAAGAATGCTGTTGAGCTTTCTCTATCCTTGTCTTTACTTCAGCAGTCATGTCCCAGCTTTCATGTAAATTAGAACCGAGGTGCGTGATCCTTTCAACTTTTTCTAGTGGTGTTCCTTCTGAATTTACTGGTGGTAAGTTAACGGGTTGTTTGCTGACGACCATGATCTTGTTTTTTGAGGTGTTAAGCTTCAAGCTGTATTTTCCAGATGTTTCTGTGACTCTGTTGATGAGGAGCTGAAGGTCTTCATGCTTACTGGCAAGCAGAACTGTATCGTCAGCATATCTTAAGTTGTTGATCCAAACACCATTTACTTTGATGCCAGCATCGATGTTCTCCAGTGCCTCGTTGAAGATTGACTCAGAGTAGATATTGAACAACAGTGGGGACAGAATACATCCGTCTGACCCCTCTTCTTATTTCTGCATCAGCTAAGTATTTTTGGCCTAGTCTCACATTTGCTACCTGATGCCAATACAGATTCTTTATTATTTGGATGTCTTTGTCATCTAGTCCCCCTTGTTTCAGGATTTCTAATAGTTTGCTGTGTCTTATTTTATCAAAAGCTTTTTCAAAATCAATGAAGCACATGTAAACACTGTGGTTGACATCTCTACAACGCTGTACAAGAACCTGAATGCTGAACAGCGCATCTCGTGTACCAAGATTGTTTCTGAAACCAAATTGTGTGTTACCTAGACACTCTTCAATTTTGTTGTATATTCTTGTGTGAATTATTCTCAGGAATATTTTCAGGGCATGACTCATTAAGCTTATTGTTCTGTATTCGGTACACTTCTTTGCATTTATTTTTTGGGGGATTGTCACAAAGGTTGATTTTAGCCAATCATTTGGTATCTTTCCTGTTTCGTATATCTGATTGAAGAGCTGCAGTAAAAAAATTCTTCCCATTGTCTTCCAGCAATTTTAAAATTTCTACTGGGATATCATCAGGTCCTGTGGCTTTTCTTGTTTTTGCTATTTTTATTGCATGTTCAACCTCCTCCATAGTGATGTTTGGTCCAGTTGTTATACTTCCCATATCTATATCATCCCTAGTGTCCTCAAAAAGTTATTCAATATATTCCTTCCATCTCTTTAGTTTTTCATCCTCATCTAAGATAATTTCCCCCCCTTTGTCAACGAAGTTGTTGGTTTTCTTTTTGTAGAGGCCTGCTGCTTCTTTCACTTTTTTGTGTAAATTGAAATTATCATGCATACGTTCTGTCTCTTCTATTTCCTTGCATCTCTTTGCAAACCACTTTTCTTTTGCCAGTCGAATTTTTCTTCTAATTGTTTTCTGCAATTCATTGTATTTTACTTTGTTTTTATTTTTATAAGATCTTCTTTCATCCATGAGATGAAGAATTTCCTCCGTTATCCACTGTTGTTTCTTGTGGTACCCCTCTCTTGCATTTTTAAATTTATTCCAGTTCACTTCTACATCATCATCATTCAGGTTGTTGGTTTCCCTTAAATGATTTTCTAGTTCTTCTTTAATCTTCCCTCCATGTTTAATGATGAAGTCTCTGTCAATTCTTGGTTTAGCAGGGTTTGGGTGTTTCATCCTTTTTAGTTTCAGCTGGACTTCAGCAAGTAGTAGATTATGATCGGATGGTACATCTGCACCTGGGTATGTCTTTACAGATTTTACTGAGTTTCTAAATCTTTTGTTTATTGTAAAATAGTCAATTTGGTTCCTTACTACATTATTTTGTGTATCTGCTGGTGATCTCCAAGTGTCTTTGGCAACTTAAAAAAAGTATTCATCACACATTGCCTATGTTCCTTGCAGAAGTCTACAAATCTGTCACCTCTACCATTTCTGGTTCCTAAGCCAAAGTTTCCAACTACAGGAGCATCACTTCCTTCTCCCACTTTTGCATTGAAGTCCCCCATGAGTATTGTGATATCATTACTTTTTAGGGTTTTCAGTACACTGCTTATATCTTCGTAGAACTTCTCTAAATCCTCCTCATCGCTGTCAGCTGTGGGAGCGTAAACTTGTATAACATTCATATTTACTGGAGTACTATTTATTTGGATCACTATCACTCTATCGGATACAGGAATAAAGGACTTGATGCATTTATTTACACGATTGTTTACGATTATAGCTACTCCATTTCGATGGTGTTTGCTGTTCTCACCAGAGTAGTAAATATTATAATTTCCTATTCTACACATTTCATTTTCAGGCCAGCGCATTTCACTCACTCCCAACATAGAGATATTGTATTTGGACATTTCTTGGATAGTGTTGTGTGTTTTCCCAGCTTCGTATAGGCTTCTCAGATTCCATGTACCAATTCATACTTTTGGGTTTATCATGCTTCTAGCGGACCGGGAGATTCTTAGCACCCCTGCCCCATTTAAGGTCTTCACAGAGTAAAATCAACACATTGAATTAGGCTTTAAAACTTATTGGTAATCAATATGGCATTATATTGCAATAGCAACTCCCTTCTTCTATCAACCAGGCCACTGCATTTTATACTACCTGCATTTCAAGTTGCCTTCAAAGGCAGCCCCATGTAGAACATATTTCAGCAGTCTAAACATGTGATGATGGGGGTGTAACTATCTAATAGTCATTGGAAGTCACACAGAGCCAATGTGTTTCTGGATAAATACTACCCCTGTCTTGCTAGGATTTAAGCTTGTTTCATCTCTTTCCAGTCTTTCATAGTTGCCAAACACTGACTGAGAAGTTTCACAGCATCTCTGGCCCAGCCTGGAGTAGTATTAGATAACTTTTTATGATCAGCATACTAATGATATTTTGCCCTAAATATCTGATAGCATCTCCTAGTGCTTTGCACGGAAGTTAAAACTGCAAAGATATTAAGGTTAGCTTGGAGTATCCCACACTATAGCAACCATGGACTCAACTCTTTTTCCCCTGTCATAGTGGTACCCTCTACTCCTAATCCTCCCAAAGTCCACCAGGACACTGATTAATGCTTTTAAAACCTATTGAGTGGTCTAAGAGGACCAGGAGGGTCGTGCTCTCTCCATCCAAGTCCTATGACCCACCAGAGTGGCCAATGGCATTTTTGCCGATTGACAAGATCCGAATTCAGATTGGTAGGTATCCAATCTACTAGCATCTTCTGTTGCTCATTTCCTACACATTCTTCAGAACTTTCCCCCTAAAGGGAAGATTGGAGACTTGGAGGAAGTTGTGTAATACAGCAAGAAGACAGAACTTGAAGGGATGGTGCAACCTCCTTCGGGGTTAATGGCACCTTGTCTTCCCTCAGACATGTGAATCATATTTCAGTAATAGAGTATAGGTAGTGCTTGACTTATGACCATAACTGAGCCCAAAATTTGCATTGCTAAGCAAGGTCGTTGTTAAGTGAGTTTTGCTCCATTTTACGATCTTTTCGCCACAGTTGTTAAGCGAATCACTCCAATTGTTAAATGAATCATGTGATCATTAAGCAAATCTGGATTTCCCCATGGACTTTGCTTGTTAGAAGCCAGCTGGGAAGGTTAAAATGGTGATCACATGAGCCCGAGACTGCAACTGTGATAAATCCATGCCAGTGGCCAAGCCCCTGAATTTTGATCACATGACCATGGGGATGCTGCAGTGGTTGTAAGTGTGAAAACCGGTCCTAAGTCACTTTTTTCAGTGCTGCTGTACCTTCGAACGGTCACTAAACAAATGGTTGTAAGCTCAGGACGACCTATATGGAGTATAATATATAACTCTATTGCATAATGGTTTAAATGCACGATGAGAGAACTAAATTAACTGGGCATCAATGACTTTTAACATGTATTAATTTAAACTAACAATTTTCATTTGTTGGGAAACCATGTGCAGGACATTTTAATATAATTCATAGTCATATTCCTTGTTCCTGCATCTTTTTTGGCTCTAACTTTGTCCAACAGGGTTGGAGATCATGCCTAAAGCTTCCCCCAAAAAATATTATTTCATAATCTGAGCATTTTCTCTACTAATAAGAATGACAATTACTCTTTATTGTTCTATGTATACTTTTAATTTAAGTTTCAGTAAAAGGGTATTAGTGATACCCTTCTGATTTAAGCAAATGTTCCATGTAGAGGGAGTAAATATTTATACAAAATTGAAATAGCACCAAAACTTGTGAAAAAGGTTCCCTCTTTTGTGACTGCTTGTATGTATCTGCGTAAATGATGGACCATGTTTATTGATGATTCCACACTAAAGTAATAATATTATTTACATTTAATGCTTTAATAAAATATCCAGGGTAGTTCACTATGACATTAGTAAATAATACTAAGCCACAGTTACTGTTTATTGTTTATTTATAGCATTTCCATTTCAACCAATAACTTTTGTAGATCATTGTGTGAACCTTGACTGAAATAATAAATACATTAATAAAATGAAACCATGAAAATCTAAGCTAAATGAAACAGCTATAAAACCAAACTAGCATTAAAGGTTATAACTATATTAAATTAAAACAGGAGGTGGCAAGTTGCTGCCCCATATGTGGATCCCTTTTTATAGCCCCCACAGCCTTGCACTGTAAAATTAATTAATGCAATTGCCAGTACTCATGAATGTGATTTCCTATCTTGTGGCTACAATTCCCATTGTTTTGTCTGAAAAAATCAGAAGCCATAGATTAACAAAATGTCTTGAATTGTGGGTCTCGACCCACCACTAGATCTGGGCATTCTTATAGGAGACCCTTTGGTTCCCCCACCTCCCCTAACTCTAGTGGGATAATGCAGATTTATAATGGCCTGAAAACATTTTCAAAGATTTAGAAAATGTTCATTTTTAAAACTACTAATAATAGATGATTTTTTATTTTAAAATAAATGTTTTCATAATATAGCTCAGATTATGTTCCTTTTGGGGATCATTATTCTGTGTTCTGGCTCTATCTGTAGCAGTTATCATTTTGTGAAGAATTGGTAAATCTTTCACCAGCTCTATCTATCCCACTTATGCAATTCCTTTTTTCAAAGCTGGATGGTAGATCACAAGTTAGTCTGCTCCTGGTAATGGGCTGATGATTATCTGGAAGTCTGAAAAGGTTAGCTGTGTGACCCTGAATCTTTGAAAAGTGCTCGACAAAAGTATGTTAAAAGAGCTTTTAAACTAGTTTTATTAGCAAACTATGATGTTATTTTGAAATAGGCAATAATAGTTTGAAAACTTTAAATAATCAAAAATTCTGTTCCAATAGCAATTAAATTGTGTAGCACTATGGAAGTTCAGTCTAGATTTGAGGACCATTCTCTTTCCCCAATTCAATTCTTTTTTTAGACTTACTCTAGGTCTTTGTTTTCCTGAATCTGCTTACATAAGAATTTGCCACCAAAAATTAAGGTAAAAGATAAAGCTTTCCCTTGTCCAGTCCTGTCCGACTCTAGGAGGCGGTGCTCATTTCCAATTCACAGTTAAAGAGCCAGTGTTATCCAAAAGACACTTCCATAGTCATGTGACCAGCATGACTATATGCCAAAGGCGCACAGAACGCTGTTACCTTCCCACCAAAGTGGTACCTATTTATCTACTTGCATTTGCATACTTTCAAACTAAGTTGGCAGGAGCTGGGGCAAGTAACAGAAGCTCGCTCTGTCACATGGTAATTGGTCTCAAACTGCTGACTTTCCGGTCAACAAGCCCAACATCTTAGAAACTGTAGAGCATTTCTTTAGTTTAACTTGGTCCTCTAAACATATATCTAATATACCTGGAGGGCACTGAATTGGGGAAGGTTTCTTTGAAATGTGAATTCTAAATTCGTTCAGAATGTAAAAATGGAAGCTTGGTACTCCTTTATGAATGTTGGCTGATTTCATCTTCTCAACAGTAAATAAATATGTTCATGCAGTGTGGTAAGCCATAATTTTAACCATCGTGTGTTGATTGAACTACTGTAAGCCAGTGTTTGCAACCACAGTTGTTCAATTTGTTGATAATAATATAATAATATAGCTTACTTGTTGGTGATTCAGTGTTCTATGACAATTTTGATCACCTCTCTTTGCAAAGCATACTGAATCAGAAATAACCAAATGACATTTTAGCTTAATGGGCTGTAAGAACACCAAAAAAAGTAGCTAGTTTACAGTTCAGACTGTCATGGATCCCTTTCCCCATTGGACTTAATTGGGTAAATTTGTTATATAAACATAATGTCATTGCATGTTTTAATCTGGGTTTCCTAATTGAGGATGCAAAAATTAAATTCAGAATTTAAACGAATGTATTATATAACTTGGGAAAGGCAACAGAGTTTAACATATATGTTAAGCTCTGTTGCCTTTTCCAAGTTATATAATAGCATCATAAATGCTATATTATAGCATCATAAAACTAATCTTTTGAGCAAGCTAAACTTTTTGGAAGGAATAACCCCCATATAGCTAAAATAACTCTTTTTAAATCAGTGATTACTGGAATGGAATGACTAAAAATTAAGCGAAGTGATTGTACTTGGAGGACAGGACAAAGTCCCTGTCCTCTGAGCTAGGCTAAATATAAGGAACTTAAAAGTAGGGAACGAAAGTTCATTCTAAAACACAGAGGGCAAGACAGAAGAGTTGCTAAAAATTAACTTTCCTTTGTGTTTGCAAGTATGAGCAAAAGTATGGTCAATGTAAGAATATAGCACATATGTTAGCTTTTTGCATCTGTGGTTTGCTGTGTTAAAAGAGAAATACTAGGCTTCACCTTACTTCAGGAATGGGTGGTGGTGAGGCTAGAAACTGCCTTTCATGAGTTTTGAAGCTGGAGACTAGCTTTTTTTTTTTAATGGATAGATAACTATGTTGAGCTATCACTGTTTATATATACAGTCACTTCTTCTGTCCTATTATCATCTGCAGTCAAACAAGTTTTACAAGGATCTGTAAATGAATCACAAGCAATAGTGGCTTATCATACCGGCTTTAGTTCTGGGGAAAACAACTGTCTTTTTTCTAATCCTAGTACTGTATTAAGTGCATCAGAGAGTGCCTGTTGCATAAGAGCAAAGGCTGACTTAATCCAGGATTCTGTTCCTATCATCTCCAAGCAATGCTTGCAGAAAGTACATATGCAGAACATGAACATAGTAACATTCATGTTCCCTACCAACTGATATTTTGAAGCATGCTGGAACTGGATGTAATATAAATGTCCTCACTAGAAGCTTCAATAACATTGTCCTCCCATGATTTTCCCTAATTGGCCACTTCAGTATCAGTGGCCATCAGCATAACTTGCATTGCTCGCCCCACTTAAGCTATCTATAGCTATAACAGGTCAGAAATTCAAGTAGTGAAAATGCAATAATCAGATGAGTCACAGAGGCACATCCAACTCCATGCATATTGTATAAATGTAGAAATAGATACACTTAAGAATATGTATTAATGCAAGCGAGAGGTAACATTCCCTTGGACAAGCTCTGTAGTTTTCTTGGCAACAGTAGGGACATGATTTGCCCACTTGTAAATAATTCAGTCTTGTGTAATGCATTCTTGGAAAATATGTTGTTTAGTGGATAAGTGGCATAATCGCCCAATCTTCTCCTTACTATTTTTATTTCTGGCCTGAGTCCTATGCCTTCAAGAGTTCCACTGACACAAAGAAAATAAGTTCTTTAACTTTTCTTATTCTTTCATCTCTCTACTAAAATTCCTGGGGTCCATTTGCTCTTCAAAGCCCAGGAATGGGGCAAGAACAAAGCTATCTGTTCTTGCTCTCAGAATCATCTGAAAGCATCTGCTTTTCAAGATAAAACTCTATTAAGCAATTATGTGAAAAAAATGCTCTAACTTCTGCACACTCTTTCATGGGTAGCACTAAAGTTGCACATATTTCATTTTACAAATATTAATCTTCTTTATGCTAAGTGCACAATACAATAGACACTTGTAGTCCTACATCCTAGTTAACTAAATTTCAATTTCATTCAAAGTCTTTATATTCTTGCCAATTTCTCTGGTAAGTTTGGAATGGAAATTCCTCCATCCCATTGAAACTGCCACGAATGAAATAAGCCTGGACATCTGGACTTGGTACATTTTAGCCCAGGATACCAATGAGTTCCCTAAATGTTCCTTTTCTAAGTAGGTCCCATGAAACAGCAATCAGTTGGCATAACTTTATAATAGCAATAGCAATAGCATTTAGACTTACATACTGCTCCCTACTGCTTTACACACTCTGAGTGGTTTAAAAATGTCCCCAACAATCTGGATCCTCATTTTACCAACCTCAGAAGGATGGAAGGCTGAGTCAACCTTGAGCCGGTCAGAATCAAACTCCTGGCAGTGAATAGAGTTTATCTGCAATACTGCATTCTAACTACTACGCCAACACAGCTCAAATGCATGGCATAAATGCTGTAGATCTGGGTTTCCCGACCTAGTCACCTTTGGGGATGTGAACTTCAGAATCCCCCAACCAATATGCTGAGAAATCTGGAAGATGTGCAGGCTGGGAAACATTACCATATATCATTTTTTCCTACCTCACTATTGTTATTATACAAAGAGAGAAAATGTCTGCCAATGACTCAAATATTTAATCCTATTCATATAATATCTATTAATTAAAATATAATTAATGAATGTGAGTGTAAACATCATAAATTAAGTCTCCCATTCCTGAACACAGCTTAGAATCAAGGGAGGTAAGTGGCAGTGTGCTGTGAGGGCTGGGAAGAAATATGAACAGAGATGTTAAAGTTTAAGATTAGCAGAGAAGACTATGGTATAGTTGCCTTGTTCTAGGTTCAGCAGTTTCTCTGCAATGTTGTAACTATTATAGCAGATACTAAACTCTTTCTCCAAGTCAATGTGGGCATTTTCTTGAAGACTAAATAACTGAAAGCATTTGGAAGCAAAGACACAAAATGTTCTGTCCCATAAATGCTTGCCTAGAAAACCATTAGGTGAAGCATAGTATGCCTACTATAAGCATATGTAAAAATATTAAGTATATATTTATTAAGGATCATCCATAATGATGATCAATGCATTAAGTGGATATGGGAATTCATCTGGAATTAGGACAAATCTTTATTCAAAATATTAGCTGTTCAAAATATTAAACAGCAATAGCGATATTCAACATGTGTGATGTGTAATTTATGTGAAGCCAGGGAAAGCAGTAAAATAAAATACCTAGTTTCCGTATCCTTGATTAGTACCACAAATTTCCATATAGTCAATTAATAGACTTCATAATGTCATTATAGTATTATCTACATTACCATACATTTGAACAAAATATATTGCTTAATCTAAGAAAACATGGTCTTCCCAATTAGGTATGTTCAGTGGTGGGATTCCAATATGTGAACAACCGGTTCTCTGTGTGGATGCCGTTTCCGGAAGTCCATTCTGGGCCTGGGCAACAAAAAATTAGCTACTGGTTCTGCCGAACTGGTGCGAACTGGCTGAATCCCACCACTGGGGTATGTTGGACTATAGCTGCCAAGGTAGTTTTATTGGAAGTTGTAATCAAATAACTGAAGGCTCTAAGTTTTGGGAGAAAATAATCTATTTCAAGGATAGGCAACCTTTTCATATTGCAGATTCTATTGCATGATCTCCTATAGTGGTATGATTGAATATCAACTTGCTATGAACCATCTTGCAAGATTTTTTTCATTTTAAACAAATTATTTAATTTTTGGATTTCTCCAGACTAACTCTGTATGAAATGAAAATTTCCACTGATAGGTACAGTTAAGTATAATAGACTTTCCTAACTTAATACTAAAGTATTATATGGATAGTAATTGTTCAGAATCAAGAATTTGGACTTTAAAAGGTCAGTGTATATTAAGCCTGTTAACAAAATAATAGCTACCGGTAACCATGTATGGCAGAAATAATGTTAATCAATAAGTGACCACTAATATTCTCACTGTGGTATTCTGGATCAATTGGAATTTCTAAACATTCTTTAAGTGTAGCCTCATGAAGAAGGCATCAGAGTATGTTTCCCAACCTCAGCAACTTTAAGATATATGGACTTCAACTCCCAGAATTCCCCAGCCAGCATACTGCACATCTTAAAATTACTGAGATCGACAAACAGTGCATTAGACTAAAAGAATCTAAATGCTGGTTTGATCTTATAGTACACGGAATCAATGTGGGCTACCTGCCTAGGCTGCACAAAGTCAGGTGAAGAACATACAGTATAAACCTGCCTGCAACATTTCCTCTTAAACTCTTCCACTGCTGCATTTCATTTTATAAAGGACTGGATTTGGGAAAATGCTAAGCAGCCTGTCTCCTATAAATTCTTCAAAATTGGTCTTTCTGAACATAGTCTCTAATGGCTTTACGTCTTCCACATTTTCTTGCTTCATCAGCTATTTTGCCGGACAATTAGTAACGTGCTAGACAAAGTATTTTAAAACTGAAAATATTTTTCCTTGAATGGCTTTTTTGACTAAAGATGCACAAACTCTCATTATTCTTTTCCTTAATCCAGAATGTTTCTGTAACATTTTATAACTACTATTTGGCTATAAGACAGAAAGTTCAAATAAATAAATAAAGGGTAGACAACATTTTTAGGCCAAAGGGCATTTTATGAGTTCACACAGTGGCTGCCATGGGAGAATTTTCTGTCCATAAAATGACTATCATTCTGGATATCAACAATTGCAAAATACCCATTTATTAAAAGGGAATTTGCTGAAGATACACCCCTCAATTTGCTTTTGCCCTCCTCTAAGATGCTAATAATTACCTTTCAACTTCTTTATTTTTCATGGATAAGGAGCTTCTAGTCACCATCTTATTTATTTTTAGTTTTATATGACTTTAGTGCATGTAAATAAACATGCTGCAGGAAACTGGCATGCGTTGGTGTAGACAACGTCTTGTCACTTCCAGTAATGCCGCTACTGCTGCTACTGGTGAAAGAATATGTAAGATTCTGTGGCATGCAAGTTAAAGAGATATAATTCAGGACAGATCTGAGGCCTTATTTGAGCTGCACCATAATGAAGTAGGTAGTGCAAATAAAACTATTGAAAAATATAATTATCACTTGATGACGTGGCTTTGCAAAGATCATTACAAGCTCCAAATTTGCCATAAAAGTATCCAGGTTTCCATCATATTAATTTCATAGCTTGTGCATCATCTAAAATTAATCACCAATTTTATTAATGTAAGAATTTCTTCATTTTTTCCCATTTCTACAGCAGGTTCGTTCACTCTGTTTCTCACCTAGCCACTTAACCAGCTTTATCCAAGTTTGTATAATATCTTTACCACTCCATTCTATAGAGTGCAAACCACACACTTTCATCAGGGTCAGTGATATTTTCCCCCCCTTAGGTTACTTTTTATTTTCCGGGTGGAGATGAGGTTATTACCCATTTGGATTGGAAGAAGTGATCCACAGAACTCTAAAGCCTACTGTTAATCTTGCCTACCCTGAGCAAACTAACAAGAGCAGGCTAACGAGTTTAAAGTTTTTCAGATGGCAGAGTTCATCCTCCAGGCTGACAGGCTTTCATTGACTCTCCTGAATCAGCATTCCCTATTTTGGAGTCCACCAGACCTTTAATTCTTCAATTCCCATAATCCAATTCCCGCCTGGCAGATTGAGCCATTGGAAAAGCTCCAGGCTGGTGTATTTCTGACCTGAGCTTACTTAGCTATGCCTTGTGGGAGGAGCGTCCGTCCCACTGTAAATTTCACTCCGTGCAACTATTCGGAGAGGACTCCAGCTAGCGCCAGACGATGGCAGTTTATTTAAACCTCTTCTTTCACCCCTGGGCTCTCTCTTTGTGACTTTTGGTTAAGGAAAAGTAGAGGAGGAGGAGGGGAAGGAGATGCCTCCTTCGGCACCTTGTGTTTGTCGGGGAACGTAAGAGACCGAATTTCAGAAAGTTTGCCCAGCCAGGGAGGGTTCGCAGAGCTCATTGGAGGATGCTTTCGCTGGCTTCATTTGAAGCCTAGAAAGAGTTCACAAGCATAAACAGGAAAGCCTTACATCACTCTTGTGTCTGTGTGTAGGGAGGAGTCTTCAGCTCTGCCTGCTCTCCACTCGCCACTCTTTGTGGTCATGAATTGAGAGAAGAGCGCAAGGCAGAGAGAGAGAGCTGCCTTCCAGCGAGGCGAAGAAGTGCCTGCGAGAGGATTATTTAAAGCGGGCTCCTACGACTCACCATGCCCTTTCGGAGCGTTGAGGGGAACCCCAAGGATGAAATTGCTTTGGAGAGCTAAAATGGTAACCCCACCCCCATCGCAGCCAAAAAAAAAAAAAAAGCTTCCTTGCGTTTCTAAAAGGCTTCTCACATAGGCAGAGAGATTCCTCCTTCGGGACTCCGAGGTTTACTTTTTGTGAAAGGAAACCGCTTTGGTGAATATCTGGTGCTTCCCAGGGAAAGAATTTTTTGAAGTCGTCTTTTTAAAAACTGCGACTTAGTGTGAATTCGAGTTTGGAAACGACGCCGCCTGCAATCTAATTCTCCCACTTAGTGTGGGAAAGAACGGCGGGGGGTGGGAAGGGAAGGAGGGGAATGAATGGGCTAAGCTTTTGTACAAATCTCAAATACTTTAATCCTTGGTCAATCAAAAAGAGTTATTTTCCTAGATATATGTGTCTTTTAGAATGGTTTAATTGCAGTGATTAAACTGTAGTTGCATAGCAAGTATAGTTATGCTATAGTTTCCTGAGCTTCTTCCCTCAATTTTCTGATTTGCATAATTTTCTTTAAAAGAAATCTTTAATGGAGTTCTGTTAAACCTTATCTCATTTTCTTCTCATGTCCTGATTTTTTCTTTTTTTTAAAAAAAGCCTGAAATAAACTCAGCTAATTGTTCTAGATTTACTGCCATCTGAAATGCCTGTGTAGCTTTTAAAGGTGCAGCTATTGCTACAGTTTAAATGCTAACAATAATAGTTATTGGGGACAAGATGCAGAGGGGTATTTCCTTAGGAAATGGTACCGCGGAACTATTTGAAATATGTATAAATCCTGGATGGGGTGCCAGAGAAGTTAAATGGAAATGCAGTTATCTTGCTATGTATTCTAGCTTTTTCTCCATTGAATAGTTTGCAGTTGGAGGGGATTTGGAGTATTTTGTATGCCGGTTGTCCTTTGCAAGGTCTCCTTTGAAACAAATCGTGCAGCGGCTGGCCTAAACACGAGACAACTAGGGAAAATGACTTTGTTTCTATTATTATTTTAAGAAATCCAAGCATTTCCTTTTTTCCTGTGGCAGAGCTCAATCCAAGACTGGGGTGAAGAGATAGAGGAAGGAGCAGTTTACCATGTCACCCTCAAAAGAGTACAGATTCAACAAGCCGCCAACAAAGGAGCAAGATGGCTAGGGGTGAGTGAAATTGCCACTTTGGCATCTTGTAAAAGTGCTTAGTGGACTTTGGAGTCCCAGCTGAGAGCTGCATTCCAGGCTGCTGCCTATATACTATGCGTTGTGCTAAAGCCGGGTTTTCACATTAAAATACTTTATGAAGTTCTTCATCCTGTGCAGGGGAAGTGAAAAAGTAAGGATCAAAGATACTTTTGGGCATATAATAAATTACCAAAGCTTCAGAAGAAATAGAATTTTGTTTATTTTTTAAAAAAAAGATGGGGGGGGGTCCTCTTCAGTAGTAGCAGAGGGGCTTTAATGCAGATGTTCTGAAGTTTGTGCATGTGTGGGAAAGCACTTGTAAATCACTGCCCTTCAAAGTTAGTAATTCTGAATTAGACCAATTTTCATTTGTTTTGGCTCCATATTATCTTCTTTGAGATAATTATGAGAGGACACATTAGTAAAAGCTGGCCTTAGTTGACAGTGCCTAGCTGGGAAACTTTCTGTTCTAAATTTCTCTGAACAAATAGTGGATAGAGATAGTCTTTGACTTACAACCACAGTTGTGCCCAAAATTTCTGTTGCTATGTGAGATAGTTGTTAAGTGAATTTTGCCCCATTTTATGACCTCTCTTGCTACAGTTGTTAAGTGGGTCGCTGCACTTAAGTTAGTAACACGGTTGTTAGGTGAATTCTGGCTTCCCCATTGAATTTGCTTGTCAGAAGGTCACAAAAGGTGATCACATGACCCCGGGACACTGCCATAAATATGTGCCAATAGCCAAGCATCAGAATTTTGATCTTGTGATCAGGGGGATGCTGCAACAGTCATAAGTATGAAAAATTGTAATAAGTCACTTTTATAAGTGCCATTGTAACTTCAAACAGTTATGTATGTGTTTTCTTTTGATTTTGTATCTGTACTCTTAGGTATAGTTATGTTGTGTTTGCCGCTAATTTCTGATAAATTAAATCCAAATGTGTATGTTTAGTATCAAGCTGTGCTTTACAGAGTGAATCCAGAATTGGAATTAAATGGCAACAATTCCATTGGAGCAGTGAGATACAATTTAATTAGATATGGCAATATATTTTATGGCTGGGCCAGTTTTCTTTTAGAAGAGTAGATCAGAAGTAATCTGAATTTACTTGCAGCCAATGTAGTGTATAAATTTGAATGTGGGACCATGACTTGGAAAACCATACAAATACATAGCTATAAAGCTCCCTGGATGAATTTGATCTTTCATTAACTTTCAATCTAGTCTACTTGGCAAGGTTGCTTTAAGGAGGTCATGGAGATACCTGTGTATGTTGTCTTGGCCTCTTGGAAGAAAGGCAAAGTATATATGTAAGATGCATTGTTGGTGACTCAGAATCCTGATTAATTCAAGATTGATGGAAAGTTTCTTACAAGATTATCAGTATTAACAAAGTGTACAGCATGAACAAAAACATGATGAAATGTTTCATCTTGTTGCTTGCTGACTCCAATAAGTTGGGATTAAGAAAACATTTTTAGCTTTCTGCATTTTAGTGACCCTGCTAATTTAGAGAAACTAAGATTGATTGTTTTTGAACTATTACAATACGGCACCCTACTTGAATCATGACTTTCAGGAAAGATGGTCTGTACCAAGGAGACCCAGCCTGGTGGGCACAATTGAGATTTTAAGAATATGTATAGGCACTCTCACAAAATAACTTCTGAGGAGGCTTGTCCATTCACAAAATGGCCACCCTATCTAGTTTAATACATACATGAAACAGATTGCTACCTGTCATTCCCTCTTCCCACCTGACATTATTGTTGCTTGTTTTTGTCTTCTTTTGGTGCAGATGGGTATACTTCCAAAGAAAGTGCTGTATTTTTTTTTTCATAACAAAGCTTGTAAACCATTATTGAACATTAAGATAAGAGTTTGGCATTTTACTTTGCAGTACACCATTTCTCATAGTTTTAAAAAAAATCAAGTAGGAAACATGGCATGAATGCAAGTTGCATGCACAATAATGTAGATTATGTTGGTGTCTTAGATGTAGAGTATAAAAACAATGGAGGAATGGGATCATGCCTTATTCCTGTGTTCCCATACCAGCTCTGAAACTGGGAGTGCATAGATGTCAAACTTAAATAATACTGTGTAGGCTTTTATCCTTCTTTTAGCCTATATCTGTTGGAGGTTTATGTACACTGTGAGTTACTATGAAAAAATGGCCAATTATGGGTATCTCAACGAAGTAGCTATAGAATGAGTATTTGATAACATCTTGAAGTAAGTCTTACATGGTAATTGTGGGGTTTATATTCATTTTATATAAAAAAAAACCTTTGGATTTTTATTATCTTATATTGAAAAAATTGTAGGTTTTGTTTTGACTAAGGACAGACTAGGTAAAAGTAGGCAAATGTTTTAAGCTACTGAACACACTTGAAACCTCGAGTATCTTGTGAACATTCTCATTAACCACTTGCAGTTGAAGAACTTATACATTTATAAAATGGAAGCTATTGGTAGGTTTGATCACTCACAAAAGCCTCATTTATCAAAAGAGAAATTGGGGTTGCTTTCTGAGACACTTTCTCATTTGGATAGGCATTATTGAAAATAAGATGATCCTGCAAGCTAGTTAATTTATTTCAGTATAGACCTGTCAATTAATTACTGATGCTATCTTGAAATATAATTTAATCTTAGATTTTGTACTATGGTACAACCAAGTAAGATCAGCAAATTTTGCAAAACGTATAGACTGTATTGCTAGTTTCTCCTTTTTCATATTCTGAAGGAGTACAAAGTGTTCTGAGTAGAACGGATGAATTCAAATCTGCTTCCTTTGGTGGCAGATTTCCCATCAATGCCTTCTGTTTACAGGAAAAATTTTTTTTTAAAAAAAATGAAATATTTGCATATTTTTCACAGACGGCAGTTTTTACTAGGGCTTAAGACCACCAAGAGTGCTTGTATGTCCACTATTTTTTGTATGAAGTTGCAGGAGAGAATTTGTAAAGACCTTTTATGGCTGATTTGGGGTATGAAGAATGCCAAAATGTTTAGCTAGTTCAGCGCTAATAATTTTGGAAGGGCATCTTGATTTCATGGAAGGCAATTCAGTCCAATCACGTCATTTTGAACCCAAATTAATAGTGCTACTTGGAAGAACAATCCTCTCTCCCTCTTTTAGGAGGAACTTCATTTGACTCTTCTGATTTTCTCATTCTGGGCTGAAGGAACAAACTGCCCAGTGAGAATGCATATCTGCAGCCAGATTGACTTGTATCAGCTTGTAAAATGTGTGTACAACATGCCAAATCCCACTGACTCCTGGTGAGATAGAATAGTGAGACAATAGCACATTGGTATGAGATTCTGAAGTAATTGGTGTGGGGGAGAGGGAAATAGAAGCAACAGAGGGAATTAAGAGGAGAACTGCATATCAAGTATGGAATGACAGTGAGGAACATAGTTAAAAGTTTGTTTCTAGAAGAAAATTTGCCATCTGGGGCAGTTTTCCTTATATTAGGATCACCTCTGCTTTCTACTGAAATGTATTATTTCTTCTCATAGTTAGCTTTAATAGAAGTAACAGAATTTCAAGAGAATAACTAGTTCTGAGATCAGCCATTCGTATTTCCTGGCCTAAATCCTTTAAATGGTTTCATTTTTTTTTTCTTGCCACCTATCCAGAAGCAAGAAAGATAGCTCATGTTGGCTTAAACCTGCTGGAACTCATTTTGGAGAGCAATAATAAGAGGTGTAGCCCAAACTTTTGCACACAATTCTTAAAGCAGCCCACCATAAAACTAATCACAGTTTATAATGATGGTAAAAGGATTTTGTTATTCCTTTAAGATAAGATAAGATAACCTTTATTGTCATTTTTATATTGTGGGCACAATGGCACACATCAAAAATGAAATTTAGTTGCCCGCTCTCAAAGTGAAACACATACATGACACACACCTAAACATACTATGAACAACATATGTATAGACCCACATCCCTACATATACGTAGCAAATAAATATTAAATACTGTCCATCTTGAATATATAACAGAAGGAGGAAGCTTGAGAGTTTGCAAGGTTAATGCTGTATGGAATGAAACTATGGCTGAATCTGGATGTTCTGCTACGGATACCATGAAGCCTCCTCCCAGAAGGTAACATGGAAAACATGTTGTGAAGAGGATGTGTAGTGTCCCAGATAATCTTACGGATCCTGCTCAAACAACGCTTCTGTGCTATGTCCTGGATGGGAGGGAGGGAACTGCCAATGATCTTTTCGGCCATTCTCACCACTCTCTGCACCACCTTCCTGTGTGAAGCAGTGATGCCTCCAAACCAGACTGTGATGCTGTATGACAGGATGCTCTCAATTGTCCCCCTGTAGAAAGTGGTCAGGACAGGGGAAGTAAGATGTGCTTTTCTCATGCGACGCAGAAAATGCAGGCACTGCTGTGCCCGCTTCACCAGTTTCTCATTGTTGAGTGACCAAGTCAGCCTACTCATTAGCTGCACACCCAGGAATTTGATGCTGGTAACCATCTCCACAGGTGAATCATTAATGCACAGAGAAGTGTGGCTGTGCCTGCCTTTTCTGAAATCAACAATGATCGCTTTGGTTTTTCCGGTATTTAAAACTAGGCTGTTTTCCTTAAACCAGTTCACCAACCCCTGAACCTCCTTGCGGTAAGCTTCCACCTTGTCATCCTGAATAAGGCCCACTACTGTTGTATCATCTGCGAACTTCACAATATGGTTGGTGACAAACCTAGCACAACAGTCATGGGTCAACAGGGTGAACAGCAGCGGACTTAAGACGCAGCCCTGAGGAGCACCTGTGCTCAAGAAAATGGTAATAGAGGTATTTGTTCCAACTCCCACATATTGGGGCCTGTTGGTAAGAAAATCAAGAATCCAGTTGCACAAAGGAGTGTTTAAGCCTAAAAAGCCCAGTTAGATGCTGGGGAATGATTGTGTTAAACGCCGAACTGAAGTCAACAAACAGCAAACACACATGAGTATTTCTTTCCTCTAAATGCTTCAGGCTCAGATGGAGAACGGAAGAAATAGCATCCTCTGTAGAGCAATTTGGTCGGTAGGCAAACTGAAGCGGGTCAAATGCTGGCAGGAGGCTAGATACAATAGTGTCCTTTATCAGCTTCTCAAAGCATTTCATGATGGTGGATGTCAGTGCAACCGGACGGTAATCATTGAGGCCTGTAATTGTGGACTTTTTTGGCACTGGCAAGATGATGGCCATCTTAAAACACGATGGGACCACTGCCTGCTGCAATGAGAGGTTGAAAATATCTGTGAGAACACAAGCCAGCTCCTCTGCGCATTCCCTGAGGACACGTCCAGGGATGTTATCTGGGCCTGCTGCTTTCCGAATGTTAACTGTCTGCAGTGTTTTCCGGAAAGAGGTGACATCAAAGCTTGGCACTTGCTCATCAGGATGGGGCACAGCTTTCCTAGCAGGAGTGCTATTTGATGCTTCAAATCTACCAAACAAATGCATTCAATTTGTTTAGGAAGTCTGTGTCATCCTTACATCTCGATGGAGCCACCTTGTAATCCGTAATGGCCTGGATCCCTTGCCACATTCGCCTGGTGTTTGTTGGGTCCTGAAAAAAGTTCTGAATTTTCTGGCAATGGGCTGGCTTTGCACCTTTTATGGCACTTTTCAGATTTGCTCTGGCTGTTCTAAGTGCCAGCATGTCACCAGATTTAAAAGCCACATTCCGTGCTTTCAGCATCTTGCGGACCTCATAAGTCAGCCATGGTTTTTCATTCGCCCTCACAACAAAGCTTTTCAGGACACAGACAGTGATTTAATTCACTGTCAGCAATACTTAAAACTGGGAACTGCTAATTTCTGCATGGGTCAGCAAGGGATTTTTTTTAGTATAGTTTGAAATTTAGTCTTGTTTCTTTGAAAGGTTTCATTTCCTAGTCCTCCGTAATCTACTGTTCCAGGGAAATAACTGCTTTTATCTTTGCGAAACTAGACATTTCTCTCTCTCTTTCAAGTTATATGCAAAATAGCTAAGTGTGCTAACTATATCAATATAGCTATACTTTAGTTACACAAAACTCATGAGGGGAAAATATCAACTTTTCAGTTGAGCAGAAGATAAAATAATTATAGATAGATTGATAGCTTTAGAATGTTTAGAAGTTGGTAATGCCTCAATACTTTTTTTGTAGAATAAATTATTATTGTAGCTACTTCTCACAGTGTGGTATGAAAAGTTATAATTTGAGAGCCCGTAGAATCTTGTATAAGAGTTGATCCACTATACTAATAATTGGATTTGGTATACTATTTATTACAGGCGGATGTCAATAACACAAATGCTCTCTTTTTAATGGAGGTATTGTTCCTATTGTTAAGAAGTTCAAAGGAAAAGTTGGTGGTCTTTCTTCATACACTCCAACTATCTTTTTTTCCCCCAGAGATGTTCATGATATCTTTGCTCTATAAGGTCCATCTGCTTTTCAGGAGGTCTTGTGACTGTCCTCTCCCTCTGACACACACAAACTTAACTGCTTCAGGTTTCACTTCCCTGTTGATAGAAACCTCTCAATGGCCCATTGACATATTTATTCTAGATGAATAGGTCAGTCCATGCAGATTATGTCACAAAAAAAGTCAGTGTTCTCTCTTGCCTACTTAGATACTTTGTGATGCTTCATTTGATTGTAAAAATATATTTGCTTAGTCTCACTACATTGCAAAACCCATAAAACATATTAATGCATTATTATATAGTTAAGGAAAAACTATCAATGCATGATGTCTATGGAGATTCTCAGTCATCAAGGTCATGGTTGTCCCAAAGGTGCTTTTCCATGAGGCAACTGGACTTCCTTTTTTCTCTTTGAAGACCTTTCGCTTCTCATCCAAGAAGCTTCTTCAGTTCTTCAGAGTTGAAGAAGCTTCTTGGATGAGAAGCAAAACGTCTTCAAAGAGAAAAAAGAAAGTCCAGTTTCCTTGTGAAAAAGCACCTTTGGGATATCAATGCATGATAATATATATACACACTATAGACAGCTCAATTACTCAGATTCTGAGCCATCCTTTTCCTAATCTGCGTAGCTGCTCACACAAATGTAGCAGAAATAAGTTTGTTTTATAGAATTTAAAATTGCTACTGTATTTGGGTTCTTTGATATGCTGAGATTAAATGTGGTTGAGCTGAAAGTATTCAACAATATAATCAGTTCCGTTATGATTTTAAGTAGTTTTATACAAAGGAAAGTGTTGTCACCTTGCTAATACTGCCTTGCTTTTGAAAAGTTGATAATTTGTTGTAGAGTAAATAAATTCAAGGAAGAGAAGTTTGTAATGTGGAGAGAGCACTCTTGCTTGTTGTGAGGACAAAGAAGTTTATAAACAGACATGAGGGTTCTTGTTTTCATCTTTGAAACTGTATTTAAGGGTGTGCTTCCCACCACAGTCTCTCTTGGGTCTTTTCCAGACTGCGTGAGACATCTTTGATCCTAACTGGTAAAAATAACAATCAGATATGTTTATTAGTATGTGTGTTTTTCAAGATTTCCTGGGCATACCAACTTAATCCTGAATTGTGCCTTGCTGTTTGCTAAACCACACATTTCTTGCAATTTGACACTGACAGTCTGAACTTTTTGTGACTAGAAGAGATAAATATATTTGATTAGATATTAAATACATGGTTCTTTTTCATAGGCATTGAGGAAAATTTCTTTTATGAAGAGTATACAAGTAAATTATTTTTGCCACATTTATTGCCACAACATTTTAATTCTCCAAAATAATTTCACATAGGGAGAACCAGTGAAAAGGGAAGGCTTCATTTTCCTTGTTCCATTCATTTACAGCTTTTCTTTCCTTTCTCTAACCTCTGTTTAGCTTTTTTGTTCCATATGCCTTGAGAAAACAAAGTGTTTCTTGGTTACAAAGTGTTATTCTTTTAGTTGTTTCAAATGGTTGTTGGCATTAAGATATTGGACTAGGACTGGTGAGAACCAGGGCCAAGCATTCACTTAACCAAGGAAGATCTCTGGATGATTTCAGCCCAGTCATTTTCTCTTAACCCACCCTACCTCATTGGGATGCTAAATTAGGGATATATTAGAGGAGGGAATGCTATGCCTTGACTCCTGGAGAGAGGTAAAATATAAATGGAAGAAATAATAAAACAGTAAAGAACAGGGACCTGTAATTTTTTCCGTTTCTCACCTCCTTCAATAGTGTTCTGATGGTTCTTATTCTTGTCTGTCTATTACCATTTCAACCCTCACCAAAGTTCCATATACAGTATACAAGTTTTCTAGTCCCCTATGTGCACCCTTTTTTTCATTCTCTTTGGAAAAAATAAGGAGAGTTATTCAGGCCAAAATTACAATGAGGAAGGTCTGGTCTTCTTTTTAGTAAACTCAGGTTAAGATTCAAGTTTTACTATATGCTGAACTGCATCCTCAGCTCGTGTTTCTTGGACCTGCTAGCAACAGGATATGTTGGAACTAGTTTTTATAGCACCACAGTACTGTTAATCATAATAGGATACTTTCCCTTAAATAGCAAAGCTTATAATTGAGATATGTTTGGTCCTTGGGGTGAGAAAAATGCATATTTGTAGCATAATGGCCATGTATGAATTTGAAGCTGTTGGTTTATGTGCTCTTGGATATAAGATGTTTTTCTTTGTTCAAAACAGTTCCCTGCCTTCAGAAAACATTGAAAGAGAGCTGTCCCAATGGTCTCATTATAGCCAAAAGGTCTGTGAAAAGTTCACAGAGAACTGTGTTAAGCCATTTTTTTGTCCATAGAGTGGAAGCCAGCTTTCCATTCCCTTCATGCCTTCTAAGATGGCTCTTTAGCTGAGGTCATGTAATATAAAGGCTGCCAAGAGCAAAAATGTTTGCAAGTTATAGCAGTTCTCCTCTCCCAATAAATAAGTTGATCCACAAATACTGAATTCCTGAGTTGTTGTTTTAACCATAACATTTCCAGTATTGTTATACTTGTAAACTCTTCCCATCATGTTTTGTTGTACAATATCTTTGTATGTATGATTATAGAAAACTTTTTCATCTTTATGGAAATTTAGCATGAGTTAGAATTTACTTATTCCCATTCTGGAATGCTTTTCAAGAGCAAAATATTCAGATAGTTATTCGAGAGAAATAAAACTTCTCATAATACTCACCTTTTCAGGAGCATAAAAGATTCACTTCACCCTACTGTCCCCTGCCTTTAGTAGCAATAAGCTTATGTTTCTTTAGAGAGGTGAATGTGGAACATAGATAGCCCTTTCTCTGACTGGGCTGGGAAGTATATAATGCACATTTTGCAAGGCCATTTAGTAATTTAAAAAAAGTGGAAGAGAAAGAGGGATATCCGCTAATTTAATACCAGGTCACAGATCTGCAGTTCATTCCTGACATTGTGTGGGAAAGAAGGAGGAATTCCAAATGTTAATGGGCCACAGCTACATGGATTCACCAACTTTTACATTCTTACTGTATCAAGGAATCATGATGAATCCAGGTCTTTCTTACATGTGTCACACTTGCCAGAAGGCATTCCCAACTATGTTATATTTAGACCTGTAATATATCCCTTCCTTTGACATGCTCTATCCCAGCTTGGTACTGCCAAAATCTTTTGTAGAGTTCCAGCAGAAACATCTGACTCACCATTGGAAAGTGTAGAATTTGATAGGTAGGCATTGCTGCTTTCTCATAGATTGTGTACCTAACACATCTATTTCTTACTGGAGAGGAAGCCTTAGTATCATTTCTCATGGGCAATTGATTAAGTCAATAGTGCTATATATTCATTGTGCAGTCTATTTAATTTCCATGGTTTCCTTGCCCTGCTTCTAGACTTTGTCACATGTGCAGTTATTTATTTATTTATTTGGAAAATTTATGTTGTCGCCTACTCGCTTATGGCGATTCAAGGTGACTTACAGGAAATAAAAACACAATATAAAAAAAATTAAAAATAATAATAAAATAATAACACACACACACACATACACACACACACACGGCGACAACAGACATTCATATCAGCCATTAATGGAATCCATCTTGCTCTGGGTTCCCCAGGCCCGCTGGCCTTTCGAAAGAGTGTCAGAGTGGGGGACTGTCTGATCTCGGGGGGGGGTGATGTTTCAGAGGGAGGGAGGGAGCCACCACAGAGAAGGCCCTTCTTCTGAGTCCCGCCAGATGTATCTCCTTTGGGGACGGGATCCGCAACATTCCTTGCCTCCCTGCTCTAGTAGGTTGAGTGGATGTGACCAGCAAGAGACAATTCCTCAGATAACCTGGTCCCAAGCCATGAAGGGCTTTAAAGGTGACAACCAGCACCTTGAATTCCATCCAGAGATAGATCAGCAACCAATGCAGCTCCCGCAGGAGAGGTGACCATGTGCACACTGAGGTCTGCAAAAAGCCATGCGGAAGCTGCATTTACATCAACTGGAGCTTCCAGATACTTTTCAAGGGCAGCCCCATTACTATTGTAATGTACATGTAAGTGTGCAATAATGCACAAAATCTATTTAACTGCATAACTATGTTGCTTGTCACAAGGGTAAGTAAAAGAGCTAGAAATTTTATATATAATTACGTGGACTGTGTATATATGTTTACTTCTCTTCTGTCTTGTTCTCATCATATGCCAAATAATAATAGTTATTCTAAATAAAATATAATAAAAGATCTTTGCTTGCTTAAACCTGATATCAGTTCCAGAATTTCAGAAAGTCTTAGGCAAAGCAACCCGAATGAAAATTAGATGTGTGGAAATGCAGGATTCTGTTTAGTCACTTTTTGTGGTGCCTTAGTTACTCGGCAGAAATGGAGATAGTTTTGTTGCAATCATACATAATTAATTTTGGAAACTTCCAGCAATTGCCAGTCTACCCACACTTAGGATAAATTGGAAAAAGAATGAATACCAAATGTTTCTGATTTATTCCTCCATCTCCTTCCATATACACTCATTCTCCATCTTTTAAGTCATCATCACTCTTCTCCCTTTTGTTTCAGTTTATAACTCATCCAATATTCTTTGCTGCTCTTGCATTTCACATTTCAATCTGCAGTGCTAGGATGGCGTGAAAGAGCAAAATCAAATTACATTAAAGAAGTGCAAATTTTTGCCTAAAGATTTCTGCTAGGCAATCATTGTTATATTTGGTTTGTTTCTTTTCGATGTCTTAAATAGCCCTCCCCTCCATTTAGGGCTGTATGTAATTGTCAACATATCAACATCCATGTTAACTCTGGTTTTCACCAGGACAGTTTTATTGGAATAACATGAGAAAATATGGGAGGCCTTTTTAAAACATCACATTGCAATCTTCCGTAGCTTATTCACATTTCTTAGAAGCAATGTGCTCCTTAACATTATAGCAAAAGCTTACCCTGAGATGAACTTGATTCCTAGATAAAGTTGGTAATATGTTTTATCTGATCAATGTATTTGAAGTGGATCAGCATTAAAACCCAACAGCATAGTCCTATGTATGTGTACTCAGTTATAAATCTGACTGTTTGGTGGCATTATAGTATTATTGATTACCTCTATCAAATAGTTCATAAATAAGTATCCAAGATAGTAAGAATAATGCAAAGAGAAAAAGTGGGTAGACAATAAACCCATCAAACCTTTCTTAGGAGTGTTCTGTTTTGATAGTGTTTACCCAGCAAATATCTAGTGGAAACATATTTAGAATCGTATTCCTTTCATTTTGATTTATAATAGGCTTACAAATAGAGTTTCCCATGGTTGAAATGAAAACTGGCCAAGGCAGTTAAGTAGAAATTGGAGCTTCAGCTTTATGGTACTATTTTATTTTATTTTATTTTATTTTATTTTATTTTATTTTATTTTATTTATTTTATTTATTTTATTTATTTTATTTTATTTTATTTTATTTTATTTTATTTTATTTTATTATTTTATTTTATTTTATTTTATTTTATTATTTTATTTATTTTATTTTATTTTATTTTATTTTATTTTATTTTATTATTTTATTTATTTTTATTATTATTATTATTATTATTATTTTATTTTTATTATTATTATTATTTTATTTTTTGCTTGCCCTTCCAACTAGGTTTGATGGAAACTTTTATATGTATAGTGGCATATGTCTTATTTTGTGAACCATATTTCCTCTCTGGCTCTGTTGCTTACCAAACTGTATTTGGTTATTTGTTTGATTATTGATATCCATGCATGTAGTATGTTTATAATCACTGTTATTTGTTTGTTTTCTAGAAAGCCCCTTAATGATGCAGAAAACTAGCAATTACAAATTTATTAGTTTAGTCTTTTAAGTTAGTACCATTCCTTTTCATAAAATTCTATTGTACATCATACTATTATAGTTCTTATAGTTACAATATCAATATGAAATAGTTTACCGGCAGAGCTTTGTGATTTAGTGTTTCCTATTAGCTATTTTTATATATTTTCCTTTATTCTATAGTTTTATCCAAATTATGTAAATTTCTAATACATTTACTTTCATCTCAAAGACCTTAAACATACAGTCTTAGTAGTTTTGGTATCATGACTTTATGATATATTCTATAATCTGAATTTGTAGTATTTATGTTAGACTATTAACACAATGGGATGGATATAATTTTATCCTTTAGTGATATGTTATACTGGTCAATTGCTAAAATAAAAAGATTACTACTACTACTACTACTACTACTACTGCTGCTGCTGCTGCTGCTGCTACTATTGTTATGTTGTTGCTGCTGCTGCTGCTGCTGATTGAGTATAAGGGCAGGATATGAATAAATAGAACAAGCATTCTATATATAATCACAGAAACTAAACTATAAATTTGCATGTTGCTAGTTACAGTTTAATATGCACTAATTTTCATACTGCTTTTGTTGCTTCTTAGAGCAGCAATCAAGTGTATGAAGTAAAAAAGCACAGTGTCTATTGACAAAGAAAGTTCTAAAATGTATTTCATGCATAATCAAAGTAGATTCTGATGAATTTTGAGGGCATTTCAGTCGGTTATCATTTTTATTCCCCTTTCCCCTTTATTCCCCTCTCCCCCACCCACACATTTCAAAGCCAGATGTAACATCAACTTCATTTCTTATGATCTCAGAATTCTTGTGACAACAATCTGGGTTTGATAGCTTTGGCTCCAGTGCAGCTTCAGGTCATTTTAGGCTGGATTTGGAGCCAAAAGAGGCCCCCAGCTTCAGCAGTCGGCTGCTTGAGGGAACACCCCCCCCCCCGCTCCAAATCCAAAGCTGTTCTGAGCAGCTTCAAACTGCTGTTCCAGCTTTGGCTGCTTGGCTGCTTTTACTAGGTTCCAGCTCTGTAGTCATAGGGTTGGGGAGGGGGATGTAAGCCATTTTAATACAGTTGTAAGCTTAATAACATCTTGTAATCAATGTTATTGAATAAGAAATATGCCAAGAGATGATCTATTCTTATAAAATCAGTTATGTCCTTAATTTGTTACTTTTAGCAAACTTTGTCAGATTTTAAAGTAGCAGAGAGTGGAGGTGCTCCAGAACTGTTAGCCCCAGCTGAAGAATGACATAAAATAATCCAGCTAAAGCTCAGTTTTTTAATTGCTTATACCATATAGACAAAATCTTGCCAGATTAAAGTAATACAGGTAGTCCTCGATGTACAACAGTTCATTTAGTGAGTGTTCAAAGTTACAACGGCACTGAAAAAGTGACATGACCGTTTTTCACCATTGTGTCCATTGTATCATCCCCATGGTCATGTGATCAGAATTTAGACGCTTGGCAACTGACTCATATTTATGACTTTGCAGTGTCCCGGGGGCCGTGTGATCAGCTTTTTGTGACCTTCTGACAAGCAAAGTCAATGGGGAAATCAGATTCACTTAGCAACCATGTTACTAACTTACTAATCAACTGCAGTGATTCATTTAACAACTATGGTAAGAAAGGTGGTAAAATGGGGCCAAACTCACTTAACAACTGTCTCGCTTAGCAACAGAAATTTTGGACTCAATTGTGATCTGTACTATTCTTATAGTCTAACAGATATAACCGTGGGAGATTCTAAGGACTGGCAACCCTAAATCTCTTCTTCTGTCTCTGATATAGCTTGAAGTTGTGTTGCTTCTTGTCTCTTGGAATGTTTTCTCTTTTTCTTGGCAAACTGCTGCTTCACTATAGTCCACCACACTATCTCCCCCTTTGTAGACACGATCCAGCATAAGAGCCCTAGTACCACTTCCGAATTCTATTTTCAGTTCCAACATTCCCAACTCTAATTCTAAACCCCATGAATTATGTTCTCGGTCCAAAGCTTGGAGCGATAATCATGGCCATACCTATTCAGAATTGTATGACTGGCAAGGAATACCCTGAACCAATCAGCACACCTTTCAGATAATCAATAAAATTGTTCGGTTAGTCCTTTGTCCCCTGAATTAGAGCAGCGCTCAAGTTGAGTAGAAATGTTGCAGGGAAAGGCATGAACTTTCTAAAAAAAAAAGAAAGAACTGCAACTAAGTAATCTAAACTGGAAGTGGCTCAAGACTGATTAAAGTCAGAATTTTATCTCATAGTCAAATTATGGACCTCACCCCTTGATGATTGATGTAGGTAGAACAATTAACTTGAACAATTTTAAAAGAGGATTTAACAAATTACAAATATGTAAGACTGTTGACTAAGCAGAATGACTCACTATAGCATCCATCAACAGAGGCAGAGGATCTGTTAGTGCTGATTTCTGAGGAATATGAGAAAGGGCTCCTGTTACTTTCATGTACTGGGATGGAGAGAAGATATGAGTTATTCATCTGTGTTTATCTTTCTGATGGAGCATTCTGCTAGGGGTGGGGAGGAGCCACTCAGTTGGAACAGGTATTTGGTATTGCTTTTGCTTTTGCTAGCCTAGTTCTCTCTCTCCCTCCCCCCCCATGACATTTTGTGGTTGAAATGTACTGATTTATTTGAAACTGGTAGCTATATTTTTTATTTTGAAATTAGGACCAAACCACAGTTATTTAATGATCTCTTGTTCAGCGCTGGAATGTTAACAACAGTAGTAAGCAAGGAGTTGCTAATTCAAGGCAGTCATTTGCATAGTACAACTGTAAATGAGCTTGTTGCATCTTCTATAATTATTTCATAATAATTTCATCCATTTCTGCATGACTTCTGTAATATGAGAAGGAAAGTAAATGTCCCATAATAATCATGTTATTTATGTTTACAGAAGTATCTCCAAGTGTATAATAATACATTTCACTGAAACTACCATGAATTTCTTACCTAAAGACAAAGTGTAAACCAAGCTAGACATTAAACTGCCTATTGTGACTAAAGCCCAGGTCATCCTGAATGTTTCAGAAATTTGTCATGATGGTATGCTGAAATTAACTCCACATTTATTAACTTTAACTAACTAACACATCGAGATGAGATAGGGGATTAATGAAAAAAAATCATTTTTCTTCTGAAATATCCCTATGGGAGTCAAGATCTATTAAGTGAATTATTGCAATGTACTTTACTCACTGAGATCAAGGTAAAATGTGTAGTTAATGAAACACAAACCTTTTTTTCTTTTGAAATAACCTTAAGGAATTCAAAATTTAGTGAATTGTAGCAATGTATTTCTCATCTGTATCATTTTTAATTATCTGTTTCTCCTACATCCACTTATTTTCACAAGTAAAGTACTTTTGGACTTTGTGGCACCATTTTCTACGTGCCATCCTTCTCCAAGCCCCAGAATAGCATTTCATGCAAAAACACATTTTCTGAGAAACGGGAGCTGTCGAGTCAGCAGTTGGGATGAAATCAAGGGTGCTGGCAGAGGATTTGAACCCACAGCTTTAGAGTCCAGTGCCAAGACTGCTATCTGTTGAACGGCAGTTATGTTAATTAAATGAGGGTATTCCAAGTACTTCCTTAGAATAATATTATTATTCCTGATCTTTCTGTTTTTCTTTAGAAAAGATTTAGTGCTAGTCTGCTTTTTTCGTGAACCGAGAGCAGATATTTTTATTTGCTCCTTAATTTTTGTTTCATGCTCTTATACGTGGTTTCTCTTGTGATTCCATTCTATACTACTCTTACAGTCGTTATCGCACAGATAATTGTTCCTGTCAAAAGTACTGCCTGATGTTCAGGTATAAGTCATGTTTTGGGTTACAGATTCCCAAAACAATTTTTTATTATTTAGGCGTTTAGCAATAATCTTGCCCTGCAATTGGGAATCCCCTACACTTTAATTTGTCAGCTCTATAAAGAGCTGAATTGAACATTTTAAAATGGGTGGGCCTTGTTTTGTTAAGCAGTTTGATTGAATTGGTACATAATAAGGGTTATTATTAATAGTTTTGCTATATATCTTGATTGCCAGAACATCTGTTATCAAATTAAATGCAAGTAATACTGTTTCTAAATCATGCAGTAACTTCCACATATAATTATTTGAATTCCCTCTGGGCCAGTCACAATGTTATTTGAGAAAGAGTTACAATGGAAATAATGCTCAAGAACTAAAAGATATATTTATGTGATGAGAAATACACAAATATAAATGATTCCTAGAAGCATTCTCTTTTGAGTAATGTGGGTTAGTTTGGTCTAGTCCATAGGTTGACAACCTGCGGAACCCAGGCTCCTCTGCCATTTGCAGAGAGAGACAGAGCTTGCCTCTCTCTCTCTCTCTCTCTCTCTCTCTCTCTCCCCCCTTACTGTAACCGTTATAACTGTTACACGCACAGACTCCCTTGTTATTCAGCCCTTGCTCTGATGATGTCAACAGTTTGTTGACGAAAGCTTAGCAATAAAGAAGCCATTTTTTCATATATCCCGGAGCTCATTATTTTACTTTACAGATGTTAATGTCCACACCTAGTGTGTATGTGTATGTATGTGTGTGTATATATATACATATACACACACACACACATATATATATATACACACACACACACATATATATATACATACACACATATATATATACATATACACACACATACACATACACACACATATATATATATACATACATACCTATAATAAAGGTAAAAAAGGATATATGCAGTGTTATCTTCATTTTAGATATCAAAAGGGTTTTGCGGCTCCCAGTGTTTTGTTTTCGGTGGGAAACGGGTCCAAGTGGCTCTTTGAGTGTTTTGGGTTGCCTACCCCTGGTCTAGTCTTCAGTTATACCTTTAAGACCAACTAGGTTGGGATCTTGCCTATTGTGAACACATAAGCAGTATCATCTCCATCTTTTTGGCAGAAGTGAAAGAGGAGATAAAAGCAGAGGGAGAATTGGAAACAAATTGATGGAAAGGTAGAGAAATAAAAATATGAAAAATATAAGGTGGATGTTTTGGGTCCTGTAACTAGTTTTTGGTTTTGAAAAGATTGAAGACCACTGCTGTGAATGATTTTAGAGTAAGTGGACCAAGTTCATCTGAACTATTTTCAGGCCTGGAGTTAATAATGTATGCTTAAAATAGGATTAACTTCTTGAAGGTTTTTAAAAGTATATGCATATGTATATGATCAAAATGAGGTAAATAAAAATATGTCTCACCTTTTGCTTTCACTGAGTAATCCATCAAAGACAAAAACCACCTGTTGTCTTGTATTATGAAGTCTGTTTAGACAGACAGAGGAGTTTGGCACCTAATTGACTATGAAGTGTTTAGACAGATGTAATTGTGTGGCACCTAATTGTGTTCTTGGAAGCACAGAGATGTTTCTAATTGTGTTGCAGAATCCACTCATAATGCCGTATTGAGTGTTTCAGCCTGCTGCTAGTTTGGCCATCGTTCTATTTGGCTCATTTGTATATATAATCAAGCAATGAGACTTCCATCTTTCTGTGAACAAAAACAGCTTTCTATTTTGAAAAACAGCATCTGGAAAGAAAGAGCTAGAATTGAGAAACCATATTCACATTGCTAAATCCTGCATCTTCATCGATGATGAAATACTCAAGTTTATGTATTTGCCTTAGTGACGTCTCTAGAAGGAGCAAGGCCTTCTTTTATTTTTGGAGGGAGAGGGTTAGAGGGATTGGGATTTTAAAAGTCAAAATATCCTACCAGCAGCTTAGAATCATAACACAAAAACAAATGTTTTCCATTAAATTTCAAGATGTGATCTTGGGAGCTTTGACGCTGCATGTGATCCAGTATTTTATTAATTAATTAATCAATCTAATCAATTAATTAATTTGCAGATAGAAAAATAAAAGTTATGGAAGGTTGTTCTTGCATGCCAATTTTGTAGGTGTCCAAATCTATGCATTCTATAGCACTGTTAGCTAATCCAGCTGTACCAGACATAATATAGTTAGGCAAAGCAATAATTCTTCTTTATTTCCTGAAGGCAATTTCAGAGATTGGAAATAATGAAATACATTCCAATAATCTGTCCTGTAATAACACATTTGCTAAATTATAGCTTCTACAACGCCTAATCTACATAGACGTTTATCAAAATCTCACCTGAATTATAGCGTGTATAGAAATAATAATGTTCATTAGTTGTAAAAGGCTGCATCATATTGGCTTTTAAATGTAATCCTTATAAAAACGAAACAAGATTGTAATCTCTCCCAATATCATATTCCAGGAAAGTACATATGGGTAACTGCATATATATTCTCACGATGTTGGGTTAAAACAATGCAAGCATGAGTAGACAAGAGAAATAGTCTGTAGACTATATAGAACTATGTGCTACTTGCCCATTTTTGAAAAAGAAATGATAGAGATGGAGAATTCTCCGTTCACGTGCTGCTCATAATCTTAAAACAGATGAAGACAATGAATCTGATGGAAATTTTGAGTAACAAAATATCAGTTTTGTACAACTGTTAAACTTCCACTGGTCGTCTTTGTATGTTGAAATGCCAAAGTCCTATTAGTTTTAGAGTGCCTTATCTCTTAGTTTAATCTTAGATCCTTGTGATGCCTAAGTGTGTGATTGTTGTCATACAACATGTCTAATTCCTTTGCATTTTCTGTAATAACAGAACAGAAAAACAGAGTTGGAAGGGACCTTGGAGGTCTTGTAGTGCGACCCCCTGCTCAGGCAGGAGACCCTATACCATTCTGGACAAATGGATGTCCAATCTCTTTTTGAAAAGCTCCAGTGATGGACTTCCCACAACTTCTGAAGGCAAAAACTATAGTGTCTAGTGGGAAAAGACTGGTTTAATAGAATGTGCAGTATTGTGTTCTATAGTCACTTGCCTGCATCACTGGCGCAGAACAGAGCAGGGACACGGAATGCTGTGAAATCATGAATAAGTTTCACTGATGGCACATCTGTTACAACATGGGAAATCATGGGCTATTCAATAATTATATATTATATATTATGGTAGTTTGGCTGTACAATTGCACAACCTGGTAAGAACATTTATTTATCATCTATGATTATAATGAAAAACGATGAAAAGTAAGAACAGATTCCAGAGTGAAAGCCAGGTTAGTCACTTGCAATACTACCAACAAAGAGACCTGGAACGTTCTTTCAAGGGTTGAACAAATTGTTTCTGAGTAAATCTTTTGCATTGCTTTTCTCTTTTTGAAAGCTTTTTTGCTTTCTTGTTACAATGTTAAAATATACTCTCCTGTCTCAAAGTAGAGTCCTTTTTTTCAATCTGGTTGACCCAAACTGCAATAGATTTGAATAATATAAGTTTTGTGCTCTTATTATGCAATGTAATTAATAGGGGCAGCATATTTGTGATAGGATATGCAGAGTCAATGCAACCAACTCTTAGTTAAGCATTCATTATTATCTTTGATCTAGTCAAGGTCCACAGAGAGACATTCCTTCACCCTTTATTATAAGGTTGATTATCCTATTGTGAATTTGTGATCAAAACTTTGAGGCCATGGAATTCCAATTTGGTGTGAACAGCCCCCCCACCAAAGAAATTAATATACTCTATCATCTGAAATTTCCTTTGTTTATCCTGATATTGCTGTATCTTCCTTTTGGCTTTTCAAGGTAGGCCAAATCAGAAAACTCACAGGATGGCTATATTCATCGAGGTAGGCTATAATAACAGATTCTTGCAAGCCTGATTGTGATTCTCCTTCCCTCCTTCGATTGAATCGTGGAGGAGTTAGTCTCCCTCTGTTCTTAATACTATCTCCCTTCCCAGGACTTAAGGAATGTTTCTGTCCTCTTGATTTACATAATGATTTGTTTTCTGATTCTCTACACTCCCTTTGTTCAATTGGCTAGAAAGTGAAACTCTGCTACTTTCACTAAGTTTGGTCTCAGAAATAGCCTCCCCATTTCTTATTTGGCAGCTCTCTCCTGTCACCATCCAGAACAGATTTTGAATGGGGAACTGCAAGATTAAAGGGACTTTCCATTGCACCTGCAGACTTCTGGTTACATGACAGTGAGATACCTTTTGTATTGCCACACACCTCTTAAAGCAAAACCTTTGTAGATATAAGTTTCCATACACATGTGAACAACGGTATGGGTGGTAGATTTAGTAATTGATTCTTCTTAAGGATGGCTAATATGTCTCGGGTTCTGACAATTGCAGATTCAATTTGTTGGTGGGTTTTTTTAGAGTTATTAGTAACACATAGTTCCAACACATTTCTAAATTATTTGTAAAATTTCTAGTCTATTTTAAGATTATTAACTAGTGCGTATTCTGAGGGTAATGGCATTACTGCTCTTACTTGCAAAGTTATGTCTGATGTACAAATATATCAGTATTATTATTTATTAAACTTATTTGTCCTCTAGTTTCAAAGCATTCACGCTCTCTGAATTGTTAAAAAAGTTGTCTGGTGAAATCTAAGTAGTTTGTATTTATATTGTAGATGCTGCTTCCTGTTGTGATCAGCACACCCTGTTCTGTGCATGTAGTGCTTTGGCTAGTCAGATTGGTGTGAAAGATCTAAATACTAAATTAACTATGGTGTTTTCTTCAGACTCAAGGTTGTTTTCAAAAATTGTTAAAACTACCATGTTTAAAGAACTGAAAATACTATCTGTCAAAGGACAAAAAGAAGCCGTGCTAGCCAACTAAAAACTTTACCCCTTGCGATGACTTTTAAAAATCAGCAAGGTTTGGGACAGATACATCTCTGAAGAAAATCTTATAGGTTTATCTAAGTTAGCATTTTAAACTGCTTTTAAGCAATTAGCAGTCTCCCCTTTTCTTTAAGGGAAACAGAGAACACAGAGAAGAAATTCCATCCCATTGTGTTTTGGAGGAAAGCTTTACAGCAATTGTTTCATCAAACAATTTGGCACTGATCACAGTTATTACTGTGGTTTTACCTTACACTTCTTTAATATCAGGATACAGATAGTCCTTGACATATAATTGTAATTGAGCCTGGAATTACAGTCATGATTCATGGCAGTCATAAATCGAGGTACCACGTGACTGGATTCAGAGTTATGACTGTTTTTTTAATGGTGATCATTAAGTGAACGCTGTGGTTGTTAAGTAGGCACCACAGTTAAGTGCATTTATTTTCCCCAATGGGCATTTTTTTGCCAGAAACTAGAAGTAAACTGGCAAAAACTCGCAAATTTTGTCCATGTGACTATGGGATGCTGCAAACAGCCATAAATGTGAACCGGTTACCAAGAACCCAAAATGTGATCACATGAACAAAGGGGCTATTGTAACTTTGAAAATGGGTTGTATGTAGTTCTGGGGTGGTCACTAAGCGATTAGCTGTAAGTGGAGGACTACTTGTAAATCCACATGTTTTTTCTTTATTATAGCAGCAGCTATTAAGCAAATGTATTTTTTAAAAAGAATAAACCAGTAAAAGAGTCCATGATATTCCTGCTAACATTTCATAAAGTTCCATTACATTTGAATGCTATTATTAAGGATACAAAATGTGTTTATTTTATTTATTTGACAGTGTTTACAACCCAACTCGATCCCAATGGGCCCTCGGTGGTATTCAACATTATACAAAACCAAAACAAAATAATACATATCTAAATCATAACAATATCAAAAGAAAAAAAAACCTCCAAAGAATACGAAGAATGGAACCCCAAAGAAAACCCAAGATAGGTGCTCAGCTGGGATTAAAAGGAACAATCTTTAACTTGCTTACTCAGCAGGGGGAAGGAGACTGAATATACTGTACTTCTGGGGGAGACTAATCCATAAAATTGAGTTGTTACAAACCAGATCTGTTTCGCCCATCATTTTAATCTGTATATTTTATAACAGCATGATAGAATCTTAAAACTTTGAAAATAAAACCATTTCACTGGAAATAGAAACATGATCAAATTTAAAAGTACCTTTGTAATGGGAAGAATGCTTGTTTGTTTTTATCTTGCAGCTGGAAGACAAAATAAAGATTTTCCATGTAGAGGGTGGTAGTGGTGTAACTTTTGAGAGAAAAGACACATACAGGCAATGACTTGATACTGGTTTGTTTGTTGTTTGTTGTAAAGAAATGCGGAAATTTGCTGCTATTCTCTTCCTGCTTCCTTCTTTCCTTATTTTTAGTCACTAAAATCAGAAAGAAAATAGAAAAGGAAATGTTTCCTTTGTCCTGTACTGTAATAAACACTTCATTGCCTTAAATCAGTTTCTCTTAAAAATCTACAGCTTGCAACAAATGGCAGGCAGTGCTTTTGGGCCTCCTCCCAAAAGGGCCAAAGACACAACTTATATATCTCTTGCTTATATATCTCTCCCCTGTTCTTGCATTTCTATCCTAGCTACACCTTCTTCCATTCCCCTCTATTACAGGTAGTCCTTGACTTACAATCATTTGTTTAGTGACTGTTCAAAGTTACAATGGCACTGAAAAAAGTGACTTATTACCGTTTTTCACATTTACGACCACTGCAGCATCTCCATGGTCATGTGCTCAAAATTCGGGCGCTTAAGCAATTTAGCTCATACTTATGATGGTCGCAGTGTCCCGGGCTCATGTGATCACCTTTTGCGACCTTCTGACAAGCAAAGTCTATGGGGAAACCAGATTTACTTAACAACCATGCTACTAATTTAACAACTGCAGTGATTCACTTAACAACTGTGGCAAGAAAGGTCATAAAATGGGGCAAAATTCACGTAACAACTGTCTTGCTTAGCAACATAAAATTTGAGCCCAATTGTGCTTGTAAGCTGAGGACTACCCGTATAATCCCCTCTTCAGAGTGAGGGTCAAGTGGCAGACAGAGCTTGCATAGGAGACTTGTGCCCTCCAGACGTAATAGGTGAACATCACGCTTAAAACACAGCAAACACTTAGTCTTGCCACAAGGCAGTGGGAATGTTGCTTCAGTATACTTTTGCATTACACTAATGAGCCTGCACATCTTCTGCCATGAGGATCCTCTTTTATCATTCCTCATCCATTCCCTCTCTTGTAATCGCACACTGTGATGGCCATGAGCCACACTTTGAGAAACAGTGGTTTAAAGAGTTGAAGAGAAGAGCTCCATGTATTCTCCTATATGGTATGAAGTTTTACCCTTGAATCTGAAGTGTTAATGATGATGATGATGTTGTTGGAAGAGACCTTGGAGGTCATCTAGTCCAACCCCCTGCTCTGGCAGGAAACCCTATACCAGGGGTGTTAAACTGCCGGCCCGCGGGTCGGATGCGTCATGGCGAAACTGCGCCCACCCCATTGCCGGCAATGGAAAAAAAGTCGCGATACGTCGCAACATGTCACATGATATTGCAAGTTTGACACCCCTGCCCTATACCATTTCAGACAAATAGCTGTCCAGTCTCTTCTTAAAAACTTCCAGTGTTGGAGCATTCACAACTTCTGGAGGCAAGAGTTCTACTGATGTTCTCACTGTCAGGAAATTTCTCTTTAGTTCTAGATTGCTTCTCTCCTTGATTAGCATTGGAAGGAATGCCAAGCTCTATTAAGCATGAAAACTAGGAAGACAACCCAGTGCCAATTTTTACTCTGGAAGTTCTCCCCATCTTCACATTCTGTATGGCATTGACAGGGAAAAAAAGCTTTTTCTTGTGTATGTCTGGCTTTATTATTAGATTGATGAGTGAACTCACTTATTGTTGTATGAGTTAAAGCTCGTCTTCTGCCTCATCTTTTTTAATTTCTTTATTTTCTGAAATACGTATACAATTCACAAAACAATATTCAAATTTTTAAAACTTTCAAAAATAGAAATGAGACAAACTCACACAAACTAAAAATACAAATTTGGGATGGGTGGGGGGATGTATCTTATATCAATAGCCACTGGCTTACTCATCTTCTGCCTCATCTTATAGTACACCCAATGCAGTGTCCAGGGTTAAATGAATACATGGTTTGTTGTGTAGACAGAAATCTGTATCCCCATACAAGAGTTGCTGTGTATAATTGGAGACAGAGTAGAGCCATGAAATGAATACCCATAGCCTTTTAGGGCTAGATGAAATTACCCTATAACCTCCAGCATTACTAATTACTGTAGAGAACAACTTGCTTTCTATACATTGTTTAAATGCACAGCATTGGTCTGGTGAGGAATAAGTGAGCAGACTGCATGCATCTCACTGGATAGTGTGTTGGCCAACAGCCACTTGAGAAAACTTGTCCTACATATTTACACATGGATTTCAGACTGTAATATCAGGCAAGCATCAAAAGCATTTGGGAGAGAACATATACTCTTAATCAGATGTTATTCGCTTTCATTGAAATAAATGTTCTGCCTACAGAACATTTTTACTCTGAGATGATTATTATCAGCGATTATACACTTTAAAGATGGAACTACTTGTTCTTTGGGGAAGCATGTGTTCTCTTACCCTGTTTTGTTGATGCAAAATGAATGCAGGGATGGGATGTGTAGCTGCTCAGGAGACTGCTCAGAGGAGGGAAGTGTTTAACCTCTCCTTGACCTACTAATCCTCTGCTGCAAATCTTCCTTCTCTGAGTCTGCTTGCTATGTTTCTCAGTCTCTTTGTTGGTTCAGTCAGTTTCCCAGTATCACTCCTTGGCTTGTAGAAACAATTACATTTGCAGGAATTTGTAATTGTGTTCGAAAAAGAGCATGGTCACAAAAAATTAAAGATTCATTTTCCCATCATGTTTCTCTTGATGGAGGAATACTGATAGATTCCTATTTCCATGGAAATATGAGAAAGTATAATTGAGGTTAAAAGGATCTAGCATATTCATAGTGTTGGGCTATTAATTTGCAGGGGTTTTTTTACTCTGGGGAAAAGTCAGCTATTTTTAATAATAGAATAAAAGTAGTCCTTGACTTGTGACCATTCACTTAACAACCATTCACTTAACAACCATTCACTTAATAACAGTTTGAATTAATAACAGCCTCAGAAAAGGTTGCTTTATGGCCTGTAAAGCACTTCTGACCTTTGCAAAACATTTCACACAGACACACACATACACATCACATTTGATCATGTGATTGTGATCTGTATACTTCGCAAGTGGTTGCCAAGTACCCCGTGATCATGTGATCGTTGTTTTCAATATTCTTTGCTGGCTTCCCCAGAAGTTTAATGGGGAAGCCAGCAGGAAAACTTTCAAGCTGCTGCTGCCTCCTGAGAAAACTCCCTCTTGCCTTTGATGGCTGGCTGAAAGACCTGCCTGCTGAAGGATTTCAGCTCCAGGCCAAACCAAACAGTCATAGAGCTGAAATCTCTTGGCTGGCAGCTTGTTCAGCCAATCTCCAGAGAGAAAGAGCTGCCCACCAAAGGATTTCAATTCCATATGAGCTTGGATTGGCCTGAAGCTGAAATCCTTCAGAAGCCAGCTCTTTCACTCAGACCCCATTGATTAGAGGGAGCTAAAATCCAAGCAGGATTTTCAGCTCCAGAATGGTGAGACAGCACAGTAAGCTAAGGAATGTGATGTGCCTCATGGGAATTGGGGGCTGGCACAGGCCACATGTAAGTATGTCTCTATTCAGGGGTTAAAAATATTTTCTTGCCAGGGAGGATTTTCAGCTTTTGAGCAGACACACACATGCAGCCTGCATCAAACCTCCTATAGTCTCCCCCAAATCCTTGAGGCACTCTGTGCTCCTTACCTGACACTTTGTCCACTTAATGACTGGGAAGACTGCAATTGCAGTCATTGACCAAAGCAGTCACGGGCTGTTTTGCTTAATGACTGCTCTGCTCAACAACTAACATTCTAGTCCCAATTGTGGAGGTAACTCAAGGACTACCTATAACTATATATCTTTCTTATATTTATATAGACCTAGAGCTGGCAACCTTTTTACTGCTAAGCACCACCTTCTCATGGGACTAGGCTAGAAACAGGGAGACAAGTCCCACATTAGGAACAAAGTCAGTTAGGTGATCATGGGCCAGTCACTCTCTCTCAGTCTTGGGAAGGAGACAGTGGCAAACCACTTTCAAATTATTGCAGTTGCCAGGAGTCAAGACTGACTTGAAGACTCTGAAACCCACCCACCCCACCCCACACATTATAAATATTGATTTAGAACAGTAGAAACTCATAACAGGTGAAGAGCATCTCCATGGAACTTTGAGTTAAATAACAGTGAAATGTGAAAGTAAGAGGGTAATCCTTTAAAAACAACATGACTTTTCTTGACCTTCAATGAGGTATCGTATGTTCTTCATTCTTAAGTCCTGCTGATGGAAAATTGCCCTTCAGCTATAGAAGTGCCCTTTGAAAAGTAATCAATGTGGTTTACTTGTAGGTGGACAGCTGGCCAAGAAGCAAACCCAAAACTCCCCTCTTGTTTTCAGGAATCATTCAGAAAAGAGACAGTCTCTGATTGAATCCAGATTGAGCTGTTTCCTGTTAGCGTGCTAACTCAGCCTGCAGTGTCTTATTCCACAAGTCAGTGTTATTGAATGGTTGCCTGCCAAAGCTCTCTTAAAAATTTGGGGGCAGAACTGCTTTAATAACGCAGACCAAAATTATGCCTTAGATGTTCCTTCAAATGACTTCAAGCATATTGTTGTTGGTAGCTGATAAAATGTACTTTTATTTTTTTAAGCACACAAATGCAAGGAAACATTTTTCATGTCTCCCCCACAACTGTAGCATTCTTTTCCTCTAGAGAACCATCAAAGCCCAAGTCTGAATATTTTCGGGAAGAGCTTTACTCAAGTTTCTGTTTGAGCCTGAATTAAATAACCAGGTGTGGTAACTTGAATTCTGATTGGTATTTTGGGGTGTATGCAGAGGGTGGGTGCTATTTCTAAATGCTAACTACCAAACATTATTGGTCAAAGTTATAAACTGAACTAATGAATTAAATGGGAATGTAGAATGAAGTATATCAAAAGCTTATTGGAATGTTTTTATTTTATTGATTGATTGATTGATTTTGAAGATTTATATGGCCACCCACTCACTCTCAGTGACTCTGGGCATCAGTATTAAAGCCACAATCTGATTTTTATTTCTACAAAGAGAAGAAATACAGTAGGAAAAATAGGAATAAGATACAGAAGAAAAAAATCTCACAGGTTAGTGGCATACACATTTAATCAGAGACCTAATGGCTTGATAAATTTTATGGAGATTGTGGCATGTAAAGGAGGAATGTTAATCCCTGCCTCTGCTGCAATAATCATGACTGTCTGCAGTAAAGCTTACTACTGGGAAGCTGGAAATCAAAAAAGCACTTTTTCAGAATAATACATTTTACTAAAAGGCATTCATTAGATGCATGGGATAGCTGGGTGGTTGTGGGATTTAAATTAGGATGAGGTGGGAGGAAGGGAGGGGGAAGATAGGTTATGCAGATACAGGTTACATGTGTAAGGGAGTACAAGTATTTTATAAATTCACAATTGCAATGTGTTACAAACCCATTGTATTTGTTGAGATGTTCTGAAATTGCCTGAAAACCTTTGATTATGTGAGTGAATCTCATTTGATGGTGGTGTTAACATTTTCCAAAATGGTTACTTCTGAAGTCTACAATAGAAAGTCCGATTGTAGGGAGTTGAAATGCTGTGATATTATGTGGTCCTTGTTTTGAGCCCTGATGTCAAACTTGTGTCTTGTTAATTCTTTTGTACAAAGTTTCCTTGTTTGTCCTACATAGAATCCAGAGGGGGATTGTTGGCAGGTGGTGGCATACAGCATTAAGCAGAGATATAGTTGTATGAATTTTAAAACGTGGATAGCTGTGTTTTATGTTTTTATGGTGAAATGATGAAAAAGTCTTTCATGTTGCTTTTTCCATTTCACCATAAAAACATAAACACAGAAGGTAGCTCTGCACATTTTACAATTATGTGCAAATTCATATAACTGCATACAGTAGTGAAATGTATGCAATGGAAAAGGCCCTTTCACCTCCCCTATCATCTTGATACTGTAACAGAAATTGGAGCTTTTCTCAGTTGGATTCTCTCTATAACATATGCATGGATGTTTTTCATAATCTTAAGTGCTAGTGATGGATCTTCTCTTGAGAGATTGCTGGTGCCTTAAAATACTGCCTGATAGTGTTTCTTTTCCGGAATCTGTTATCACTAAGGGGATGGACATATATGTTCCATTTCTAGGAGTATGGTCTTGTAATTTGATACAAATGGTGAAAAAAAATTAAATATTTCTCACCACCTAGATATTGCCTAAGTACTAATCTATTCCCTTTTTCTTTCTTTCCTCTTTTGTTCTCAGTTCTCATCTCCCCAGACTGGTTTATTCATTATCTTTGTGGAAACTACATTGCTGGAAAACAAATTTGTGCACAAAGTTAGCCACATGGTTAGCTGTTTATATGAACAGCTGCCCATGTGGTTTGGCTCAGAAGTACATATGCCAGGTCAGCTTCTTTATGGGTTCATCTTTAAGCATACATTTGATTACTGTGTCTGACACACACACAGTTCATGCCTGCTATATGATACAGATATATTGAAATACATATTTCACTAAGATAATGCATACAGAATCTTTGTTTCACAAACAACAGTTGGGTTTTTTTGTTCTTTTTAAGTAAAGACAGATGAAAGATACCACTGCAGATTGCTAGCTCTGCCTCCTAATGTTTGGTGAAGTGTTGACTTCTCCTTTTCCTTATATTTATGGGCCAGGTCATGCCATCATACTAGAAGTTTGACTAGAAGACCTCCAATGTCCCTTCCGACTCTGCTATTTTGTTATTCTGTTACTGGTTTCCAATGAGCTGGAAGTTGTGAGTCCATTTTGCTAGATCAGGGGTGTTAAACTGCCGGCCCGCGGGCTGGATGCGTCATGGCGAAACCGCGCCCACCCCATTGCTGGCAATAAAAAAAAAGTCACGATACGTCACGACACGTCACGTGACGTTGCGACTTTGACACCCCGGTGCTAGATGCTTAACTGTGGAAGACCATCTTCTGGAGACTTAGAATGACTGATCTATTTATCTATGAACACTTTATTTACTCAGAATGAGGAGTTTTTGAAAGTCTTTCATGGCTGATCTAAGTTATCTTTGATTCCTATAGAAAAATAATATAACACTTTTGCACATATTCAAATTAGTTATGACTATCGAATAATTGCTTTTATCTGATGAAATACACCATTTGTTAACGGATTAGGGTTCTCTGTACTTTTTTTCTTTCTTAGTTCATTGAAATGCAGATTCCTCATCCATCTCATTTTTTGAAATGAGATCCTACTATGCTGAACCACTGGAGAAAAAAAATGCCTGCTAATAATTTAACAACAAGAATGAAACTAGAAAGTACAGTATAGTGTCTGATCCCTGAAATACAAAAGAAGGAATGTAACATTACAACCATGGGTTTATTTGAATTATCTCAGATTTGGGTGTGAAACCTGGGCTGCCTAGAATAATGGTAAAATAATAAACTCCTAGATTTATTTTAAAAAGAAGAAAGCTTAGGGAAAACTTAGCTCTTCGAGAAAAGAAAAATCATGATTAAAATGTTTCAAGCCAGCAAGCTTTGCTACGTTGAGCATTCTGATATGTAAAATATATGTGTGGATGAAATTAAGCAGCTCAGATAGGAATGTTGCTAAATGGTAAGGAAGTTAATGTAGTTGCAACAAACCCATCTGCTGTCTTGAGCTCAGCTTCAATCACAGGGTGTCAGAACTGATTAGCGAGGGTATTCAGCCCTTGAAAGCTGTTGGCCCTTCCTTGGTCAACTGTTATACCACATTCTCTGATTCACAATGCCTGTAGAGTCCAGTTAGATATCTCAGAATTCATAATGATCAAAAGATGTTTGAGTTAGTCTGTGTCATTATTTGTTGTTTGCTTCAGTGTATATACACTCAGCTGCTTTGTGGTTTCCTCTTCTCCAGGTGTTCTCAAGCACCCGCTCTGTTTTGTAACTACTCTAAACCTTCAGACCATTTCATTACACCTAAAAAGATATTGTGTGGCAGTCTTATTTCTACTATTAAGAGTTTAATAATTCTCTCCCCCCCTTTTGTTTTTCTTGATTTGTGTATTAACACAGGTTGAAGGGGACCAGCTTCCGCCAGGACACACTGTCAGCCAATATGAAACTTGTAAGATCAGGACAATAAAGGCAGGTACTCTACAGAAGCTTGTGGAAAATCTATTGACAGCATTTGGGGACAATGACTTTACCTACATCAGCATATTTCTGTCAACATACCGAGGATTTGCATCTACAAAGGAAGTTCTGGAATTGCTCCTTGATAGGTAAGAAATGAAGAAAGCGTATATAGTTAATAAATTAATATAACAGTTGTTTAAAACAATGGTGTGTTTCAAGAGATTATAATGAGCTGCATATTGGTAGATTAGGGTTTGGTTCTGAACATTCATTTTAAAAGTAAGGGTCTATCATTTGCTATTCCAATTCTGTAATCAAGTCTGTGTCTTATTCTGTTCCCAGTATGAATTCACTGTGGGAGCTTAACATTTAATATGCAATATTTAGCATCTCAAGTATCTCAGCATTTATTCCTCAAAGAAACTACAGGGTTCTTGTTCTTTGAGTAGTAAGAAGATAGAAAATAGGTATGCTTTTAGAGTGTAGCTTTAATGCTGAGTCAGTATGTATGTCTCAGTCTTTTTATATGTAATACCTTCTCTCGTGTCATTTTTAGGCATCAGTCTTTATTCTATGTCCTTATTTTTTTTAAAAATGTCTCAAACTTCATGCCAATGAGTTCAATAGATCATTGCAGACAGATTTGCAAACATAATCCAAATTTCTGGTTTCAATAAATGTAACATGTTTATGTATCATTGATTTAAAATAGTAGGTTAGGCAGAGGTTCTCAAACTTTCTTGGTTCGTTGTGCACATTTTTGTGTGGAAATAATTACAAGTAAATTGATTATTTTCACTTATTCCCTGCACTGCATCTAGAATGTACCTTGAGCTTCTGATTCATGGCAATGTTATAACAGTATAACAGCATAAGAGTGAATGGCACATCTGTTTTGCAAGTCACTCTCTCTTCTTTCTCATAAGTCAGTGGGGAGTTTATCTTATTCCATGTGAGGTTGCTGATAGCTCCATCCATTAGGCAAGTCTACACAGAAATCAACCCTGGAAGGAGTACTAACTCCCGGGTATGTGCCATCCCATCACACCTGGAAGGCATTAAGCTAGGGAAGGCTGGAATGTACCATTGATTGTTAAAATATTGTTGCCTGATTTAGATTAGAAGATACAATGAGTTATAAAAGCCAAGTCGAGTAAAGCCTTCAGTGTGATAAAGTAAGTTGTTTTTTCGCACACTAAAAAAGAAATAATGAAATAATTGGACACAATCACATTTTATTTTTTGCCTTTTCCCAAGAAATTGTGGTAATGGAGGGGTGGATGAATGTGTGTGTGAGTGAGAGAGAGATTCTTAAGAACCTTTCATTTTCATAATGATTTCGGCATATATTTTTTAAGTTACTATGAAGCCAAAATCACATTATATTTAGGGTAGAACTTCTGTCTCCTGATTTACATTCTGCCAGGATAGTTTTGAAAATCAGTGTCTTCTAAACAATAGAAGAAAAGATAACTGTATTGTCTTACAGTATTCATTTTGTCCTTGCAAGGAAATAACTTTTCTGGCCAAGGTAACTAAAGTAACTTCTTCCTATCGCCTGCTTTGCTGGTTTCGCATAACTCATGTGCTTTCCCATGGTTTGTATTGTAAAACAAGAACTGAAAGTTACTTTAAAAGCAAAACAAAAGTATCAGCAAGCATGTGAATATTATCAAAGAGTTCTCTGCTAAGGATGACTTTTCTTTGGAAACTTTCTCTTTTCCTGAAAGTGCATTGCAAAGCAACAGGAGCTGTCCTGACAAGGCTTGAACTTCCTGTGGGCAGATTTGCCTTACTCAGGCTGACTGACTGAGGCACAGGATCGGGGTGGTGGAGGTGTGTGTGGTGAGGCAGAAGGCAAGCTTATACTGCAGCTGTGCATTGTTGTTCTTGCTTTGTAGTTTAACAAAGAACATCAGTTTGCAGACTATCAATCCAGCACTTTCATAAAACAAAGCTATATATAGTATGTTCACGCCTTCAGATGGGAGCTTTAGGAGTGTCTATGGAAACATGAAAAGAGAAGCACTTTTCCAGTAACCCAGCAGGAACCTACACAGCTAGCTACCAGCTGTGATTTGGAATGCTTTGGGACAAACTGGGGTGAACTTCGGGATAGGGGTTGTTTGCCATTAAGAAATGCAGCGAAGCAGCATTTTAAGATTGGGTGAAAAATACATTCCACAAATAAAACTAAATTCTAGTTATCAGCAGTTGAAATTATTCCTATCAATAGAGAAATCTATAAAAGATTTGTTACAGGTGGTCCTTGATTTACAACCATTCATTTAGCAACTGATCAAAGTTACAACGCACTAAAAAAAAGTTACTTATGATTGGTCCTTGCGCTTAACGATTGTTACAGCAACCCCACAGTCACCTGACTAAAATTGGGGCACTTGGCAAGCAGTATGTGTTTACAAGGGGTGCAGCATCTTAGGGTCATTTGATTGCCATTTGCAACCTTCCCAGCCAGCTTTCAACAAGCAAAGTCAGGTTTGCAAACCGTGGCTTGGGAGTCAGGATTTATAATGAGAAATCAGCTTCCTTAATACGAAAAAATGGCTAGGAGACACTCATACAGATACATAAATTAACTAATTTAGACAGATTTCTAAGAAACTAATTCACCCTAAGGCTGAACTGCAGCTGGTCAGTTGTCTAATAGGTAAGGCATCAGTCTAGGAACTGAGAGACTGAGTTCTTGTCCCATGTTAGGCAAGAAAGCCAACTGGAAGACTTTGGACTAGTCATTCTTTTTCAGCCCAACCCATCTCACCTTACTGGGTTGTTGTTGTTGTTGTGATGAAAATAGGAGGAAGAGTATTAGGAATGTTCTCTGCCTTGTGTTATTTATAAAAAAAATAAAAAAATAAAATAAATAAAATCAAAGCAAATTAATATTTTAAAAATTAAAAACCTGATGCTTTGGAAACATTGGAGGTATGCCTTGTGTTAGACACAGTTTTCTTCTAACCATTAGTATCCTTGCTATTATTTAAATTTCCTGTAATTTATTCAATCATTTTTATAATATACATTCCCTAATCTTATGACAATCGTACACAACTGCAGAAGCAATGCCCTTTTAAAGAATTCCTCTGTAATACTCAAATATTTATGGAGAACTTAAGTCTGAAATCTAGTAAATTGGAGATCCCAAACTCAAGCAGCCAACAGCAATATCCTCTAACTCTGAGTGCCATCTAGACTGAGCCTTGGGGAAACACTCTGGCAGGAGGAACAACCAATCATGGAATGACCGGTGGGTCTCTTAGCAACAGTGGAACCCCATTGGCTGATCTGTGCAGTTGAACACTTGGCACTTTGCTCTGGGCAAGGCTACCTTCTAGGAACTCATGCCTGTTCTTGCACATCCATGACAGATGCCATTTCTCAGGTGGAATGAGGCTCTTATGGCAACAAGAAAGCAAAGATTGGCTAGGGAAGCGAGCCAAGAGGCTGAAATTATTTAGGGGAGAGAAGAAGCAGTGGGAGTGGCTGCTGAAGCTTGCCAGCTCTGGCCACCTCACCAGAAGAGGCTCTGCTAGGTAAGATCTCCCTCCTAAGCAAAGAAGGAAACTGCTTGATGAAGAGACAGAAAGCCAATGAGAAAAAGACCAAAGAAAAAATGTCCTCTGCAAGTACAGCAGAAAAACCAAAACAAGATTTTGGCACCGATAGGATGGCATTCTTAGGTTATGTTATCTTAGATATGATTCTGAACAAAATATTATATATCAACCCAGTAATAAATCCAAGCATTCTGTTCTGGTTCATGAAAAGTGCTGCCAATTAATGGCCAAATGGGTTGTCTTTAAGAGCTGTTTCACAGTAAGTGGTTTTATTTAATAGATGCATGTTTAATGGTAAAGTATGATCCTCCTCACTATCTCATTTTTGATGCCAGAGAGACTTTTGTGTCATTGTGTGAAAAGTTTCCTCTGTTGTCGCCATCAATAAGGAATGTCTCCTCATGTATTTCTTATGATGATCTCAGTCTGAGACTCTATGTACACTAACTTGGAAATAACCTTAATTAAACTTACTGGTCTGTCTGCATAATTGCACAAAGGAGACAGATATTCCCGAGAGACATATAATTTGCTTAACGTGAAATCTGTTTATAATTTGCTATTTCACAAAATTCCTTTATTAGGCCTGGATTAGATGCTGTCTTTATGTGACTTCAGTGAAATTTCCCTCAAAAAGAAAAAAAAATGCTCCCTTTTTCTCCTTAAAACTCAGACAAGATAACACAGACAATTAAAAAGTCTTTTTAGAGAGGTTCAGTTATATTGAGAGTTGTGTGTTAGTTTTTTACAGGTTCTACAGATTGTCTTCAGCAGGTTTAAACCCAATGTCATAGTGACTTAGTGTTTAAAAGGAATTATAAGCCTAGTACTTTGGTCCAAATGCAGAATTTATATACATTAGTTAATGAAAGGTATATTATGGATAAAATATTGTATTATTCATCTTTTCTTGGAAGCAGAAGATCCTAAATCCTTCTTTAACATGCTAATCAAGTGACCAAATGCTGGAAGGCTGGAGTCTTATTGATGATTGTCAGTCTTTCTCCCTCTGTATTTTCTGTACAAGAGCAATAAATGCAGAAATACTGTATGTGAAACAGATAGTAATTTATGAAGGCCTGGTACTCGCTGAGCTTGATTATTTGCTTGCAGATGTTTCATTACTCAACTAAATAACATCAATGTGACTAGCGTGACTAGTGCAACACTAATGATGTTAGCTAGATGGGTAATGAAACGTCTGCAAGCAAACAACCAAGCTCCAGGGACGCCACAATTATTCTGCTATTGGAGACAGTAAATTAAAAATGCATTTCCTCCTTCTTTATAATTTCATGAATTTTAATCTTATTCTTTAGTCAGGTAACTTATAAATATTACTACAGGTAGTCCTTGTTTAACAACCACAATTGGAACCAGCAACTGGTGAAGTGATCACTAAGTGAAACCACAACTGTGCTTATAGTCTTATTTCCTTTGCTTAACAGACCTGCAAAGGTTGTAAATGGGTTATAAAGTTACTTTTTTTAATCACCATCATAATTACCAATGGTCGTTAAATGAGGATTACCTGCATTGATAAAATAGTGAAGACATGACATACCAGAAAAAGTGATAGAGATTGCTACTATTATTACTCTTGTTATTATGTGGATAGAATGCTGCTGTGATCTTTGGGCCCTGTGTTGTGAATGAGTGAGCCCATGCTAACTTAGTTTGCTCTTGACTGTAACAAAACAGATTATATTTCAGGTAATTTTGGAGAGAGAGATTTCCTTCTGCCCTTTATAAGCTGCTGCTCGAAAACTATTCTGATTTTTTTTGTTTCTTTGCTCTATTTTGTTTTTTTATGATGTTGATATATTTAATTATCTCTTACTGGGGTTTCTCCCCCCCCAAAAAATAATAATAATCAACTGTAAGAGTCACTTTCGGATGATTTTTGGCTGAAAGAAATCTGAGTTTATCAAGCAAACCTTTGTTCCCTTCACTAAATTCTCAAATAGTTTGGATGCTACAATTGTGATGTGTGATGAAATCCGTATGGAAAATGCACAGGAGGTCTTACTTTTTTGCTCCTTCCCCCAAATTTCTAATCTTATAATCTTGAAGCAGGATGCACATGAAAATGCTCATCTAAGCTTTTAAAAAGAAGAAGCAAAGTGCCATTCCTCAATCTAAGAAAGAAACAGAAAAAGCTGGCTCAAATTATTTTGCATCCTTGCCCTGCCTCTACTGCAGCATTCTAGATGAGAAATAATAATTGAAAAATGTTAAATGTAGACCTTTTCTTAATTTAAGGATTGTGCGTAGGACATTTTCATTAAAGATGCATTGAGATCACGTGTGTTTGTGTTTGACGTAGCAACTGAAGTGAAATCAGGGTAAATTTCTGTGATTGTAATAAAGTTGGATTTGATTGATATAATTTGACTTAGATTTCAACAACTGCCAAACTAAATTATTTCTAGAAATATAATGGCAATGATACCTGACCACATTATTTCAACATCATCTTCAAAACAGTGTACTTTGTCTTATTTTTATTGTATTTATTTTACAATTTTAAAAAACTTACAATTTTTAAAAAAGGGGGGAAAGGATGCAAACAAGAGAGAAGGAAAAAAAGTAGCAACCAAGGAGAACAAAACTTTTTTTAGTGGAATTTAAACACCAAGATTGATGAAGTTTTGATCTCAGGAAGTAGGGGATTTCAGCAGTAAGGAACATGAAGATACAAGCACAAACAAACAAAAAAAACCCATTGGGATTTAGAGACAGAGAGCAAATAAAGACAGCAAATATAAAATAACCTCAACCAGACAATATCGGGAAGTTTTATTTTCTGTTGGAAAATGAAAACCACTACAAAGCAGAACAAAGGGGGAGAAAAGATGGGCAATAAAAAGATCAAGAAATATGTAATATTTAAAATAAGCAACAGCAATTGAACAGATTTATAGGCAGGGTATACAGTAACTGGAGAGAGAAAATATATGAAAATAAGGTAAACACTGAGATCTAAATGGATGTTTCTGTTTCAGCAGAACACAAATGGGAATGGTGGGCTTTCAAGCAAAAGAAAATTGGGATGGCTGCATTTGGGAAAAGGGGTAGGAGATAGTCTTTTCAGTCAAGATTTGCTTATTTGTTATAAGCCTGTTTTTACATGTGTTGTTTTTCTGTTTTTTTCCTATAATTTGAAATGGGAGAAGGAAAGGAAAGGAAAAAAGAAAGGAAGTTTCCAGTTATCCATTGTTAGAATCTGTTCTCAGCATTTCTTATTCATAATGTTTCCTTTTCTGGATGTAGTTAGTTGAATTTGTGTTCACTTGTTTTGGCTGATGTATATCCATGAAAGCTTTTTTGGGGAGGCTGGGTGGTGAGTTAGTGTTGAGTTCTAGCAACTGCCTGAACATGTGTCTGCACATTTTTTGGCAAGATTTTTGAAGTGGTTTTCTATTGCATGATTCCTAGGGCTGAGAGAGAGTGACTGGCCCAAGGCCATGGAACTGGTTTTGTGCCTAAGGTGGGACTAGAATTCACAGTTTCCCAGTTTCTAGCCAGATGGCTTAACAAATACACCAAACTGGTCCTCATATAAGACTTATAAACATATTTTCAGTTTTAAATATTGCACGTTCTTGTAGGTATTTCCGTTCTTAAGTTATAAGTCCTTGTTGAAAGGTAAAAATTTACTACAGTATTTATCTTCCTTTTTTAAAAAAAAATCACATAAATAGAGAAAGAGATACGAAAAATCAGGTTGAACAGAGAGATTTTTTGTTGTCTGATGTATAACACCACATAAATGATATGTATACAGGTAGCAGTCCTCAGCTTACAACCACAATGAAGAGTTTTGGTCGCAGTAGTCATAAGTTTAATCTTGATTTTACAGCCATTTTTAAGACAGTTGTTAAGTGAGTCACCATGGTGGTTAAATATGGTCGTAAGTCTAAATCCAGCATGATAAATTGGCATTTTTTTTGTCAGAAAATGACTGCTGGACTCTGCAGCCAGGCCATAAGTGTGAGCCGTTTCCTGGACCTAGAGCCTCTCAAGGATGTGCCCATCTGGATCCTGAGTGTGGTATCATCCGAGATTCTTGGACAGGGTGGGGGGTTATAGTCACTGTCGTCCGGGAGTCTTAATTGCTTTTGGGGTTTCTTCTCCACAAACAGCTAGACGTGAGACCTTGTTTGTGAAACTGGACCATAAGGATCAGATGGGATTGTTCCTTGTGTACCACCTTCAATACTGTGAACTCCAGGTGGTAAACTTATCTAATTCTTCCTCCTCCTCCTATTTTCCCCACAACAGCAACTCTGTGAGGTAAGCTGGGTGAGAAAGAATGGCTGGCTGAAAGTCACCCAACCAGAACTTGCAGTCTCCTAGGAACTACTCTCCTAATTTCTAATCTGGTTCCTTAACCACTAGACTAAACTAGGAAGAAAATAGAGTAAGGTTATTTCATCCTCCCCATTTTTTCTGAGGCTTCTTGATTACTTATCACATAGTTGCATTAAGCATTATTGCAGCACTTATGAAGTTTATAGCTTTACACTTCAGGAACGCACTTTAGGTGGGTAAGCATCACTTCTGAGTAGTCATAATAGATCTAGGATTTTGAGCAGCATTTAGGAATCTGGCATTTATAATCTCATTACATTTTAACAAATGGAAGGTTACAGTCTTACATTCATTAATCTGTAAATGAATTTTGTTGCATATAATGGGGTTATTCAAGACTTAATGGGCTTATTTCAGAGTAGGCATTTATATGAATATATATATGTTTTGTTAAACATATCAGATTTACATATAATTAGGTTTTTTTAATTTTATACTGACTACGCATTGATCATCCCTTCTATTGGCAAAAATGTCCTGATACAGGCCTATTTTTTTCTCTACATATAAAACTTAATCTGCTCTTAAAAATTCTCTCAAAAATCAGGCTTTATTGGATTCATATTTAGAGGAAAATATGAATATATAGTATGCATGTGTAATATTAATATTAAAGTTTAATATTAAAGTTATTTATTATATTTAAAAATTATGTGGCCACTCAGCCTATATACCCTAACCCTGGGTGCTCTCAGAAACACAGACCTATTTGCAATGACATTGATAGAGACTGAAATACTAACCCAGTTAGTAGTCCTTTCTTCCCAGTAGTTCAGAGTAAGCTTTTCATCTTATAAAAGGTATTTCTGAAAGGATCATAAGCTATCTGCACATTTATGAAGATTTGAAACTTATGTATTCCTGAAAAAATTGCTCCATCAAGACATGGCAAGTATATTCCTAATACAAGAGAAGTCAGCCACTAAATGCTGTGTATAGCTGATTTATGCTTCTGAAATTGATCTGGACTAAACTGATATGTTGAAATAGGCACTGATGGATATGCATCCATGATTGCACTACTTCTCAAATACTACCTCTTTTCACTTTATCCTAAAGTAATTTGGATGCACCTTTTTCATCATAAGCCTTTTATTAAGTATTCACTCATGATGTAGCAGACTTGGTATTTTATTGAGTATATCTTTGGCAAAGACTAACAGGAATCTGCAGTCAAATCCCAGTGTCTGAAGCAATCCTTCATAACATTTATGTTCTGTATATTTTTATTGTGCACCAATTTTGAAAACAGTCCATTTCTGGCTGCATATTGTATTCTCTGTGTCATATACAGAAGTGGTGAAATATGATATTCCCACCATGTCTTAGTGGTAAAAGCAAAGGATATTATTTTCCTTCTTTTAGTCTTCTTTGTACTACAAGCAAAATGTAGATAACGTCATCAGGAGAGGATATGCTAAAATCAAATTCATACGGACATTGTACATGGATGAATAGTGAAAGGATAATAAAATACCATTTACTGTGAAAAATATTAACATTATTGGTACTTTGTTCAAATTCAGTACTGGCGGAGACAGCCAGCAAGTTTAACACTCCTCAGTCACGTAATTTTAGATACATTATGTGTGAGAATGTATTTAGCAAGTTTAAAACCTTTTTTTCTTACCATGGTGGATCACTTGGCTTTTAAAAGTTCATTCTGAATCAGGATTTTACTTTGTAGATATTTCTATTGGATTTCATTTATGTCTTGCTTTAAAACTGATATATATTTATCTTTTGGAATAAACAAGGTTTAACTGTATAAATAAATGCAGTATGGATGTATGATTTTTCCCCGAGGATCTATTTGTGCAATTCTCTTTATTTCCTAATATTTGATCATAAGAAAAAGAATGATTTTATAAATGGAATATAATATAGGTTCATTATTGTAATATCAAAATTCTAACATTTGAACTCTATTTACATTTTCTTTTCTACCTTATATCAGGAGAGAATTTTACGAACATTTCAGTTGTTCTGGAAGTAAATTTGTTTAGATTTTCTCAAACAGTTTTTCTAGTTAAAAATTCAGACAAGCCCAGAAGAAGGAATATGAGTTTGGGTGAGGATACAGATGATAATGGGAAAAGTTAAGGATCTAGTACCATGATGGCGAACCCATAGAGAGGGCACGCAGAGCCCTCTATGGGCACGCGCACTGTCGCCCCAGTCCTAGGCCTTCAGCTGGGTTTTATAAAACCTTTTCGCTTTAGGCTTCTGCCACCATGTGCAAAAAAAAAAAAGGTTCAATCAATCAATTTCAACTTCTCACGGGAAAAAAAAAGATCTCGCAAAGTTGGAATTGATTGAACTTTTTAATCACACCCAGTCTGCCGTTACCACCGCAGCCACGCCCAGCCAATGGGCCACGCCCAGCCAATTGACCACACCCACCCAATGGACCACGCCCACCCGGCACGCAAAGATACATAAGTGGGTTTTGGGTTGTAGTTTGGGCACTTGGTCTCTAAAAGGTTCGCCATCACTGATCTAGTATATAGAGAAAAAGGTTTCTCCTGGAGTGAACGTCTGGACTGGGAACCAGGATTCTAAGAAGAAAATCTTTCAGGAAAAAATGGAAAAGCCCTAAGAACTTAAAGAAAAAAGATTTATAAGAAATCTTTTTTTATACAAACTCGGGTGGGCTGTTTGTTTATGCCAAGGGGAGGGAGACAGGAAAGTTAAGCTGATTTAAGCACTGGCCATGTTAAACAAGGATCCAAGACAAATTATATTTTGGATGCACACTGAGAAAAAGAACTGTGTCAAAGTCTCCCTTAGTTTCTTAGACCAGCCTTATTTATTAAACAAGAAGGCTGGCTTAAGAAGCTAAGAAAGATTAGTTAATAGATAATTAATAGCTGTGCTCACTGGGAATTCCAAGAGTTGTTTTTAAAACATTTGGAGGGTACCAGGTAGAGGAAGACTAACAAAAGGATTAGATGTTTGCTACTGGAAGAAAATGGAAAGGAAGAAGTAGTTTGGAGGACTGACAGATAAGAGTTAACCTATTTCCTTGCTAAGTGTGGGTAATGGGGTTGGAATCCAATACATCTGGAAATTGTCAGATCAAGGAAAACAGGGCTGTTGTAATCCTTAAGAGCTGTATATAAATTAAATGCTATTTCTCCTATGGTATTTCTTAAATCTAAGGAAGTAATGAGGCCCAGGAAGCATGTGGTATGGGATGCATAAGGAGAAAAGACCAAATTCCGGAATCTAGTTGTGTTAACTTCTCTGTTACAAATTAAGTACTGAGTTCAAAGCACTTCCTAATATCCTTAGACATAGCTTTTCCCACTTTATTTATGATCACTGCCTGATATTCTTATAATTCTCTTGCCTTTAGATATGGAAATCTGGAGATCTCAAACTGTGAAGAAGATGGGAGCCAGAACAATAGTGAGACCAAAACAGTACTCAGGAAGTAAGTGTTGCGTTTCTCTGAACAGCAAGAATCATAGCCAAGGTTGAATACCAAGAAAAGGATGTGGTCAGTATTCATCTGGAAATTATACACAAATCAGTTTATTACACAAAGGAATGTAGGAACTTTGTCACAACTCTACAAAAGATCAACATCTTAGAAAGATGAGAAGTTAATTGTCAAAATAAAGTCAAACATAGAAACTAGAATTAGTAGATAAAATACTTGTGGGCATTATCCAACCAAATTAATTCTGATAAGTAGGTTAGGAAATACATGCTTCAGCATCACCCCCATTGAAATAAGGGGCTTAAATATGACTGGATTGGTATTCCTTTTGCCTGTTCTTCACAATAATCACAACTTTATTCTATTCTGCTCATTTACTTAACTAAAAATTATCTTAAATTTTATGTTTGATTTAATATGTGAATGATTTCAGCATTGTGCTTAGAGGATTTTAATCATCTCAATGCAAAATTTCACTGAAACACACAGTTATTGCATTTATGACAAAGTCAAGCTAGAAGCTGTTTTTAACTATCAACCTTATAGAAAATGTATCAGCTTGAAATAGAGAGCATTTTTAGTTTTAAAATCTCTTTCCCTATAGTTGGGTGTGCTGCACAGGCAATCATCAAGAGGATCTTTAAGCATGATGTCAGAGTCACTGTTACTAAGAGTGGCTCCATCTTCACTGATCTGTTAAGTAGAACACACCGTGTTATTATGGGTCATGCATGAAACAACTTTAGCTTTTCCTCTTCCTCTCAAATATGCATGTTTTGAATGTAAGAATGTAAGAATGTAAGAATGAAACAGGGACAGCCGGTAAGGCTGACAGGATGTGAAATGCTAATGATGATCTGGACATATATGAAATGTAAGTTGCCTTATGTTCGGCTTTCTCTGCAATGCTGTACAGTAATTTCCAAAATCACTCTCAGTAAGCATAATGCTCCTTTCTTGTCCCTCATATCAGAGGTCCCCAACCTTTTGGGCACCAGGGACTGGTTCCGTGGAGAGAGGTTTTTCCACGGATCAGAGAGTGTGTGGTTTTGTGTGCTGCCTGCATCCCACAGATGGGGCTTTGCTTGTTTGTGCGGACCGGTTGCTGGTATGCTGTGGCCCAGTAGTGGTCCATGGACTGGGGGTTGGGGACCCCTGCCTCATATTATGTTAAAGTCAATTTTATTCACTTCACAAGTTAATAGTGCAACATAAGTGGCATATATATCTCCTAGAACTCCAGCCCACATTCATCCCTCTGATAACAGATTGTTGTTTTCAAAAGTTCATCACAGACTAAGCCAGTCTTTTTCTTTAGGAAAATCAAGGGAAAAGACTTGTGCTTGTTCAACTTTCATCTATAACCCCATGAATTTAGTATGACTGAGGGAGAAATAATTTGGTGAGTTTCATTGCTGAGAAGACTTTAACCAAACCAGGTTTCCAAGCACCAATCTCAGAACAACAGTGTACTGCCTATAAAATTTAAACTTCTTACAATAAACAGAAACTTGAGGTTCCTGCTCCAGCATCTGAAAAGGCCCATAGTCTGATTCCTTTGTCCCTTCATAAAAAGTAGCATGACTCTGAGCTAATTTATTAACCTTTCAGGTCTTGAGAAATGTCCTGACTTGGCATTGACACAATGTCTTTTTTGGGTTAGACTTTCTGATTTTTCAATGTCTGGCAGAAAATAGTCCCTGTATTATTCTCTCCCTCTGCCCTTTTGTCATGAAGTACTCAATGTAGCTCACAAGATAATTTAAGCTATCTCAGATATGCCAAGGGGACTTTGGCATAATATGGTGGAGAGATAAACTGGCTGGGCTTGGCTGCAGCCTAAGCCATTGATTTCCTTCTGGTGTTGGGCAAATCTCTTGATCATTGTATATTTTTTTAAATTCAGCTATAAAATTGAACTGGATTATTGTAGATACCTATTTTTCCTTCTCCGAGACATAGTGGATATTGAATTCCCTCCTCGTCTCCTATAATTGCCTTCCTTTGGGAAATGATTTAAATTTTAACTTTGAAAGTATGTGTTATCTTTTTGCACTTCTGTGGCCACCAGTTATGGTATGCAAGCGTCAATATAAAAAAAATTTTTTTTAAAGACCTACTATTATGGTATGCAAATGACAGTATAAATAACTAACTTAAAAAAAAAAAAAGACCTAGGAAATTGACTTTTAGATGTAGTAATTAGTTTGTCAAATACTAGAATCTTTGATGGTAAAATTGCAGGATTACTCTGATTTTTCTGAAGTATCATTGCCTTTGGTTTTGCTTTTAATGATGCACTTTCCAGTTTACTACTTCTTTGTGGTCAGGATTTTGTTGCCTTTGTCTCCTGTTAATTATTCCTCCAGTAAAGTAAGGTATCCTCTTTCACTGTTATATAAATAATTGCATCGAAAGAATGGAGTTAGTTGAAGCAACCACTGAATGAATGTGAAAGACTTCTTTTACAGCCTGGGAAATCCACAGTGAGAGAGCTGTTTTAAGTTTTGTTTGTGTTGAGTACAATCTACGTTCATTCTAGTAAAGGGTAAAATAACAAAAGAAACCACTCTGGCTGACCTAAGGAGAAAAAAGGCCAAATAGTGACAATTAAGAGAACTGGAAAATTGGGGAAGGTTCCAAAACAAGTCAAATTATTTGGACAATGGGAAAAGAGAGGAGTGAGATCATAGTGGTTTAGTATAGTCCACATAAATACCAATATCATGAAATTATAGAGACCTATTATAATATGCATCCTTTCATCTCAAGATCCTAAGTGTGTTTTCATTTTTTTTTGTATGGGGCCACATTCTGGACTATCGCCTTGCAGAATATTTATTCTTGTAGGGAATGGATAAATGTAGGATTCACTTTATAGATATTTTTTTATATATATTCTGCAAAATTACAATCAGTAATAAAATGTGATGGTTTTCAGTTTTCTTCAATGAGTGCCATTATGTGCAGCTTTTAATATGTCACAGTTTGGTCATATGTTCATTGACTAGTTTAGCCCTGATAAATATGGCTGCCAAATGGATGATTGTATTTTTTCGGTCTCATTTAAAGCCAACAAAATCTGGGTTAATAATAGTTGAGCTCCAAGCTTTTAAATCTTAGGTTTTTCCTCTTCTGGCCTGAATTGTTATGTTTATATCAGTATGGACTTGGACTACAGAGGAGATAGTGAAAGATTCTAGACTTCCAGTTAAAAAGCACAGTTTTCTGAAAGTATGCCCATGATTCCACATCAGTTTTTTCAACAAATGGACAGACAAAGTGTTAAAAAATTAAAAAGTCCTCCCCAGGAAAGAAAAAATTCATTTGGTTTATTTTCTGTTTAAGATCTTTAGAAACTAGCTCCGTCTGTGTTTTCAGCTGGCAGAAACAGGGTGTTACTTTTCAGGGACATTAAACATTGAGGCTGCTACATGGTTTGGCCTTCGATCCAGCCTTTTTCCGGAAAGCTTTCCTCCCTAATGAGCTGATTAAACAGTCAGCTGATGGGAGGCCCGTAAGTTATAAGGGCAGTCTGCATAGTTTGTTTTATTGCCTCTGTGTTGATTGACATGATTTTGTAGGGAAACTCAGAGCTTACTGTAACTTTGAACTCTACTAAGAGCGCAGCCATGTGTCTTATGCTTAATAATACTCACATTCTGAGTAGAATACAAAGGGAGAAACTTCACACCTTCCAAACAATAAAATATTTTATTTCCTCCAGGCTGATATGCTTGTACTGTGTATCTAACTGGTAACTGATATTCCATTGAGTTAGCTGCAATCTTATCTGCTGGAGAAAGACTATCACTTTCTCAGTAGAGTGGTCATTTGCACATTTCTGAAAAAAGGGTTCACATATATTTTTGTGATTTCTATGATTACTTATGTGCAAATAATTGTTTGCAAATTTATACTGTACATGGAAAGTTTACATATATAGAATCAGTGTCCAATGGGAAAAACAATGTCTAGGAGGGGATCGTTATAAATGCTGAGCTTTTGCTTTGTTAACTGTTGATAGACAACTTCTAAGCTCCTGTTGCACATTTTTATGGCTTTCTTGCCTTTAAGTACAACTTAGATGAGACAGCTCTTCCAGCTGACAGCAATTTTAAAAAGGAAAGCCTGCTCTATAAAGGATACAGCCATATTGATTTAAAGAGACATTAGGAAAGAGTACAGAAATTCAATTTCATGTAACATCAAATTTCATGTAGCATCAAATTCCTGGGTGTGCAGCTAACGAGTAGGCTGGCTTGGTCGCTCAACAGTGAGACGCTGGTGAAGCGGGCACAGCAGCGCCTGCATTTTCTGCGTCGCATGAGAAAAGCACACCTTCCTTCCCCTGTCCTGACCACTTTCTACAGGGGGACGATCGAGAGCATCCTGTCACACAGCATCACAGTCTGGTTTGGAAGCATCACTGCTTCAGATAGGAAGGCGGTGCAGAGAGTGGTGAGAATGGCCGAAAAGATCATTGGCAGTCCCCTCCCTCCCATCCAGGACATAGCACAGAAGCGCTGCTTGAGCAGGGTCCGAAAGATTATCTGGGACACCACACATCCTCTTCATGACCTGTTTTCCTTGTTACCTTCTTGGAGGAGGCTTCGTGGTATCTGCAGCAGAACATCCAGATTCAGCCAGTTTCATTCCATACAGCATTAACCTTGTGAACTCTCAAGCTTCCTCCTTCCGTTATATATTCAAGATGGACAGTATTTAATATTTATTTGTTATGTATATGTAGGGGTGTGGGTCTATACATATGTTGTATATAGTGTGTTTTAGATGTGTGTCATGTATGTGTTTCACTTTGAGAGCGGGCAACTAAATTTCATTTTTGATGTGTGCCGTTGTGCCCACAGTAAAAAAATGACAATAAAGGTTATCTTATCTTATCATTCATACCATGCCCCAAAATAGGTTTTGCAGATTTTTGAGACAGGATTAAACTCCATTAATACTGTAAGTATTAAATTTAAGGCTATAAATAGTTATGTAAGTAGACACTCCTTCCCTGGGCACCTTCAGACTGAACTATTGCAGTGCGCGTTACATGGGGCTGCCCTTGAAGAGTATCCTGAAGCTTCAGTTGGTACAGAATGCAGCAGAGTGAGCTGCATTGGCTGCCAGTTTGCTTCTGGGTCCAATTCAAGGTTTTTAGCCTCTAAATCGTTCTTGCATGGGACTGGTTATCTGAGAGGGATTACCTATCCCTGGTTACATCAGCCACCTCACTAGATCTGGCAGGATAGCCATATTGCAGATACGATCAGCTAGAGACTTTCCTTAGGTGGATCCCAGGAGATGTGCTTTCTCTGCTGCGGCGCCCCCTTATAGAACATTCTTACCCCCAAAATTAGATTAGCTTCCTTTTGATATTCTGTAAAACCCTCAAGTCATGGCTATGTTGTCAGGCAACCGGAGACCTGCACAAATGACTCCATTGTTGAGATGGCCATATTTATCCTCCCTTTGCTATGGTTTGTATTTTTTGTTTTTATGATATTTATCAAAAACGTTTTTAAAATTTTGTACATTTTTGTTTTTATTTATTGTTTTTATCTAATTGTTATTCACCATTCAGAGTCATTTTTGGTGAGATGGGCAGCTATATAAATTTGATTAATAAAATAAATAAATAAAATAAACCTCTGTTGATGAAAATTTGTACACCATGAATCAACTTCCTTTCTCCAGAACTTTCATCAATGCTTTTTTAAAAGCTATAATCTTTTTTCCAGTTCTGCACATCCCCTTCACTAATGCTAAGCCAAATTATTGTTTTTTGCAGAGGGGCTGTCAGAATTGTTCATTACCAAAACCTTTTGAAGCACATTGATGCAATGCTTCCTGATTGTGGGACTTCCAGATACGTGGACTTCACTTTCTAGAATTCAGAGCAATAACTTTGCTGGCTATTGAATTTTGGGAGGTGAATCCCATGTTTGGAAGTACCCCATAGTGGAAAATACTGCATTCATAAATGAGAATTAGGGAACAGCGTTAAGATCCTCATTCATATCCTTGGGCAACGTTCTTCAGTCTTGTGGCATCCAAATGGGCAGGATTACAGTTCCCAGTATTCCCAGCAGCGTGGGCTTTGTCCAGACTGCCCAAAATTGATAGGTGCTGTTCTTTTAATGTATCAGGAGGTTGCTGTATAAAGGCTTTGCTAAGGCAGAATGGTCTGAGCTTGGAATGCGCACATTGCAGAGAAAAGAGAACAAGACCGAAGTGTTTCCCATCAACATGTCAGTAACAATTTGTTGACTAGTACTTTTCTGCTGTCCTTTGCAATGTGCATATCGTCACAGTGAGGGCTGTTGAGCTTAAAACAGTTAATACTACAGGATTTATATGTTTTTTGTTTTCCTTTTCAAAGAATAACAAGAACACTCAGTCTTTTAACTTCAGTTGTACTTGCTTGCAAGTATGCATAAGAGACCTTAGTTACAGACAGAAATCTAGGGCAAGTCTCCACTTGATACTGAGAATGTGATTCAGCCCTGAAATTCTGCAAGAGCTGAGATGTTTTAGCACAGTGTATTGGATGCTGCAAAGTGTGATTTTTAAAAGTTAGTTTTGTGTGAGAATAGAGGAAGGAGATTTTTAAGTACCTTCCTGATTCCTTTACTTTGGATAGCAACTTTGGGGAACATGCTCATAAAGCTGATTTGTATCAGTTTCATGGTGCAGTTGACCTGGCTTTCCTAAGCACATCTTATTATGTATTTATTTAGTTTGCAATATTTATATCCTGCCTGAATCCTAACAAGATTCTGGGGAGATAAGAACAAGATAAAAGATATAATCCAAACTAAAAAAAGCCAAAAATCAGGACAAGACACCATGAAACAACTAAGGCTGAAAGCATATTCAAACAAGCAAGTTTTAACTGGTTTGAGAAATGCAAACAGGGTTGTGGTAATAGGTTGTGGTATTACGTAGTTCTGGGGAGATGGTATTCCAGGAAGTGGGGATCAGAGGTTACAATCCTGAATCAGATACTAGTTCAGGTTCTCCAGGTTCTCTCAGGCTGGCATGGAATGGAATCAAATCGAATCAAATTGAATCGAATCGAATTGAATCTTCCAGTGTTGGAACAGTCACAACTTCTGGAGACAAAGTTGTTCACTGATTAATTTTTCTAACTGTCAGGAAATTTCTCCTTAATTCTAGGTTGCTTCTCTCTTTGATTAGTTTCCATCCATTGCTTCTTGTCTTGCCTTCAGGTGCTTTGGAGAATAGCTTGATTCCCTCTTCTTTGTGGTAGCCCCTGAGATATTGGGATACTGCTATCATGTCACCCCTAATCCTTCTCTTCATTAAACTAGACATACCCAATTCAGCAACCCTTCTTTATATGTTTTAGCCTTCAGTCCCCTAATCATCTTTGTTGCTCTTCTCTGTACTCTTTCTAGAGTCTCAACATCTTTTTTACATCGTGGTGACCAAAACTGGATGCAGTATTCCAAGTGTGGCCTTACCAAGGCATTGTCAAGTGGTATTAATACTTCACGTGATCTTGATTCTATCCCTCTTTTAATGCAGCCTAGCACTGTGTTGGCTTTTGAGTCCTAAGCAGCCACCGAACCTGGGAACAATTAAAAAGAGACATTCCAAATCTTGCAGCCCCATTTCCCAATTCCACAATAGTTTTCCCAGAGTGAAAATTTAATTGGAGGTGGACGGAGATGCTGGTTGAACCATTACTTTTTAGAATCATTACTTTTTAGAATTATCTCAGAATTATAGCACTATTGATTTTAACCTATTTTGGGTTTTTAGGTTTTGTTGCGTGACCCAGAATATAATGATACTGATATAGCTCACTGTATGCGATGTATTGTTTTGTTTTGCAGTGCCATAGCCTCAATACTGAGAGCCTGGTTAGACCAATGCTCAGAAGATTTCCAAGAGCCACCTCATTTCCTTTGTTTGCAGAAACTGCTGGATTATCTGACCAGGATCATGCCAGGCTCGGACCCTGAAAGAAGGGCACAGCAACTCTTGGAGCAGTTTCAGAAGCAAGAAGTAGTAAACAACAGTAAGGATATTCCGCAAACATTTTAACAGCCACTTTTTATAAGGAAGCAGATTATATCATTGGACTGTTTCGGCATTTGTTATGCTGTGATATCACTTGGAATACAGTAGGGGGGGTGGTGGAAACTAAAAGTGGGTTGTAAACTTTTAATTTAGTGTGCTTAGTCAACCAGTTTTCTGATTTTGCTCTGTAGGAATGTGAGGAGCCAAACGCTTCTGCCAAATTCCCTAACTTTTAAAATGCTGTTTTGAGATGATTATCAGCTTAAGTGCAGCTTGCAAGTTTTCAAAATAAATTCACCATTGCTCTGATTTTTCACTTTTAAAATTGTTCGCTCCTGTGATCCAGCAGGGATTTTTCTATTATTACTTTCCTTTGCTCCTGTCATGACAAAGGAAATGTCTGCGATTGTTTTTTCCTATCTGAATGGTCTGGTGCTGACATCCGAGGACAAAAGGAAAATTTACGTTAGCAGGTCAAAATGCCACTGGAACAATTGTGAACAGTAGTGACACTGGAATGTTGCTTGCAGTGTCAGGACTGATAAATAGCCTTTCCCCCTCCCCCCAAGACAGAACGTTTCCTATGGGCATAATTAGCATAGCTAGAAAGCCATTGGAACTTGCCTGATGAACACAACCAAATGAATGTCCAGTTTTCACAGAGAAGCAGTAGGAAATGGATAGGAAATGATAGCACACACAATAAGGAATGAATGCTTATAAACTTCAGGAATTCTTTCCCCTTTGAATATTATCTATCTGAATGTTGCAAAATGTACGAGTTATGCAATTAGTCATCCTTGGCACCAATTAAATGTACTTTTTTTTCCCAAAGGAAAAAAATCTAAATAGTTCTTCTCATCCGAAATTTCAAAATCTCCTAGGGTTGTTAATTTGTACCTAATGAACACATATATCAAACGAAGGAAGTCTAAATGCTGAGAACTATAATTAGCTGTTTACAGAATAAAAAGTTCCCACAGAACTTCCTAGGCACAGCAGATACGCTAGGTATAGAAGTCTTGTCTCTTAATTTCTCACTGAAAAAATGGAACATTATTTCAGCTGAATCTAAGATGTTTTCAGTGAGATCTTCATCACATTAAAAAAAGTTTAAATGTACATACAAGTTTTACAGAAAAAAAAATACAGGAATTGCTGTAGCTTGTGTAATATCTAACAGCAGTAGTCATTTCAGGAACCAGATTCTATAGAACAAGTACAATTTGTTTCCCTATTAATAATGCTTTCTAAAACTTCAGAAATGTTTACCAGTTTAGGCAGTCTGGATAAAATAGAGGCTGCATTTTAAATGAAATTGGTTCTCTGAGATGAGGGAAGTCTCCACAGTTTTGGATTTTGAATCACTACTGCACCAGTGGAGAAGGTTCTGAGATTCTGTACTTTTGATACAACATGCATATCAGCTATTTAGAGGAAGAAAGAAATCAATTTCCCCTGGCCCCGAGGAGACCTCTTGCAGAAGCCTGAATAACTTTTTTGGATCTTACCCAGTGGTGGGGTTCAAATATGTGAACAACCAGTTCTCTGTGTGGATGCCGCTTCCGGAAGTCCATTCTGGGCCTGGACAACAACAAAATTAGCTACCGGTTCTGCCAAAGTGGTGCGAACCAGCTGAATCCCACTACTGATCTTACCTACCTCTTTAACTTTTCACTTGGTTGAATTAGTTAAGGATCTTTTCACCACATACCACAAGTAAGATACTTCCCTCAGTTCTCTACTTAAAAAATGTTTCTGTAACACTGAGTCATAATTGAAGCATAGGATAAATCAAAAAGAGAATTCTGCTGGAAGTTTAAAAGAAAAAAAAAGAAAAAGAAATTATGTATATATTTGGGACAAATCTAAAAAGATGGGGATGGATTCAGGAAGGGGAGAAAGATCGGTGAGGAATAAATATTCCTTATCCTGCAATAGAGAATTGGACTAAAGCAGAGGTCCCCAACCTTTTGGGCACCAGGGACCGGTTCTGCGGAGAGAGGGTTTTCTGTAGACTGGTTTTGTGTGCTGCCTGCATCATGCGGATGGGGCTTTGCTTGTTTTTACAGCCCGGTTGCTGGCATGCTGCAGCCCAGTCCCGGTCCACAGACCAGGGGTTGGGGACCCCTGGACTAAAGTACACTTTGGTCCATTTAGCTTTTCTTTTCCTTGGCAAAATTAAAGATCCATAGAAGTTCTCCATGAATTGTAAAAGAGAGAAATCCAGCGACAGTTGATAATTGTGATGTAATATTGAACCTGGTATGAGAATATATGGTTTCCTGTTGTTATTACATTCATATACTGTATTTTTTCACAGTTTAAAATCAAACTGAGAGATATCCAAATTCTTGCTCAGTATGAACAGGTTTTGAGCAGGCAGGTTCTTAAGATATCTCATAAGGTTAGGGGGAAAGTTGGTAGGACAATCTCTTGCTCATTCCATGAAATTTCCTAAAGTCAGGTATGGATGCAACAGTAATACACTTGGTTCTTTACCACTGGTTTGCTGCATCTTGTGTTCACGTGACTACAATTTGACTTATGACCCTGTGCCTTGATTTATGGCCATAATGACTTACAACCGAAAATCTGGTCCTAATTTTGATTGTAAGTCGAGGACTACCTGTATTCATTATCTCCCCTTCAACTTACCTAGTTCTAAAAACTCCATCCTCCATAAAATGGAGATCAGCATCATATTTATTAAGACACTCTACTAATCTACTGATCAAGATCTACTTTATGCAACCTCTTTTTTTTTTTTTTTAACTTTCATGGATTATTTCCCCTCGTGTATTTTTCTGCCAAATTAAGGGAATTTCAGTAGAATTAGAAAGCTGCCAGTTATCTATTGCCAGATATGAATGTACTAAAATAAATTGGTTATTTCTACAACCTAAAGGCCCTAAATTTAGAATCTAGGGCACTTTGTTTCTCAACAGCTTTACCTGGGAGAATCAACTCCTGGAATAGCAAATAAAGGAGAAACCAAAACAAGGAAAACTATCTGCAGTTCCATTATTTTAAATCAGCCTCTGTAGCAACTTTATTTGTCTGCTCTTGCTAGAAGAGCTGACACTTTGATTCAAGTAAGGATGTGTTCAGGAAGTCTCGCATACATTCCAAGCCACTGGTTTGTTATCCCGGTTGTTAAAACTTAAATATAAGGGAAGGAGAAATAAAATGACTTCTTAAGTAGAGTAATGCTCTGTAGTGTTTCTATGTGCATACCACTGACTTCATTGCTTCGCTCTATCTTTTCCTCAACCCGTTTAATTTCTAGAATGGTTATTTTCTTTTTGGCCATAATCTTTTTGGATGTTCTGAGCATATTCATGTAAAAAAGTATAAATAGTATAAAGGTCTTTGCCACCATAAACTCATAGCACTCACAGGTTTTCCTTTTAATACCTCTTAGCTACTCTCCATCTATTACTGTAAGTGGCCCTATCGCTCTGTCCTCAGCACATTATGTACAAGTGCTTGATGGGTAGTGCCTTTTGGTCTTTAGACTCCTTGCTTCACTTAAGCAGAGTTCTTTACATGTTTCTTGAAGTGGGTCAGTGCAGGATGAAAGAAGTCTCATAAAATATGCTCCTTCTATCAACTTGTTTCATGAATGTATGTTTAATTTCTATCCCATTTAGGAAATGTTCAGCTACAGGAAATGGAAGTTTTCACTAAACAACATTTAAAATGGTGTGCTTTGTTTGACAATGCCAACAGTTTTCTGATGTGGCCATGCCCTCTTTTTCCCTTTCTACCCTTTTTGTGATTAAAATCATAATCCTGCTTTCGTCTCAAACTAGTCTTCAGCACAAGATCTAACTTCAATTAGACTTACATGAAGTAGGACGAGAAGACACATTTAGTCAATTTTCACAATACTTTATATTCTGACAGGTGAGATTCATGATATATTTGCAACTGAAGAAGAAACAGAGATTAGTAGATCAGAAGAATTTTCTTCTTTCCCAGAAGACCTTGTAGCGGAACAGTTAACTTACATGGATGCTGTAAGTATAAACAGATGTATACTTATGTAAGCCTAAATAGAGATTATGATTCTGAAGTGTTTGTTTTATTTATTCCTTAAATTTTTATTTAGCTTTCCAACCATATGATATCCAAGACAGTGAACAGTCAAATATAAACCAACAATCAAAATAAAAAAAACAAGTTGATGAAACATCAGAAAACTAATGTATACAATTTTAGTTGATGCAAACAGCTGATTAACCATATGTGACATTTTGATTCCTCTTTGGAAAATGTGCTGGGTTTATTTCTATTGTTTTTCCTACCTGAGGTAAAATTGCCCTTTATTTACACTGATGACATGGCAAAGTGGGTTGTTAAATTGCTTCATCAGTTTTCCTGATAGGCTCACTGAATGAAGAAATTATTAATTATTAATCAAATTTATATAACCACCCATCTCATCAAAAGCAACTCTGGGAGGCACACAACAATCAAATGAAAACAACACATGTAAAAACTACAAATATGAAACATAGGAATCTGTATTAATGCTTATCATAAAGCCAAAGGCAAAGGGGGGATAAAAATGATCACTTCAACAATGGAGCCATTTAAGTAATCTCTGGTTGCACATTCAAATTCTGTAACTTTTCTTAATCAGTCTTCTCTAAGATTATGCAGTTATTATGTACCTATTTTAAAACTTGGAATCAATTTATAACATCCATTTCCCCCCCCAAAACCAACCAACATTTGATTAAAATACATAATACTTGGGGGAGGGGGTTTACCTTGCTTTTTTTCTTTCCTTTTTTTCTTTCCCTTCTTAGCTTGTGTTTTAAATTTTTAAACTTTCTCTTTCTTTAAGATTAAATGTTTTGATTATACGCTAAATATTTTTAAAAGATACTTAAAAGATACTTGAAAGAAACTTTTCTTAAAAGATATAACAGCATTTGATAAAAAATAACTAAATTACAGTAGAAGATTGCTGATTTTTTTATATTGCAAAATATTGCAAAGCTTAAGGCAAATAGCGAACCAGTTTTAAATGACTCCTTAGACATAGATCGTTCTCTGTAAAGATTGATTAAAGCAAGTTTGTTTATGTAATATGTTTATCTGAACTAATTGTCATATGTTACTAATTGCTGATTGCTCACCAGTCCATTTTGTTGTGCTAGATGTTTTTCTGCAATTGGAAACTGATAAAAATGTTCAAAAGAATTGCAGAACTTTGCATGAAAGTTTAAGTGGATAGGGTTTGATTCAGTTCAAGGCAGTCCATGAACTGAATTTTCAAATACAGTACATAGGCAAGCCATGATCTGAACCTGTTTTTGTTTTGCTTTTTTTTCTCTCATTTGACTTTTTTGTTACAGTGACGTTCAGATATAGAATGATAACCTTAATGATGTTTTGTTAGTTCAGACTTTGTGACAGGCTACATTTAGTGCAAGTCTTGGTTTACAAAACCATTTTAAATCCGTTATTTGATTAACTGTAAGACAGTCTGTTAATTACAGTAAATTCACAGACTAATTATGTTTTACAGTCTGTAAAACTTAATTAAGCTTATATAACTATAATCTAGAAGAGCATTTAGATTCAGTTTATACATTTTATTTCCAAATATTATATTTCAAAGAACGTTCTGTTTTCAAATAATATAGAGCAAGCAGTATTTGCTTATTATTCATGGTTAAAAAGTTTCATGTCTCACATACATATATGTTGATCTGTTCTAAATCATGTCAAACATAGTTAAATGAACTATTAAATGCACACATTTAACACTTTGCAGGTAGATCAGAATTCAAGATTGTACATCTCTTCTACATTTATCAACAAAATAAAACTCTCATAAATTGGATGTTGTCAGTCTTAGCTATCAGTGACTTATCTCAGGTTAAGTAGAGCCAGCTAAAACATTACGTGTTTATGAAATCAGAATATTTCTTTATGAAAATTGATTGCCAGAAGTTCAGTTAAACAGGCTGAATTCTCACTATTTGTCTGATATTTTTTAAATCAGTTTGAACCTTTTTTTCTGTAGGGCTAGTAGATGGAATGAAATAATAAAATATATTCAACTGTTAAGGTATTCCTAAACCAAATTGCCAAATATTGGACTTGACTATTCAATTCCAGGCAGGCAATTATTGTAGAATATTTAAAAAGCATTGACTCACCACTCATTCCTCATAACAGCCTTATAAATTTTAATAAAATTAAACAAACAATAAATATTTTCTCAGCAATATAATAGTCTGGATGAATTAGCTAAAGGAATGCATGCATATGTACATAAAAAATAAGTGAAGTAATTCTTCAAATCCATGGTTTTAAAGTTGTTCATTGATATGAACATATATGAACCAATCATAAAGCCCAATAATGTACATGTATGTTGCTCTCTTTCCATTTTATGCAATGTAATAAAGAGCTGTGCCACATAAAATAACACACGGGTTGCAAATGAACAAACCATGGATTTGCATTGGTAGATTTATGTCTCTAACTGTTGCTTTTTGCTGGGTTTGTTGTACAATTCCCAAGCAATTGCTCTATGTGGAAGTTATAGTTACAAGAAATAAAGGATTGAGTAACCACCAGTGTTGACACTCTATGTTTTAGACTCATTTTCCTTTCAGACTCTGCTCTGCTATATTTGCTGCATTCTGGTATTTGATCATTCACAAACTAGAACCGTGGCAGATTTACACTGTTGCAAAGAAGTTTTTGTTGCATCTCTGAGTCATTCCTCTGAGGTTATATGTTGAAAAATGGAGAGAGAGAACTCTTCCTTTTGAACACTGTAAAAGTAAACGTTGGAAAAGTTTAAACTGACTCTTGTATTATCTCATGATATTTTTGTTTGCTTATACTGTTCTTGCATATAAGCATATACCCAATAAATATTACCACTACTACTAAAAAAGTCTATTGCTGTCTATGAGACGCAAGGGGAAAAAAAGTTGTGCCTGTTGTCAGAAAGGTTGGAATGACCGCCATGTTGTGTATTTCAACACAATACGTCTAGTAGAAATAAAGACAACTGGTCTTACAGCCTTGACATGATATTTTATGTGTTGTTCCAGACACTGTTTAAAAGAGTGGTGCCACACCACTGTTTGGGCTGCATCTGGTCTCGGAGAGATAAGAAAGAAAACAAACACTTAGCTCCCACCATCAGAGCTACCATTGCACAGTTCAATGCAGTCACCAAATGCGTCATCAGGATCATTTTGAATGGCAAGGAGCTGAAAACCCATCAGCGCGCCAAGATCATAGAGAAGTGGATCAATATTGCCCATGTAAAGACTCATTTTGTTCCATTTGCCATTTATACAAATGCTGGATTGTATGTGTGTGTATGTGTGTGTGTGTCCATTATAGCATGCATAAATATCAGGGTTCATCTAATCCCTATCTTTGAGTGTTTTTTTCTTCCCCCAATAATATGGATAACAGGTAGACTAGCTTTGGGCATAACATATCAGATGACCTGGGAAGTGCAATAGAACAGAGTCAATTTTTCCTGGATGGTAGAAAGGCTTTGACATTTGTTGATCAATTTAGTTTGGGAAGTAATTCCAATCCTTTCCAGTCCTATTACTTTCTGATTGCATTTATTTGTTTGTTTGTTTATTATTGCTGCTATCCAAAGTGACTCTGAGCGGCTTATAAAGTGTTTCATAATTTGAATACTGGCATTTCATGAGATAACAATATTTTGTGTATATTACATTTAGTTATTTTCACTCTGAGTATGCAGACTATACATGTTTCAGTTGTGATAAATGGAAACTATGATATTAATTTAATGATCAAAAGATGAAGAAAGCAAAAACACAGTAACCCAACTCTAGAAGATGTTTTCACAGCCAGAAAAACCAACACATTTTTTTTAAAGAATTGGTCAATGCTTATGCAGTTGACAGGTTCTTTTTAAAAAAAAATAAAAATAAAAATTCAGAGCAACAATGCTCCTAAAAGAGTAACTGGGTCATGTGTAACCCTTCTCTGTTCCATTTTCACTCCCTTTATAGGAATGTAGGATTCTTAAGAATTTCTCCTCTTTGAGAGCCATCGTTTCAGCACTTCAGTCCAATTCCATCTATCGGTTAAAGAAAAGCTGGGCATGTGTTGCAAAGTAAGATAATTTCCCACCTATTTTTGGACAGTTGCTAGTCATGACACCATATAAGCATTTTTAGCCTTTGGGACTTCAGTCATGGAAATCTGTAATTTACAATTCCTATAGAGTTGATGATGGGCTGATGCAGATGGGGGGGGGAACTGAAGGCAGCTAGTAATCAGCAATAAGAAGACTTTTAATTTCTGACTAGCAGAAATGTCTCTAAGGATGCCTAATTTAGTTATTGATGTTACTATTTTTCTACAGTTCTTCAATTACAAAGCTATCTAAATTCTCTCCAAGTCCTCATACTAAGGAAACAAACAAAAAAAAAGTTAGGAAATCCATTATCACTAGTGAGAACTAGTGTGGTGTAGTGGTTAAGGTGTGTGACTCACACTGGGGGAATCTATCCTCGGCCAAGGAATCTCTTGGGATGATTTTGGCCAATCATATTCCCTTAGCCTACTCTACTTCACATGACTGTGGTGAGGAAAAGAAGTAGTTACTCTGCTTTAAACTTCTGAACAAAAAGTGGAGTATAAATGCCTGCATTTCAGAGAACCTAGAAGCTTGGGGGACGGATTGGGTCATCAGAAAAATTATTAAGAGAGTACAATGAACTTCTTCTTGTTTAACGTTATGGTTAGAATAATATTCTTCTTGCTTGGATAGTGACCTAAAAGAAGAGATGTAGTTGGGGATTTGCCTGGATTCTAAATCCAAGAAATCTCCTTACAAGATGATACCATCATCACAGCCTAATTTTAATCAATGGAGCAAATTATCATTAGCATATTTTAGGAAGACTGAAAACTTTAAAATCATTCCATTTTATTTTGTACAGAGACAGAATGTTGATGTTTGAAGAACTGTCAGAAATTTTCTCAGATCATGACAACTATTTGACAAGTCGGGAGCTGCTAATGAGGGTGAGAAGCAACAGATATTTCAATGATAGTGTAATACATTACAACTACAGGGCTTAATTTTGGCTAAATAACTTCCAATATATACTATTAACTTAAGAATAGATATGCTGGTAGAAGTACTTTAAATAACAAAGATTATCTTAAGTCTTGAGTAAGCAGTTCTCTATATGTGAACATATGTATATGTTTAATTCAGTGGTCCAATTTATGAATGGAAAATAAAAGTTTCATGTATTAGCGGAAACATCAAAGCAGGCAACTGCTGATATAACATGCTACAAGTCTTATTTTGGTTTTACTGAATGGCCAGTCTGAGAATTGTCCTTCTTGGCTTATCAGATCTAGTTCGAAGAGGCTGCCCATTTGAGTCCAGAAGGCCATAAATGCCTCATTGAGAGAGAGAAAAAGAAAGAGGTCTCAGCCCTTGGAAAGAAATTGTGATCAGGCTACTCCTAAAGATGCCAAATTTGGATTTGGAAGATAAAAACAGCTATAAGCTAATGCCAATATTCCTTTCCTAGGGCCTTGAGTGGGTAGTGACTGATCAGCTGCAGACTTTCTTGTATAAAACTGATTTTTCAGATCTATTTTAATCCACACTCAGATCTGGTTAAGAACTATCTTGGTCATTAGATCTGTCTATTAGATGAACTGGGCCAAGAAAAAGACAGGCAGAGTGTGACTCTATTGTTCCTCCTGGACTTAAAAGCAGGTGGCTTTCAGTGTGCATGCATTTTAAAAAAATAAATGGGGCTTAGATTAGCTATGCAAAGTGCAATATTTTGAGAGAAGAGAAGATTCCACTTGATTCGAAATTGAACCAGACTGCTAATACTGAAAACCTAAAGGTCATTTGAGTGATTTTCAAAATGTTTTGTTAGAGAAAGCTGGCAAGGATTGAGATGCATCTGGTATGAGATAACTCATCCCATAGGAAATTACCTGAATATTCTGTGCTCTTCCAGTGAGACAGAGATAAAAGATGATAACTGTGAAAAGTCATTAAACTATTCAGAGGTAGTTACAGGGAAAAAATACATATAAAATGACACAAAAAGTGGTACAAATGTACAATATACACAACTCTAGTCTATTCCTTGAAAAGCCAAAGGCAATGTAAACTGAATTATTAATGGGAAAAATAAGTGAAATGATTGCAAATGGAGTTTTATTTATTTATTTTGTTTATGACTGTATAGATCTTTTTAATCAACCGATTTTAAATGCAACCACCAAAGCCAGAGTAACAATAATGATGTACAACAAGAAATAATTCAACATATAATTAAAGTCAAGTACTGCAGTTGATCACAATAAAAATAATAATGTTTTTGGTGTCCAGAGCTTAACAATAGTCAAGTCTTGAAGGCTTTTTGGAACAGCCTTTTAAAAGATCATGAGAGTTGGGGTTATTCTTGTCTTGAAAGGAATGGAGCCCCTACAGAGAAAGTTCACTTTTGGGCACTTCCATTTGAACCTCCTGAATGGTTGGGATCTTCATCAGGCATTCTCTGTGCCAACAGATTGTGTGGGCAATATCTATATGGGATGGGTAGTCTTGAAGATGCCCAGGACCTTTATAGCTGATAACCAGAACCTTATACATTATATTCAGAATGTATAAATAGCTAATACTGCACCTGTAGCAGCTGTGTTACTAGCAATATTGAGATTCACTGATGACCATATAACTGAACTATTATACATAGTCTATGCAGGAGATGTCAAGGGTATGAGTGACCAATGTCAGCAACTCTTGAGAAAAATAAGGCTACAATGGGTGTACCAGCCAAAGCTGAGCAAATCCTCATGATCATGGCCTCCACCTGGAACAGGAACTGTAATTCCAAGAAGTGTGGCCTGTTCACTTCAGCAAAGCACAAAAATGTTTATACTTCCAAAATCAGCAAGCTTCTGAATAAATAAGCACTACAACTTTCTAGGGTTGAAATTGTGCATGTTACTTCCCATCTACATCTTGATAATCTCCACATAAATGCTTGTTTGCATCCTCTATTCCAGGGCTTTTCAACCTTTTCACCGATTGTACCACTTTTAGGATATGGCAATATTCGAGTACCACCTAGCAAGGTGTCAAAAACTTGATGACCAAAAAAAAAACCCTGTTCAAAGTTGCAATTGCACTGAAATGACTTATGACCATTTTTCACACTTATGACCATTGCAGCATGCCCAGGGTCATGTGATTTATATTTGAATGCTTGGCAACTGATTCATATTTATGATGGTCACAGTCTTCCAGGGTCATGTGATCCCCTTTTGCAACCTTTTGACAAGTAAAGTCAATGGCAGGGCTGCTGGTGGCCAAGTGCTAAGGCGGGACTTCCCTCCCTCCCTCCTTCCCTGCCTCCCTCTTTCTCATGCCCACCACCTTCTGAAGGAAGAATTTGAACAACCCCCCCCCCCATATTTTTTCTCTTCCATATATTCATCAAACAAGGAAAAGCCTCCAGAAACGAAAGACAAACTGCTGAGTGAACTCGCTTAAAAGGCATATTGCCCTTTAAGAATTAGCTACTGGCTAGAAAGGAAAGTAAGTAGAAAAAAAAATGTGTAAGTATTGGCTGCCGGCTAAGGCAGCCTCCCCAAATGGCTCCATTCATAAGTAAAGGAATCTACAGGCAAAATCCATTCAGGAGAAAAATACTTCAAAATCCCTTGCAGCAAAACTTACAGCTAACAATAGCAGAGCATAGAAGCTAACACCAGCCATCAGCCAAATAGAAATTGCCAAACACTCCTTAAGACACAAAGCCCACATTGCACAAATCCCAGAACTTCAAAGTCACAAAAGCACATAAGAATCCTTCCACTCTCCATCTCCCTCCCTCCCTCCCTCCTCTGTGCCTCACCTCCAGCCATTGCTACCTTTTTTCATTCCTCTTGGAGGGCGACACCTCCCCCACTGCATTTCTTGCCTGTTTGCTGCTGCCAGCACAGGTGGCTGCCACAGCAGTTGCAAATCAGCTCATGGCCGGCCTGCTTGATTTGATCTCCTCTCCTCTCCTCTCCCCTCTCCTCCTCTCGGTGCAGCTAGAGCTGACTTGGCCTCCTCCCAAGGCTGCTTCTTTTTCTCTCTCTCCCTCTCCCACCCAAACTGCCTCCTTTTATAGTCTCTCCTGTCTCCGCCCCCCTCCTCCTCCTTTCTCATGGGGGAGGGTGAGCCAGAAGTGAGCCTGGGGCCTTTGTCCACCCACTCTGCAGCTCCAGAGGACTCTCTCACTGTAAGTCCTTGCCTCTGCTGGCTCATTCCCTCCCCCACTACACTTGGCTAGGCAGGGCTGCGTACCACCTGCCACTTGTTAATGTACCACAAGTGGTACGCATACCACAGGTTGAAAAGCCCTGCTCTATTCAACCCATGGTGGAGATGTACAGTTGAATATCATCCACAGGCTGACATTGCATGACAATATTTATCTGTGTTGTAGATCATTAAGCATCAAGTTGATAAAAGGGTAAAACTTCTATGAATTAATACTGAGTTGTATCTGAGATTTCAAGATGTAGAAATTATTGAAATACTTGGAGCAATAATCACAGGACAATGAAGTTCTATCTATGTACAGTATTACCTTGATTGTCTAGAGGAGTCATCTTTAATTTTAGAAAATGCTGTTTCTAAAAATATAGTGATTTACTGTAAGAGAAGGTCAGAAGGCTATCTAATTTTCTTAGGAAGTTTATTTAAATGTATGAAATGGATTGGAGAAGACATGAAATTTTCAGGAGGATGACAGCATCATTAAGTTAAATAGCAGTGTAATGGATAGATAAAATAAAATAACCTTTATTGTCATTTTTTTACTGTGGGCACAAAGGTACACATCAAAAATGAAATTTAGTTGCCTGCTCTCAAAGTGAAACCCATAAAAAGCCCATAAAAAGTGAGGACATTTCTTTAACATACTTATTAAAATGAAGAAAAAAGTAAAGATAAAAACTGAGAAAATCAATTAAAGAAATAAGAACAAATTACTGACTTTTTTCATCATCATGCATCTGAGAACAAGTTGTACAAAAAATTGTACAGAAAAACAAGTTAAAGCATGGCAGTAAGTTAATTTTAATCTGTTTCAGAGGACCAGATCATATTGTGAAATATGGCTCCTGAAATCATAGTGTTACTGGTAAAGTGATCCCCAAGGCTCAAGTTGTTGGAACACAGAAACATTTTCATTTCCTGACTGTCTCCTTGTTAGTCAGCAAACCAAAAATATTAGTCATATCATAATGTAAGTGTATAAGACAAAAAAACCCAGAGCATTATATAATGGAAAGGAAAAGATTAATAATAGTTTGAAATAAGTTGGAAACAAACTAAGAATAACAAGATATTAATTGTCCAGAAGCAGTAAGGTTGTGATCCAGATGTGCCTAATTCAGAGAAAACTGGAAATGGACAAATACTTGACTTGGCTCAGAGGCATTTTGCAAGTCAAGTTGACTTGCATTCTGGAGCAAGCATTCCTCACTTTCAGGAAACTCCTGAAACATTTCTGTGTGAGCCTTTTTTATTATCTTTTTGGTTGTAAGATGAGTCACATATCTTTTCAACTTAAGAGAGAAGGACGTAGCATTCAGTTAGCATAGGAAATGTTTGCGAGCCTGTTCTATGGCCTTTTCCATTCATTGTCCTTTTATTTTCATCACAGGAAGGAACATCTAAATTTGCAAATTTGGACAGCAATGTAAAAGAAAACCAGAAGAGAACCCAGAGGCGGCTCCAACTGCAAAAAGATATGGTAATTCTTTCTTTTTCATTTTTCTCATGAGCTGCTCATGAGATCCAGGGTGACATTGTTCTCCTCTTTGAAAAAATACAGAAACAGCCATAGCAAAGATAACTATTTTAAGATTTACCTAGATGCAAACAAAATGATTAAGTTCAACTTGAATTAAGTTCAAATAAAATCAGGAAATCACAAATTCTCACCATGGGAACAAGTACATTCAACCAAATCTTGAACTCCCTCACCTTTTTTTTTCATGGCTTTGTGAAGAAAAATATGATCAAAAGATAATAATGAACTAATACCTTAGGTTACTAATGGTGGATGAGTTTCTTAGACCAGAATTTTTGAGACACACACTTGTAATTTCTCATAGAATAATAGCTGATCCATTATGTTTGAATAATGCTTTAAATACTTCAACAATCAGGTTTGTGTGAAGAAAATTTGAAGTTGAAATTGCAGCTGAAATAAGCTTCTTCCCTTGAGATCCATTTCTTAAACTTAACAATAATACTTTTTTATGATTTTATAAGATTTCCCCCCCTGTTCTTCAGGGACTATTAAACGACATATTTAAATCTAGTTTGTGTATTATTTTCTACTTTCAGAAAATTGCTTGTTTTCCTGTGTTACTTCTATAAAACATTCTAAAAACAATTTAGAACAAGAAGACTTATTACAATTGCAATAATACATTACCAATTTGATCATCATTTTTTCTTCCCCTGTAAAAATAAGGTGACATAATTTTACAAGTGGCAAGTCATTTTATTTTTATGTATATACTATTTCCCCAAAGCAAATTACTTACAATAACAAACAACATACTGTACAAGGGAAATAATATGCTGATCTAAAGTATAAGGAGAAAGAAACAAGGAGAGGAGAAAAATAAAAAAGTTTCTTAATGAAATAGTGAGTAGCCTCAATAAACCTCTCGGGAGAGGCCATTCCACAATATTGTGTTCTATTGAAATAACTCCATTCATTTCCTGTTGGATCACATTTGATGTATGAATGGTTCTTACAGCTTAGCTCAACCACCACAAAAGCAGCCACTGCTAGGCCAGAATCTGATTGCTCCTTCATGATAGATGTGTCAACGTGGAAAAGTTCATGAGTAAATAAATATAAGTAGTATAGTGTAGATAGAACTTAGTATAGATATCTGGACTATAGAGGGCTAAAGATCACTGAACCTCAGAGGAGTTTGAACTGGATCCAAAGTCAAAAAGCACTTAATGAATCAGAGGTAGGATGGTTAATCTTTTTGTGCTTTCATCCTGCACAGGGTGTAATGCAAGGCACCGTTCCTTACCTTGGTACTTTCTTAACGGATTTGACAATGCTTGATACAGCTCTCCAGGACTATGTGGAGGTAGGTTTGTAACACTCACTCATGCATACTGTAATAGTTTTGCCTTCAGTATATATTTGTAAAGCATCATCTTACTAGGCACAGACCAAACACAGGACTTTGATTAGGAAATGGAACAGTTGCTAACAGTTATAAAACTGAGTTTACATTATTAGAATTCTCCCAATTTAAATTCCGTGCCTTGAATTAGTAGTTTTGCACAGGTTTGTTCCCCTGGTTAAAATCTGATCTATATGTACAGGATAACAGATACCAATGTTTGTTGTTTAGGCTAACATTAGCAGAATTTCTTCACAAATTCCACATTTTCTTTGGAATAAGGTATATTTTGATTGTAATGTATGGAAGTACCAATCTCTTGAAGAGGGACTTTCTTGCAGAAGGAAGAGTAACTAACTATGTCTTGGTTCAATGGGAGACGTTCAGAAAAAACACTTTAACAAATAACATGCAAAGGTATTTAATTGTGTCTGAAATAATCACTACATTTTTTCAAATGTGTTCATTAGCAGAATGATATAAAATGTCATTCAAGCTATGAGCAGAAGAGACACACAAAAAGTGAAATTGGAAAGATGTTTCCATAAAATATTAAATAAGCATTGTGGAAGGAAGGAAACAAGTCATATGCCACATGAGGGATTTTTTTTGTAATGTTTTATATTTATGGTATCTCAAGATTTTATAGATTACAAAGATGTGCAGAAATGTTCTAATGCAAGAGTCTTCAAACTTGGCCCTTTTATGACTTGTGGACTTCAACTCCCAGAATTCCTCAGCTGGCTGAGGAATTCTGGGAGTTGAAGTCCACAAGTCATAAAAGGGCCAAGTTTGAAGACCCCTGTTCTAATGCATTAGGTTAGAGCTATCATCAGGAGCTGCCACTATGTTGGTGTGTCAAAATTTTCTGTTGATAATTTTGAATATAGTTCATAAGTGATGGACTGATCAGTTTGATTATTAAGTAAGTTTACTAGGAATTATAACTAATAAATGAATTTTAAAATATGATGGTAGAGGACCCATAAGGGTAAATACATGAACATTTGGAAACACTCAGCTTACTTTTTTTGGAAAGTACTGGGTTGGTTCTGTTCAGTTTTTAATTCCGTTCTAGATCTTAACTTTATCAACCAGATGCCCTTTAACATCATGGCTGGTTTTGTATCTCCTGCAGAGTGAAACTGTGTATATGGGCTATGATTGTTCCATTGTGTTTGGATAAATTATGTTGTTTTTAGTTATGCTTTTAGTTTTTCATTTAATTCCTGTTGTAGAGGTCTGACTATGAGGTTCAAATCAGACATAAGGGACTAAGGAATTCTTGAGGACACCAAGTTATGGAAGGCTGTCTTAGTGCTTACCTAGAAGCCCAGAATACTGTAGCTTATCCCATATCTTTCTTCAGAAACATTCACTTCTGCATCAATCCACCCCAACGCTGTGGTTATTCTTCCTTTGGAACTATCCCAAGAGCTTTACTGGGTACTGAGGCCGCCAGCTTTGAGAAAACAGCAGAACTCATTGCTACTGTTCCAGGCTTTGAAGAAGCATAGTGGATCTTGTTTTATTCATGCTTTTAACTGTGTTTTAGTGTGATTTTACTGGCTGATTGCACCAAACAAGAACATCCTCTCTATTTAATCAATTCAGTAAAAAATGGCTTTATGCAAAGAAGTTTGGGATCCAGTTTTTATGACCGTCCCCACAGGATAGCAGTAGGATTGTTGAATGCTCATTGCTTAGATTCTTTCATGGGGAAATACACTTTGTAAGAATCTGCTGTTTCAATATATCAGGAACAGAGACCTACACAGAACATTTTGGGAGGCCAAGTAGATTGATTTTAATCACACATGTGGGCAGAACTTTTTTTTGTTCCTGGGCTCAAGTATACATTTTGGAGGTACAGTGATTCCTCCTCTTCTTCTTCCTTCTCCTTCTCTTCCACTGTTAAATTGATTAAGGATTTGCCACTACAGTTTTTATGTGCCTCCCATCTCAATAGGTGGTGAAATAATGCTTTATAATAGTTCTGGACAGAAGGGACCTTGGGGCTGTAGAAAAGGGATTTGTAACTCCATGGTTCAAGGTACCCATTCTTGCACTTGAGCAAGCTCTGCAACTTGTATACATTTGTAACTTGTGTAAATTGTGTCACATAAGAAACTACAAACCCAAAACTAACTAATGTCTTCAAGTCAAAATTGTTCCCCCCATATTCCCAGATCATCTGTGGGAAAGGAAGGACACCCTGCAGCTGTAAAGAAAGCAGCTGGTTCAGGCTAATAGGCATGTACATCAGCATTAGCATAATTAAATCATTAAAGTGTGGTGAATGTATACATGTTTTCAAATTATTTAAGGAAGTTTGGCAGAGAGGCCACGATTGATTGTAGAGTGAGGTTTAAAAGCATCTTCATGGAATCAGTCTTGAAAGTTTTGACCTTTTGGAAAATGTATTCCTTTGTAACCATTTTATTATCTCCATTAAAAATGCAGATTTTGTAACTATACAATACATTTCTTTATTTTATTTTTATTCTTTTCGCAGGGAGGGCTAATAAATTTTGAGAAGAGAAGGCGGGTAAGCTTGCATTTTATTTCCACCATTCAGTCACATTTTAATGGTCCCCAGAAACCTGAGGATTGATTTCTTGTTTTTAGAGAGAAACAGGAGACAGTGTAGCTACAGAGCTTAACATTTTCAACCAGAATTGTAAAGCAAGTCCCAGGAGAAACAGACTATTGGAGTATTAAATATGATTCCTCTCAACTAAAATTTGACCAATTTGTCCTTTTCTTCATCTGGTTGGCTGCACAATTTGCCTTCACATAATATTGTATGTTGAGCACATCAGCTTAGATGCAGGAATGTTTCAAGATTACTTTTTGTAGGATTCTCCATAGCTTATCCCCAGAATATTATGCTGTCACCTGAAATCTCACAAGACTTTCACATTCTCTCTGAAATCTCACAGAATCTTTAGCGAGAAATCCAAATCTTGTAAAAAAATTACTCTTACGTAAGATTTCACCCATTCATTTTTTAAAAAAGATGAAGATAGATAGATACCATCTAGGAAATTGCATGTTGTCATCACCGTAATTATGATAACCAATGTAAACATATTTTCAATCAATCTATCTAGGATATACCATTCATTTAAAATATAGATTTTAGAAAAATAAACTCGGTTTATTATAAAAACATTATGGGCAGCCACATGGATTCAAGTTATTATTTTTTTTTTTTTTTAAAAGATCAGTGTAGGGTTAACACATGAAGGTTTTACTAGTCAATGGAAAATGTCTCATAGTCAGAACACATTTTTGCTCTTGTGAAACTCCTCTAAAATGTAGCAGGGCATTGCCTCTGCCACTTCTTGCTGGCTTGTAGCGGATGAAGGGTAGCACAAGTTCTTAGGCTTTCTGTGGCTGGATTGGCATTGGGCACAATCTGTCCTGCAAATCCAGAGACCAGCTATTGTTGTGCAGAGCTAATAAGGAGAAGAGAATGCAAACAGGCTTTCTTTGCCTCTGGAAGGTAGAGATAATGGCTCTTTTTGCATCCAGCAAGTACAGAGTTAAAACCCATGATTCCGCCCGTGTTGAAGATCATTTCTCCCTCTCTTTAACACAAGTATTAAGAGGGAGCTAGAGGCTTAGTACACTTGCAAAAGCTTGCCAGGTCTCCTGTTGTGGTATGTGGGCAAGTCCGTTTTGATCCCTGTGTGCTCCACCATTCATTCAGCCAACCTTAATCTAGACCATCAAGCAAAGAACATCCTTTAGGTTCATTAATTCATCTAAAAGCATAGAGGCTTTGCAGTGAGATTGCTACATGCATAAAGATGGAAAGTTTTGAGACTACTCACCATGGAGGAATGGATGCAGATGATAGAACTTGCTGAGACAGACAAATTGACTTCTTTGATCAGAGAAAAGACATTATGTTTATTGGAACTGGACTGGAAAGCCCTCATAGATTTTTTTGCATAAAACAGGATTTATACTTTTGATGTTTAGGGGGGGGAAAGATTATAGAAAAAATAAGAGTCATGTTGTAACCATTGATTAAGAGATAAATGTATACTTATAACTGCTGTAAAGAAAATCAGACACAATTTTTTATACTTTCTGTCTTCTTTCTGCATTTGTGGCTTTGTCTTTTTTTTCTTTCTTTTCTTTATATTAGTTTTGTAAGTTTTAAAAATTTTAATCAAATTATTTATTTAAAAAAAGAAAGCACAGATGCTTAGTGCCATTCAGAACCAAATTATATTATGCTTGTCAGTGAACTTGTCATGAGTTCTTCAACATCTCCAATTATCCCACGTCCTTCTGCTACAATTGACTGTGAGACAATCCATATTGGACTTCCATTTTCCTCATTCAGATTCCCCCTCTTGTTCCATTATTTTTTCCAGGAATTTGAAGTAATTGCTCAAATTAAACTCCTACAGTCTTCCTGTAATAGCTACTGCATGACGTCAGACAAAAAATTCATCCAGTGGTTCCAGAAACAGCGACAATTAACAGAGGAAGAAAGGTAAGATAAAATTTTGATTTGTAACAGGCAGAATTTTTTTTTTTGCATAATCCAGCTCTTTCCTTATTTCTCCCATCATCTGAGATAAAATAACAAAACTGTATTTTAAAATTGTGGAAAACACAAGACATTCAAGCAGCTTGGAAATGTATACAAGAAACGCACATGCTGCCTTCATAGAGAGGGATAAGTATGATCCTGTACTTGTGTGCAATGCATATAAATATGCGCGCGCACACATACACGGCAAAACTTTGATCACTTTGTTTGGACTGCTACCTTAAGTTTTTGGATCAAACCTGGAGAAGTTTAGAGTTCATCACATCATTAAGCAGTGAAGAATTCCAGGTACAGTCCTAGAGAAGCTAATTCTAATTTGGGTGATGCTACTTGGGAATGTTATTATGAATTTAATATCCGAACATACTACAAACGATGCTGCAGGAAGCAGGAAACCAATCACCTGCAAGACGGTATCCTTTGTACCCTGTAAGATGGTGTTCTTAGCTTTATCTTTCTCTTAAGTCGTTTTTGCCGCTCACCCAAGATCTGATAATTTCACTACCTAAAGCAGTCTGTCTTAATCTTTTTATCCCAGAGGAATCTTTGAAATATTTTTTAGGTTTGGGAGAACCTCTACATAAAAATGATTATTTTGACAGTTATTTTTTTTCCAAAAAATGCAAACATGTCACAAGACAATGAACTTTTAGCCTATCCAACCCATGTTTTGCAATGTTTACCACAACAGCAAAATGGCTGGCCAACAATTGAGTCATGGCACATAAAAGTTCCCACCACTGCAAGTGCTAATATTGCATAGAGCATAAAATTTAAAAATGCTATTTTTTTCAATCATGATCTCTCACAGAACCTTAGTTGAGAAAGGCTGAGCTAAAGGTTTATTTTAAGCCTTCCAGACTCTTCAGCATTCTTTTGTTAAAGCCGAAATGATTGATCAAGGTAGTGTCTGTTAATAATTTCTGACTTTTGGCTTCTCCAAAAATAACCAGCCAGCATTCACAGCAATATGCAGCAGCTATATATAACACATGAAGTTGTCTTTTTATATCAACTTCCCTTTCCCGTGACATTTTGAGTTTCACTAAGCAGGTGCAAAGCTTGTTTTTCTCTTTTCCTGATATTATCATGTTTGGATTTTAATTGTGAGCCCAAAAGGTTAAATTTCAGTATGCAGTATACATTTTATGGATTTTGTTTACAGACCTAACCCATTACAGAAAAGCCAACTGTATACATGTCTGTGCTTCTGTGCACTGTTGGTTCTCCCTCTTCATAGTACATGTTTGGAATATAAGGCCAGGGGTACATGTTACTTGAACATTTATTTGTTCCCACTCAGTTCTGGTGCTCAGAATTTCATCTGATCATGGAGTTAGAATACATTATATTAAAATATAGAATATATTGCATGTACCTTGAAAAGAATCCATCTTGGCTGATACAGAAATGGGAGCTGAGGAAGAAGAATAAACCCAAGAAGTATCCTAGTTTCTATATAACACAAAATGTATCTTTGAAAGGAAGAAAACTGCAGTTATACTCAAATCTTATTGAATAACTTAGTGTTTTTCAGTCTTGGCAATTTTAATACATGCTTGCTAAGGAATTCTGGGAGTTGAACATGTCTTCAAGTTGCCAGGGTTGAGAAAAACTGGAATAACTCCTAGTAACATAGCTACTTAATTTGAAGTAATGTCTATATTAGATAATAAAGCCTTGTTCCAAAGTAAAAAAGAAACAAACCCTAGATGTGGATTTAATTCAGTGATTTAATTTTATGGCAGCAGTATTTTATATAGTTCTAATCAGAAGGTGGTCTCTAATCTTCCAGCTATGCCCTTTCCTGTGAGGTTGAAGCAGCCATCGACACAACCACCACGTCCCCCAAACCGCGGAAGAGCATGGTGAAACGACTGAGCCTGTGAGTTTGAGTGGGGGGTGAAGGTTGGGAGCCACTCGGCCTGAAGAGCTGAGGGTTGTTCCCAAGAGAGAATATCTGCTCTCCCGGTTGATGGGACAAATCTGAAATCATATGCAAAATCCCCATGTATACCCGTGAAATTGAACTCCTGTGTTATTACTGCGGATCCTTGCTGAAAGCAAAGGTGTTTGGAAGCATAGACATTTCAAAAGCTTCCTCCCTTGTTTTAGAGGCAGGTAAACAATTCATCCTATTTAAAATATAGGATATCTCTCTAAGCCTCAGAAGGACGTATATCATGATACCCAAATGAAATTCACTGGCAAGTTACACTGCTCTAATCAGCTTCATTCTTCTATATCCAAGGGAATTAATAGTATAACTTCAAGAGTCATTAACTGAAGCAAACCGTTTTTCACAGATTCATAATTCGGGTTTTCTCCCGCGTAAAATTGGAAGTGTCTTGGTGACGTTTCGACGAAGTCTCATTCGTCATCTTCAGGCTGGTGTCTCTTCGGCCTCGTGCTTCTAGGAGCAATGTGTGATCGCAGCTGTTTCTTCCTTTTAACTGCCAGTGGGGGTATGAACTGATTGGGTGGGAGCTTGGCTGTGTTCTGATTGGGTGGAGGTGTGTTCTGATTGGTTAGGGGCTTGGCTGTGCTCTGATTGGATGGGGGTTGGCTGTGCTCTGATTGGATGGGGGTGTGTTCTGTTTGGGTGGGGGCTTTGTTGTGCTCGGATTAGTCTGAGTTGCAGCGGGATTTGAGATGGAGAGCTGCATTGCTGTTGTTTGGCTTCGCGTTCGTGGTCGTGCCATATCATCAAGGTGGGTGTCAGTTTGCTTCATGTATGGATTGGAGGGGTTTGAAATGGCTAATGATGCAGCTGTGTTCTGGTTTGTGGTTGTGCCTCATCATCTGTGTGGGTTTGGGTTAAAAGGGTTAAAAGGAAGAAACAGCTGCGATCACACATTGCTCCTAGAAGCACGAGGCCGAAGAGACACCAGCCTGAAGATGACAAATGAGACTTCGTCGAAACGTCGCCGAGACACTTCCAATTTTACGCGGGAGAAAACCCGAATTACCAAAGACCTACATACAAACACCCGTGAAAACCTCAGAAAACACACACACACACACACACACACACACACACATATATATATAGTCAGGGAAGCATTAATTATTTTGCTTTTATTGCATATATCCATATCCATATAGCAGTTGTCCAAGCCAGCATATAATTTTATTTAAAGGAATATATCCCAATCTCACTTCACTGTCATTGTTAGATGTTGAAGCAAAATGCCTTTTTTCTTTTCCCACCCCACCCACCCTATATTAACAATAAACAATCTGCCATTGCAATCTTCCTCACGGGAATTTAAATCAAATGTTGCAAATGAAAAATAATTTGACAGGAGCCTCAATGCTATTTAGAATAACAAAGTTAATCTATATTAGAAAATTGATATAAGGTATATGTGGTTTTAATGAATTACTATAATTAAATAAACATAGAAAAAACTCAGAACTGCAACCACTGCACATAATTATTCATAATTCCCAAGGAAATTGATATAGCTATATAGCTTTCATCAACTAGGGCTGCAATAATATATTGACTCCCCTGAACAAAATTAGATACTCACCACCTGCTTCTTATTTTCTCAAGAATACAGAATAGGCACTCCCTTCTTATGACCCATCAAGACTCCCACTTTCTTTCAAGAGCACAATAAAACTCCAACATTTTCTACCTACTGGGAACTATAAATGAAGAAGAAGGTTGTCTAGCACTTTGATAAGCCTCAGGCAGAGAGTATTTTTCCTGGGTATGCAATAAATTGACTGATGGATACACACCTTCAATTCACATCTCTTACAACTGTTCCCTGAGTTTCATGTCTGTTGCTTATCTCCTCTGAAGTTACCAAGAATGTGGTTACAAGGAATAACATTGCAGGCTTGTAAAAACACACACACACACACACACACACACCTGCACTTCAGATCTAGTTGTCTTGCTTTCTGTGCAATGTCTCTACCAACACTTTGCCCTCTTTCATTTATCACTTTGTCGTGTTGAGACAGATTATTTCTGGGACCTGATGTGATTGCTAATAGCACGCCCACCAAAGAGCAGCCCAAGTCTGTACCAAGCGGGAGTTCCGGGGAAAGCATGGATTCGGTCAGCGTATCTTCCTGCGAGTCAAACCATTCCGAATCGGAGGACATCTGCCTCACTCCTACGGATACCCCTGATGAGGCCCAAAAGAAAGTATGAGCCACAAAGACCACAATTTATTTCTAGGAGGAGCTATTGGGATTAGAGCAGGGATCTTAAAACTCTTTACCATCACACCTCCCTTTAGTGTAATCTTAAGGTAGATATCTCCCTTAAAAATCCAAACGCCAAAATGAAAACAATACAATGAAACTTTAGGAAATGTTGATTTATTGTAATAATATACAACTAAAAAGTTCTTCACACCTCCCTTGGACTCTGTCTGCATCTCCCCAAGGGGGGAGGGTACATCTCCGAGTTTCAAAAACCATGGATTAGTGTCTATCTGAAAATACTAACTGTGATGCAGAAACCTTTCTAACCCACTCGTTTCCCGGTGTAATCATGGGATATTCCTCTGAAACTCATTTCCAATTTTTAACTCTTGGGCATTCAGATTCAGATGCTCATGGGAAGTGAATGGAGCACTCCCACTGCATTAGCCATCACGCCCAATGGGTTAACAGCCTTGTTGGATGGTTTTCATTTGTTGCATTGGTGATACTTTCTGCAGTAGAAGAAAGCCAGATTCTGGTGCAATGAAAGTGCTTGGTGACTTTGTCAACTGATTTACAGGGGGGGGGGGGCAGTTTACCCTCAATACGAATCTGAAAGCATTTTGTCTCCATCCATCTCATCTCTCTATAGAATCAAAGTGAGCAACCTGTGAACCTCCGGATATTGCTGAATTGTAATTCACAGAATCTCTCATCATTTTGAGTGTATTTTAGTATAATTATATAGAGAGTTAAAAGTTTCCCCACCCCTGGATCAGGTTCCCCCACCGCAGGAATCAAGCTCCCTAAGATAAGAACAACAATGGAGTGCTTTGGTGCTCACTGAGCTTGGTTGTTTTTTTTGTTTGTCCAACTAGATAACATCATCCCTACTAGTGAGTGTGTGGGTTTGCTGCCTGTTTATAGTAGTTTGCCCTGCCAGCGTTCATGTGAGTGTGTGATTTACTCCTTGGTAGTACCTTGAATAGGGCATTGTTTTTTGCTAGATTGTTTGTCAGGTGTTAAACCTTGCTTATCTGGGTGTTGATTGCTGGAGAGGATGTGTTCTGGTCTTTTTGTTTCCTTCTTAGCCTTTTTATTGTCTTTTTAGATTGGTGTGTACATGTGATTTATCTCTATGTGTCTATTGATGGCTGATTCATGTCTTCAAACAAACAACTAAGCTCAGAGAGCATCAAGGACTCCACAGTTCAACCCTGAGATTCATATATACTCTGATTGAAACAAAAACAAACGGTGATCTTGGAAGAAAAATAACATTTCTATGTTGAATAAAACCCTTAAAAACTTTATAAAGGGCCCTCCTACTCTACAGGGGAGAGAACATCAGTTTAAAAAACTGCAAAAGCAAGAATTTTCTAAGATTGTGGATATAGCTGTAGCTATACAATAAGCTAACAAAAAATTGTAGATTCTGCCATCTGCTGGTCAGTTGTAAATTCAGGAAATACAATTTGTTTGAACACACCTTACGCTATAAATACTTCTTCTTCTCTCAGATTATTTAATACTATATGCAAAGAAATAAAAAGCTCAAAAGAGCATGTCTGTCTTAACTTGGACTATTCTTCAATTCTGCCAGTGATACAATTCAATATTCGCTCCTTCAGTGAAACTTGCTTTAAGCATATGTGTATCAGATTGCTACTTCCAAGAGAGTAGAAAATTTTAATTACAGCTACAAAGGATTGGCAGGATAACAATTTATAGTGGAGGCAAACTTGTACTGACCAAAATATTGGAAGTATTGGAACCTCTTTATCTGCAGGTGGTGCTGTGAAAATGACCCTAAAGTTTAGCTACCATCTTCTTTTAAAAAATCCTCAGTTTAGAAACTACCGTAAATCAAATGAATTTTTTTATTTGTCTTTTATGACTTCACTCCTTAGCTCACAGAGTCCTCCTCCTCTTGTTCCTCCATCCACTCCATGGACACGTCTTCATCAGGAATATCATCCTTCACCAATGTCCTTGTGTCTCCTCCTTCACTGGCCAGCAATCCTAGAATCCACAAACGCTCCATTTCTGTCACCTCCATTACCTCAACAGTCTCCTCTCCTGTTTACAACCAACAGAACGAAGATACCTGTATCATCCGTATCAGTGTTGAAGACAATAATGGCAACATGTATAAGAGCATTATGGTATGTCATGAGGACTGTGCTAATTTATAAGGGGCTGTATCACTGAGATACCACAATTTGAGGGATGAACTCAGATCCTGAATCATTCATGCAAAAATTCACAAATTCACTTCCTGTTATCTCCCACAGAGGAGTCCTGTCAAGAATCCTAAAGCTCTTCTACCAATCACTGTAACAATTTCTGACATGCTGAATAACTTGGGTTTTTTTACATGCATTTCTTCCATGGCTCTTCAGAGCAAATTGTAGGGCATTTTAAAATGTAATTTTTCTATCTTTTTGGTCCATTGCTTAAGCATACAATTACAAGTATCTAAGAAAGAAAAGATACTTTGTGTAAGACTTGTTGGAAAGATGATTTGTGTAAGAATTGGAAGAGACTACAGGTTTTTAGTCCAATAACCAACCAATCAACATTAGATAATCTACTACATGGAACCGTCAAAAGCCAGACACTGAGAAATACAGAACCAGAAATAGCTAATTTAGTTTTTTCTCTAGTCTGGTCTCTTATAATTCTGGGAATTATAACCTCAACATATCTGAAGAACATCAGATCTGGGAAATTGACCTCATAATATGTTTTATGTAACTGTGTGTATAAGCTATGTATTACATGATAAAAATGGCAAAACATATCAGTTAAAAGAAAATAGTATTTCCCATTATTCATCCTGAGATTATTGCACCATCATTTTTTTTTGCACTACTTCTGTGCAAGATGATTGTACTAGCTATCCAAATCATCATTCTGCAAATTTATGTGTATGCCTAAAGATAATTTGCACTGAATTAGCACAAGGAGATGGGACGACAAAGGAGTCTTGTATGCTGCATTGATTTACAGTTTCTGTTCTGCCTTCTTTCAAGCAAGGTTTTGACTTACATGGAATTGAAGTTGAATCAAGAACATATAGGACCTACTGGAATTTCTTCTTTTTAAATATTTGTCTCTATAGGGAATTTGTTTTTAATATCAAATCTCTTTAAACAATAACAGAGCATTCTAATTAGGGGTTATTGAGCAAAATAGAGAGTCTTCACTCTTGGTTATAAAAGCAATATAGCAGTGTACAGTATATTGTATAACAGTGTATTTCCCTTTTTTGTTGCAATCTCCACTGGTTTGTGCAAATAGCTTTTCTACTGGTGCAGAATGCAGACATACTAAGACAACCAAAAGTGTAAGATGGGATCTCTCTTTCTTTCTTTTTGATTGAGTGGAGGTGCTGATCGGTTTTTGGAAAACAACAACACATATTGCATTTCTTTTTATCAAGCTATTTGAATCAACACATTTTTTCCCCCAGATTGAACTGTTTGCAGCTAATATAAGAAAGAGATTTCTCCAGTGTGTGTAAAAGACAGTTTCCTCTCAGTGCATCAATACAAATTTCTCAGGGTACAGAGCCACATATTGATTAAATGTCCCTAGAAAAGTACATAAATAATTCAAATAATTCAAACATTTAATTAAAACTAGTTAATTATTACTTCCAGAGCAACAAAAGTAAACTTTCCCCAGATTTTAGATGTGATTTTCTTTCTTTTTTTCCTGGATTAAAATTAGAGGCATATATTTTTCCCAGAACAAGGACCAGATGAACTTCTTCCCACCACCTGTTGTCCCCCTTCATTCAGTAATGCAGTGGAAACCTCTAGGTAATGCTTCTGGGAGATTCTGAAATTCTTCCCTTCTTCCCCTGTTCAATATCAGGTCCCATAATAATAAGAGCAATGTTACAGAGCAATAAAATAGCTTAATTTTTCCACAACTACTTCTGTTCCTCTCACATCATATGGTTTGGTATGTAACTCACAGCAATATTAAGATTGTACTCTTAATATTGTAAATACTCGAGGGGGGGGAAACCCTTTAACGTATAACCTAAACCAGACATGTCAAACTCATGACGTCGCGCGACATATCAGGACTATTTTGCCATTGCCGGCAATGGAGTGGGCGCGGCTTCTGCGTGACGCGTCCGGCCCATGGGCCGGCAGTTTGACACCCCTGACCTAAACTGCAAAAACAACTGTTTCTCTAAGCCAACTGTTTATGTAGCATTCTTATTTGACGAGTCCATTCAAAAGAAGATAGCTCGGGGCACTAAGACTAGGCAATCAAAACATAAAGCCTGCCTGGAATCCAGATGTGGAGAAGAGGAAGGCCTCATCGGAGTCTGTTCTTTCTTTCTAGTTAACTAGCCAAGACAAGACTCCTGCTGTCATCCAACGAGCCATGTTGAAACACAACCTGGAATCGGATCCTGCTGAGGATTATGAACTTGTGCAGGTCATTTCTGAGGACAAAGGTAAGAAAAACAAGACTTTTGTTTGCTGCTTAGGAAACCAGTCATTTTTTTTTCTGAAGGCAAAGGGCTCAAGCCACATTTCTTGGGTGTTTTAATTTGCAAGTGTACCTGAAATTAATCCATTCTGTCGGATCTGAACTTTAATATCTGAAAGAAATAGGCAGTGGTGGGGACGGGCTGAATTTTTTTAAACACAGAGATCAAGGGCACATACAGAATGCCCCGCCTATAGAGGTAGTCCTCGACTTATCACCACAATTGAGCCCAAAATTTATGTTGCTAAGTGAGACATCTAAGTGAGTTTTGCCCCATTTTACGACTTTTCTTGCCACAGTTGCTAAGTGAATCACAGCAATCGTTAAGTTTGTTCCTAAGTTGTTAAGTGAATCTGGCTTCCCCATTGATTTTGCTTGTCAGAAGGTCACAAAAGGTGATCACATGACCTGGGGACACTGCAACCGTCATAAATATGAACCAGTTGCCATGTGTCTGAATTTTGATCACATGACCATGGAGTACTGCAACGATCGTAGGTGTGAAAAATGGTCATAAGTCACTTTTTTCATTGTGCTGTTGTAACTTTGAACAGTCACTAAATGAATTGTTGTAAGTCGAGGACTACCTGCATTAACAACTCTTAGTCCCCTCCATTTTGGAACTCTCCATCTTTTGCAATTTTATAGTGTTTTTATATTTTAATCTTAAATTGTTGAGTTTTTAATATTTTTATTGATCAAATTGTACATTGCCCAGAGCCCCTTTGGGAGGAAGGTGGCATAGAGAGAGGGAGAGAGAGAGAGATTGAAACTTCCATACAGGCAAAGGAACCGTGTAGTCAGACCTTCTGACTCTCCACTCTACAGTATTTGCTGCCTAGTCTGCTGGCTAAAGAGTTGGGAGCACCTGCACAGCCAGGGCACCCTGTATGATCTAGCTCAGGGGTCCCCAACCCCCAGTCTGTGGACCAGTACCGGGCCGCGGCATGCCAGCAACCAGTCCGTACAAACAAGCAAAGCCCCATCCACAGGATGCAGGCAGCACACAAAACCACACCCCCTCCCGTCCGTGGAAAAACCTCTCTCCACGGAACCAGTCCCTGGTGCCCAAAAGGTTGGGAACCTCTGATCTAGCTGGTTCAGTGCTGGGGCCCAGTAACATCATATCTGACCATGTGTGGGTGGACCACAGGACTGGGGTTGTTAAGAATCACATTTTTCATGCTTTCAGTTATCTTTGGAGTATCCAGCTTTCTTCAGCATTCATTCTCAATCAAGAATGACAGCATGTCACATAGGCATCATTGTGATAAATGGCTTAGCAAACAGTTTCTTACAAGTATTTAGGTTTACTAAATAACATTGCAGCTGCAATCACAAACCACCCCTTCTATCCCTAATTGGAAAAAAGCCATTAGTTTGGCAGTAGATTTGGGCCCAACCTTAAAGAATAGCTGAGCCTTTTGTGCTGGATTTGCACACCAGTTTTGCTTACAATTGTGTAATAGTATTTTTTTTTAAATCTCTTAACTTTACCTTTTTGAAATGAAACAGGTGGCTGGCCCTGTCCATATTAAAATAATGAAGGACTTTTATCAGCATTCCTCAGCTCATTAAAATGGAGTGTAACTTGAGAGACCTAGCTAATATGAGAATAGCAGTCAATTGCCCTGTCCATCTCATGATCAAGGTGTGCATTGTGTTTTAATTAGTAACAGTGCACTTCCTTGTGGTTCCAGGGAGACCCTTTTTTGTACAAAATATCTTGACAGAAGTCAAGGTAATATCCTGTATAAATTGTGTTTCATTTTCCCTTGATAGTCATGATAATTATCTTCTCTTCTCAGACCTTCTACATTCCCATTGCTGTCTCTTTGAAAAAGAAAGGAAACCTTTGGGAACTGTATTGCTTTATCTTCCTGCTGTTTCCTTAGCTTTTGCTTCTGTGCACCCCGTAAATTTTGGCTTATTAGTATTGCTAACTGGAGTCATTATTTTTAACTTGGCCTAGGTGACTCTTCTCAATCCCCACTTTCCTTTTTAATTCATCAGAATAGCAGGTTTATTCAAATCTCAGAGATTAGGGGGGAAAGGTACCAGCATATGCTGATCTGCAGTCATATTCAGTCAACCATGTTTTATGGTTTTTAGTTTAGTGAATCCCAGACAATTTAGTCAATAAATCATAGTTAAACAAATCATGGCTTAGTTTAACAAGGGAACCCTGCAATTTGGTCATTTTTGTTGAGTGCAGCTAAAATGGTTGAAGAAATACAACACATGTATATGTGTGGCCATGGGGAGATCTAAGGTGGATGTAGATCAAAAGGGAATGGCTATGGTAGCAATTTCTTCAGGGCAGCTCCTGGCAATATGCCAAAGTCATTCAGTGGAAGAGACAGAACAAGTCTTTTATTCATCCTATCACACAGTGGTTCATGTGATTTATGTGTCATTGGATATCCCTCCTCCTTTACACTGTCTTCACCAACTGAGATGCACACTCTGCTCCTTCCCAAATTGAAAGCTGTTACTCCTCATGAACCTCTTTTCAAAAAACTCACTTGAGAAATCAGTGGCTGTTAAGTGTATAATATTGCATGTTCTCACTGCTTATTTTGACTGTTGGTTTTTGTCCCCCCCCCCCCGCCATACACACTTCAATTTCCCCACCCTTTTTGTTTTGTTTGTTGAAGATTTGTATATTCCTTGGCAATTCAGAGAGTGAGGGTAGTCAAAAATTAGGAAATTTAAGCTTTAGGAGATTAAATAAAATAAAAGAGAGGAGAAACTCACTAAATACAATACCTTTGGAAAGGAACAGTATGTCTATATCAGGGGTGTCAAACTGCCGGCCCACAGGCTAGTTGCATTATGTGGAGGCCGCGCCCACCCCAGCTCCTGCAATGCAAAAAATGTTGTGATACATCGCGACATGTCACGTGACGCGGCGAGTTTGACACCCGTGGTCTATATGTTATAGCACTTCTCCAAGATATTCATATGGTGCATATTGAGATGAGAGAGAGAGAGAGAGAGAGAGAGAGAGATGAAATGAATATTTTCCCTTTATATGCACTGAAATGATTTACAGAAATCTTCTATGAAGAGATCCCAAAGAAACAGATCTGAGGTAGCAGACATGCAAGTAAGAGCAGCTGAAGAAGCTGGTACTGTCATTATATTCATGTTAATCTATGGTAGCCAAAAGTCAAGTGGCTGGTAGCATCTTTTCCTACTGATATATTTTATTAACAAGCATATGCTTTTGTGAGCTGAATCTGATGAAGTGGTGCATCTGATGATATGAGCTGCAGTTCACAGAAATGTATACCTTCAAATTTTTAAGAACCTAGCTGCTGTCACACTCGCTACTTCATAAATAGGTGCTAGTTTGACTACTGAGATAGGCTGAGAAGATTGCAAAAAAGAAAAAAAAAGTTACAAATTGGGACCACTGCTCAATCTTTTGCCTTTTCATGGTCTCAGCTCTGTTTACCTCACAAGATTGTTGTTGCTGAGAAAAAAAATAGAGGAAGGCATATTTTCTTCCTGGGAGGGGAAAGCTGGAATACAAATCTAACAAAGAAGGAAAATATCTCTGGTGACATCGCCATGCTGCTGCATAGCATGACCTTCAAAGGCCACCATAATAATGATGGTGAAGCTGTGAAGCCAGCAACCACAAAAAATGTTGCCATTCTCTAGCCTAGAGAATGATAGAAGGGAGTTGAATAACAAGTAGCTGACCTTCTGTTCCCTGGTGGTTCTTTCCAGTTTTGACATAAAATAAGTGGAGTGAATGTTGGGAGAGAGCAGAAACTCACTCCACCCCAGAGAAATGTATCACCAGGTCCACATCAGTGTATCACTAGCTCGATAAGCAGAAGTCTTTGGGTAGATTAATTTTAGAGCTGATGGATAAGGGTGTTTTCCAAAGTGTGTTGATGAAAGCGAACCCTCCCCCAACACACATCAAAGCAGTAAATAAGTTTCAGTCTCTGGAAGGGTTGGTGAGGCTGTATCAAAGGATGTCTATGACTGACTGCATATGTTTGTGCACGTAAAAGAAGTGTGGCCCATGTGGACCTTCTCCTGCAGGCAGATGGAGGAGCCCACAAAACAGCTATGTCAAACATTCAGAAGATGTGGCTGTTTCAGTGCTTGGAGGACGGGTGGGCTGGGGTGCTTTGCTCATTTGCATGTTTTGGGGCATGTCGTGGTGGAAAATTTTGGACAGCTCTATTGGTTTTCCTCTTTTCAATGAAGAAGGAAGCCTCCTCTGAAGAGCTGCATCTTTAACAGTTGCCCCAATTATCCTGATGACATAAATAGAAGGAATCTGCCCACCATTTGTTACCATTTTTTCTGCTCTTTCCAGAACTGGTCATCCCAGATAGTGCAAACGTCTTTTATGCCATGAACAGCCAGGTGAATTTTGACTTTGTCTTGCGGAAGAAAAACTCCCTCGACGGGCAAGTGAAACTGAGAAGCCGCTCCAGCTTGACTCTTCCCAGGACCAACAGAAAGGGCTGCTGGAGCAACAGAAACAGCAAAATTACCCTTTGAGGGTGGATCAGCCCAACACCCAAGAGGAGGGCTTGAAGGACCATTGCAGAGACTACCTATGTGGAGATGAACATGTCAGTATTCAGCTTTGGAGAGTACAAAGCTAACACTTGCTATAAATAGGCACACATTTAGTTAGTTACAAAGAACAGACAAAAGGGTCCTGAACGGATATGCACCCCGTAGGCACTTTTGTTTTTTTCCCCTTTTATACCCAGTCCATGAATTCAAAGCCACTTTCTATCAGGAAGACAAAGAATATGCAGCTGATGTTCTAGCCTTACCACAGACTCTTCGCCTCTTCTCAGTTTTGACAGTATTAATTTGGAGTGTTTTAGATGCGCTTTTATAAATGGAAAAAGGCATTTTAATCCCTTGTGTTCTTACCAGAGGGAGAAGAGCATCAGACTAACCACTGACTGATGATAGTGCTGGTAAATGACTGGTAGAGATGGGCTGCTTTGATAGAGGCAGCACAGCTTTTGAAACAAGGGGAATTAGCCTTATCTTAGAATTCTTCCCCTGCGGTTTTTGGGGGTTTTTTTAAAGTCATCCCAGCTTCCAGTCCTTTTGGACATGCTGGAAGAATTCATTTCTTGCTCCAGGAGTCAGCTATTCACCGATGACTATCTGAATGCACACCACTTGCTCTTAATGCCACTATGTTGTCTTCTTTATGCTTTGCTATTTTTTTAAAAAATGTGTGAATGTATGTGTGCAGGTATGTGAGTGTGTGTATATATATAAATATATAAAAAGTCAAAATATATTTCCTTGGAGTGTGCAGTTTTACTCCTCTTTCAGCTGTGGAGCTGTTTACCTGTATTCAGCCATATTGGCGTTATAGTAAACTATAACAGTTATATTTTATACCGTACTCAGTCTGAGAAACAACACAAAACAAAAAAATAAACCTACTTAATAGCCATCATTTGAAAAGATCCCAGATATTTGTTGTGATTAAAAAACATTTAAAGAATTCCCCCTCTCTTTCTTTTTTTAGAATTCAGTCATTATTATTATTATTATTATTATTATTATTATTATTATTATTATTATTATTATTATTATTATTATTATTATTATTATTGACTTATGGTACTGCTTTAGTCACCTCTTTGCCTCATGACCCTGGTTTGTTGGAATGAAAGATGATGGTATTGACTTTTTGGAGGGTCAGGTTTTCAGTATGATGTCAGACCTGCAAGGAAGCTTCTTCCTGATACGTTTTCTCTGATTTCCATTTTCTCCCCACTTTCTTCACCTAGCAGTCTGCTGCTGCATCAGCCTTTTCCTTTTGAAGACCAGGTAGCATTCCTCGCCCCTTCTGTAGGTCTCTTATAAAGACCAAACAGAGCTACCCAATCACCGTAAAGCAGACTGTACTAAATTCAATAGAATCCACTCATTTGCAATAATATTTATGACTGTAAATTTACATGGAAGATTTTTTTTCTCACTTAATTTGCAACCTCAATTTGAACATATTACCAGGTTTAATTGGGTTCACTGAAAATCTATCATACTCCAATTCAGAGCTCTTTGCATCCTCAAATATACTACTGCAAAGAAAGTAATGCATAATCACAGCCACGGCAGTTTGTAGATTAGTTAGTTGCACCATCATAGAAAAAATAGAAAATTGACACTGAAAGTAACACCTCCTAAATACTTCAACAAAGCATGTTTTCAAGCTTTGTCCATGTAGGAAAGGGAATGGGTGGTTGAAGCACAGTGAGATCTAGAATCAGAATTGAGCCAGCAAAATATATTTGCTTATCTTTGAAATAGAATGGGACAAGAGTTTCCTGCAATTCCCATTGATATGTTTCTATGTGGTGCACATCGGTGCATATATGTACAGGGCAAGTGAGGGTAAGTGTGTGAGTAGAATTCAGATTACTGCATAGCAGAATGAGATATACCAAGCCTTTTTGCTGAAAATGGTTTTGCTATTCAGGAGCCTAACCCCAGTCCTGACAAAGTATATATTTAAATTAATACTTATCAGATTGTGATATATTTGCACTATGTAAAATCTTCAATTTCAAATGCTTTATATGTTGAGCCACTTACTTAAATTCTCTATATTGTCTAAAAGAGATTGTGAGTGTGTCCCTATACTGCATATGCCTCACTCTTGTTAGTCAATTGCAGGCAACAATAGGTTATTTTGCAAGGTAGTCTAGATTAGAGACCTTAGCTTGCATGTAAGAGTATGAGATTGCTTGAGTTCTGAGTTTGTGGTATACCAATGAAAGAATATACAACTGATTGGTCCTGTTGTTGCAAAAGGAGGGACTGTTACTTGTGTCCTGGTCCAGCTAAGCTGAGTATTCTAATGTACACCTTCTCTGTCTTACTAAAAAGCCCTGGCCGAAAACTTTAATTGACCAACACCATGATAAGCAAAAAGTTTAATACAGGTGGGCCTTTCTGATGTTGGTTATGGCAAATAGAAGATTGAAATAAAAATGTGTAGGTGGGAAGAACATGAATTAATAAGTGAAAGAAAGCTAAGTATGTTGTGCATTTGTGAAACTAGGAATGGGGAAGATGTCACAATTTGTAACAGAATACTATGGTCAGATTTTTCTGGGTAATACTGAAGAATCCATGCAGGGACGGAACAGAGCTAAAATGTATGCCAGAAAGTATGAATTGGTGTCATGTTACATTGTGGGTACAGATGAAAATAAGAATGCATACACTAGGAAGAGTTGCACAATGGTAACAGAACAACCAGCAATGGGTTTTGCAGTCCATGGGCAGGGGATGGGGTGGGTAGTATGATACAATGGATGGGAATAAGACAAGATGGTACAGAACAAAATTATTGGATTGTTAGGAAATGCAGAACTGAATGAGAAAGGGAATTGATATCTGCTTAGGAAATTGTTCGTTTTGAGTACGTGATTTAAGCACAAGTCTGTACTTGCATATGGCAAAGAAATTATGAAAAATATAAAGTTGTGACTGATTATTAAAACTGAGCTTGGGAGAAAGTAGATCAGGAATAAAAGCAAAGAAGTGAAAGGAACTAGCCTGAAAGGAAAGAAAGAAAGTGGATAACACAATGAATGGAAAGCAGACATAAGGAAAGTGGATGTAGAACCTGCTTGGAATAGAGTGAAAACAAATGTGTTGGTTACACAACAGTGTGTGGAGATTAGTGGGAAGAATGAAAAATAATGCTTGATGGACCAATGAAATGAAAAGGATTGGAAATGAGGAAAAAATGCTGCAAAACATTGAGAAAAAGGATACATTACAGATGATCCTCAGTTGATAAACACTCATTTTGTGATTGCTCAAACTTGCAACAGTACTGAAGAAGTGGTACTTAAAACTGCTCCTCAGAGTCCTAGGTGTCACAGCATCCCTGCTTGGTGCTCAGCTCACAATTATGACAACACAAGAGTCCGATGGTCATGTCACCCATTTGTGAGCTTCTTTGCTGGCTTCCAACACTAATGTCAATGGGGAAGCTGGAAGGAGGTGGCAAATGGCAACCATATGATGTCCTTGCTTAACAACTCACAGTGATTCACTTAACAACAGTCACCAGGACTGCTAGAATTATCACGGAGCAGTGCAATCATGTGACATGCTTTACAACTTCAGCACTTTAGTAATGGCAATTCCAGTCCCAATTGCCATCATTAACTGAGAATTATCTGTATAGAGAAATAGCTACGTTTTTTTTAATCTAAGAGAAAGAACTACTAAGATTAAAAATGTAGCACAATTCAAATGAAAATAAAAACATTGTCTGAAACAAGTGAAACAAGCTAAAAATAAAGAGCTTCAAGGAGAGTGAATGGAATTAAAATTGTAACGAAATTAATTGGTATGGAACTGAATGGAGGGAACGCTGAAACTAGTACTTTATAGAGATTTGTATGGGAATTACTGTATATCAAAGAGTGAGATTTAAATGAATGTGAAAATTACTAGCATGCAGGAAAAAGGATGAAAAGTTAAATTGTAAATGTTGTGAGGATGTTGAATAATAAGGCCTGAAAGTATATTCATATAATTGGTGCAATATTAAAATAAGCATGTGAACTTTTTAGTAGGGATTGTGTAAGTTTGGCGGCATATTTGCAAAGACTGCATTTGTGGCTGGTGATTGGAAGAATGGGATTGTTTTCCTCTACAGAAATAAAACTAGCAAGAAAGAATGCAAAACATACCGCAGGATTAATCTGTTAAGTGTTGTTAGGAAGTTGAATGGCAGCAATCTGACTGAAGAGCTGCATAGGTGACAGTGAGGAAAAACTGGGGAGCGCAATCAGATTTTTATCCATAAAAAATGTATCTGCATGTTCACTGCCCAACCTAGAGCCACACAGGACTCCCCAATTTTTAGTGCTCCCCGAGTTTGATTCAAGTTCTTCAGCATGTCATGGAGAAATGTGTAAGAGCGATATGTGACAGATGTAACGATATGCGAAATGTGACAGATGTAATTCTAGCCAGTGTTTCATCATGAGCAGGGAGTACGACCAGAATAAGTGATATCACCTTAGTGGTTTGTTATATTTATAAGGGATGCTTGTGGTGATGGAAAGGGTGTGTTGATTTGAGAGCTAAATATACATCCACTTTCATATGCAGATACTGTCATGTTATTGGATGAAAACTTTAAATTATATGAAGCCATAAGGAGTATGAAGCTAAACACTAATGTGACAACAAACAAGGTAAATGTGCTCACAGGGAAAACGAAGTTAATAACTGCACGTTTTCTATAAAGGGTGAAAAAACTACACTGAGTGGACAGGTTTGTCTACCTTGGTAGAAAGTTTACTACAGAGGTGGAAATGGATGGGAAAACATTAGGAAGTACAAACATTGGTAGTAAGGTAATACATGGTGGGTGATCTTTGTGAGGAATGAAAGAAACAAAAATAGCTGTAAAGATTTTTTTTTATGGGAATTGGAGAGGTCAAGAGAAAAATTAAGTTGAATGCAATGGGAAGCTTTACTTAGCAATACCAAAGCAGATAGGGTTAAGAATGAATGTTAATCAGATATAAAATGAATGTATAAGATTGAATGACCAGTATGAAACAAATGTTTTGAGGCTTTGTCATGTAGGAACATGAATGAAAATCAAATTGCAAAACAAGTATGTGAAGGATGGATGACTCAAGGGAAGGGGAAGATCAAAAACATTGTGGTTGGATTAAGCTGATGATAACCTTAAAAGAGAGAAGTTAGAAGTTTAAAGACACTGGGTTCTTCAGGTTCCATTTCATTAATGGGCTAAGTAACTTCTTCAGAGATAACAAGATCAGAGAAACCCTAGGAACCAGCATTTCAACACTGAGCTACATATATATTTTTCACTGTTGGGAATAAAAGTTTTAACAACAAAGGGCAATGTGCAAAACGAGGCACATGTATATGGGGGAAGCAAGAATGGTTTCTGAAGACAGAAGGCTACTGTGAGATATAGTGGTGGTAATGTAATCTAGTTTTATTTATTTCTTTTTCTCACTCCATTCATTTAGCATATTTGTCTTAATATTTCTTAGTCATTTTGTGTTTGGCATAAGGTTGCTTACTCTGGGATAGAATAGCTTGATGAGTATGTATGTACTGTATGTATGTATGTATGTATGTATATGTGTATGTATATACAAATATTTATTTAACAGTAAGCTTTAAAAGTATCCAGAACCTGGATGAATATTCAGAAAACCAAGATTTATTCTCTAGGTTTTCTGTTGAAAAATAAGCAATACACAAAAGCATTAAGTGGGTAAGTATATGCACATATTCACACTTTGTATTAGCTAGAATTGTAGAATTAGCTAGATTTTTATATTTTATATTTTTATATTGTTATGCTTGTGCTGACCATCTTTTTCTAAACAAAGACAAGACTGATTAACAATTGTTGTATAAAATAGTCTTTTATTTATCCCTGTGATTTAACCTATTCATTGGATCTCTATTAAAAGATTTATTTAAAAAACTATCATTAGAAAAATAAAACGTTCAGCTCACTTTCACTATCTAAACTTTGTATATAGAATTTTAGATCTAACACAGATTAGAACAATAATCATCTCACAATTCCAGTGTTTCAAGAATTATTACCTCTTGATTTGGTAGTGCTTCGAATAATGAATTCAGCAGGGTTGTGAATACTAAATAGCACTGTACCACAGAATTACAAGCTTCCAGTCCTATGTGGCAGGGTGAGTATAAAATAGGGTCCATCACAGCTTACAAAGCCTTTTTAGCTTCTGGTTGCTAGGATAGGAAGGACGTTTGGTAGACTCTTTTTCTCTCCCCAGTTAATCCTCTCCTTTCCAATTCCAATTAGTATGAGAGGAAAGTTAGATGCATAAATCCCAGCCCAGTTTAGAGGATTAATCCATTTCTGGAACTTATTTAATGAATGAAAGGTCTTGGGACCACCTGATCCGAGGCTGCCTTTGTTCTATTTCCCCCCCCCCCAACATTTTTACACCTCCCTACTGCTGGCATTAGATTTCTGCCCACATGATTATCCATGCGTTGGGGTCTCCCAAATATGCTGAAACTAACTCAGGGAATTTTTATCCAGTCTCTGGATAAGCTGGCTAGAAACTGAAGTTGCAATACATCTGGAAATCTGAAGCAGATTTATAAGTGTTTGCCATATATCTAAATAATGAACATATATAAACTTTACTTCTGACTGATGAGAGGATTTTGAGTTTGTTCAAATCCCCCCAGACAAATTACCCATTTTCATTGTATCACACAGGTGGTTTTAAAAGATGCCCTCTGTTATTTCAATGATTTTTGCTAGCATAGCAATCTTCCGCACCTATCCATCACCCTTTCTTTTAAGAAACTTACTACTCAAGTTGCGTAGAAAAGAGAGCTGTTTCTTAAAAAAAAAAAAAAAAAGGATTGAAGAGGTACGATGTAACACCCTCTTTAACACATACCTCTAATTATTACTGATGGCAGATTTTACTGATGGCAGATGTTCTTTCTTTCGCCATTTGATTTCTATAGGCCTGTGCTACTTTTTCATAATGATAAACTCTTTCAGAAAATGTATTTTAACCCACCATATTTTCTCACCTGTTAGTGCTTGAGTGAATTGTAATAGAAGAGGAAAAATGAAGCCACTGCATACATGAAATATACTCAAAGCATACTTTGCCAAGAAATAAATATATAAATCACTAGATACAGACCTGGAAATTCAGATTTTTTTAAATCACTCTGCCTCTCATTAACTTTTCCTGTTGCAATTCTGCCTACCTGGTCCTAAAACATATGCCCCATTATTTCTGTGATCATTGCAATTTGGTTTTAAAAATTATATAAAGTATAACAAAAAATGACTATGAGGGCTTTCCTTAATTTTGGGCATGGTAAGGGAACATCGGAAAGAACTAGAATCAGGTTGTTATTGTTGGATATAATGAAATGTAGTATAGTAAAAGAGTTACAGGGCAGCAAGAGATGTTGAAGATTCAATCACCTATACTGTAGGTTCAAGATTCTAAGCATTGTATGTTTCTTTAATCTAGATAAAGCTTCAAACCAATTTTTTTATTCTCACAGATCACTCCAGACTATGATGCTCTGTTAAAGTCATAAATAAATGACCAAGACACAAATCATTGTACTCATTGCTATATATATTATCAGACCAGCTGATAAGCTGCACACATGCTTTTTAGAAAAATATACAATTGTACAGTTATTTCTTCTAAGAACAGTAATTCTTGAGTAAAACATCTATAGCAAGTTCAACACATACAGATTCTTTTGATTGTCTTTTTAAACATTTTAGTTCTGAATGTTTTTTTCTTATCCAGCTCAGAAGTCTGCATTATCAAAAAACCCTTGAGGTAAATGAACACAGACAACTTTTATGGTGGGTTCTAAAAATGTCGACTTTGCATATGGAGATGTTCTTCAGTGGACTGAACATTACAGCTCATTTCAAATGATGAAGTTTGAGCATCATAAAAAGAAAAGATCTGCCACATGTCCTTCAGTATAGTTCACATGCAATGAGATCGAAGTGACACAATGATTACATCAAAATACTTAATACCATCAGATTTTTAAAGGGTTGGAAAAGGTAACTATTATTTTCAAATCCATTATTCATTGTTTATCTATTCCTCCATACACTCAGCCTGAATTTACAGATGTGAGCTGAAATTCTTCCTCTTGTCATAAAAGCATGAAAGATAAATTACCGAGAGCTTTACTGCATGCAACAGTACCATTTGTGACTGAAAGCGTGTCTCAAAGCTATCAATGAGCACCATGTTTAAAAGGATATTTAAAAGGATATTTGAAAGGATATTCAAATCCAGTTTGTAATGGAACCTACCCATGTGCTGTGGAGTCCTTGATGCTCTCTGAGCTTGTTTGTTTGTTTGCAGATGTTTCATTACCCGACTAGGTAACATCTCTGATTATGGCACCAAGGACTCCACAGTTCAACCCTCAGCTACATACTGTATATTCTTTTCTATCAGGATGCATGTCACTCCCAGCTGCTGGCTGAGGAAGATGTATGGTCTAATTCTCAATTCTCAGTTCTCCATCTAGTAGAGATTTTCACTAAATTTCATGAGGTGTGAAGGATAAAGATGGAAAACTGTTGATAAATATTAAAAATTGTGAACTCCAGAAATTCTTGTGACAAATGAGTTGTTGTTCATAGCTTATGATTAAAAATGAAAACAAATAATATTATTGGGAATTCATGTGATGAACATAAGGGAAATCTTGTCCATCATCTGATAATTTCAATACACGAATACTATTTAGCATTTAGCCTTAGAAACTGGAACATTCTAACATTTCTGCTTCAGAATATGGTTCACAAAATCAAAACCAACAAGAGTACAGGCAATGCAGCAGACAATAGACTGATAATTAACACGGAAAAACTTGGTAGACCCTTCCTAACTCTTGTATATATTACTTTTTATAAATACAACAATTCTACACCAAGAATTGTAGAAAGACACTGGTTAAGGAATCTTTGTCCTGAGTATAACCTCATTTCCTTTTAGAGTCCTCCAGCAGCTCTATAGAATTTCCTTTAGTACAAGCCAATCAGCCAAAACCAGGGCTCCTTTCAATAATTTGTTTTAAAATATACTACCCTTGATTCAGTCAGGTTCATCCACTCAAAATGAGACAAGCACCTCCTCAGTTCAAGCAAGTCATATCAAAACTATTTTGCCAAGGAAGATAGCATATCAGTATCTCTGGAAGTTCCAGAAGTCCCGCTGATGTTTCCAGTAACTTGTAGCTGATCCAGTTAACAATCATAGTTCGTCTCTGGTGGATGATGCATCAAGGGAAGGTCCAGGTGGCAAGGCATTCTTGTTCTGGGCATCTTTATGGATCTGGCCCTGTTGCCGCGACTTCCGGGAAAGTGTCCTGTCCCAATCAGTGGCCACAGTCTCATTGTCCCAGATTGTGGATGTCTCTGTGTCACTGAGGTAACCTGGTTGTCCAGTGTAGTGTGTTGGATAGATCAGCAAAGGCTCTGCAGAGAAAGCTTTCAAATCTCTAGGTTCATAGTGTTCCATGTATTTGGCACTTAAAAAGGAAAAGAAAAGAAGTCACTCAGAAGATTGCCAATTTATGTGCTTTTGATATCTTTTGTATCTCACAGCAGGACGAACTTATAATGGTTATAAAATGAGTGGTTCATTAAACATTCTCTTATCAATGTTGTAAACCTATATTCACATCCTTCAATTCTAAACATCTGGAGATAATATATTGATGTACTTTATTTAAGTATTGGGAGGACTGGTATATTTTCTACAATGATAAGCCACTTTTCAACATAAAGGCCTTGCAGATCAGCTGTAAAAATAAACATGGTCAATAATTTTAAAAAATTGAGGAACAAGAAGCAAGTTCAACACTAACTGTAAGAAAGTATTGGCAGAATTTGGTTCACAGGTAATTATTAAGCAAATTATTAGCTCACAACTAGCAAGAAAACCTCTTCCAAATATAATTTACCTTGTTTCAAATTTTGATTGAAAGACATGTAATCAAGCTTTAATATGAAATACATTCACCAACTAAAAGATATCTGAAGCTATCATTGGTCTCCTCATAAGATTACTTGGCCTTATTAAAACTCTTCAATATCCCTGGAAGCTTTAAATGTATATAGAGATGCAATGATTTGAGCTTCCAGCTGGAATATGGTGGCAAGTCCATTTGGGTCATCTTAATGGATGACTTATATAGGAAACCCAAGGGAACAAATGCTGCCCTCAATTTTCTTGGAGGCTTCCAGTATTATCAAATAAGGTTCTCTTTTAGACTCGCTGGGGGACTAGACCTTATGAAGGACTATTTTGCAGCAACTGCAATTTTTTATGTCAGGCCAAATCTAGAAAGAGATTTTGGAGAACAACAGCTCAGTACTGGTATCTCAGATAATTATATTTTGACCAGAATTCAAGTATCTTGCAGGTACCCTTCATTCAATAATGGGATGGAAATTAAATCCAGAAAAGACAATGTGCTGTTGCTCTATAGGAATCTGGACTTTGAAAGGGATTAAACACCTTCTGAGAAAACAGTTCTGCAGTCTGGGAGTGCTCACTGATCCTCAACTGGCACTGGCTAAGCAGGTGTAAAAGAGTGTTTTTATGCAATTTCACTTAGTGTACCAGCTGCAAACCTCCCCAAGCCGGTTACATTTAGCAATAGTTAGCCATGCCTTGGCTTTGTCTAATCTTTATAAACACTCAACATAATCTTTATAAAACATACCATGTAGAGCTGCCCATGAAAAGTGCCTGGAAATGACAAAGCAGCAAGGCTGCTAACTACTGCCAGGAATAGGGATCAAAGATCCACAATGCTTGTTGTTTGCTTAACAGGAACAACTAATCTGTAAAGCCATAAATAGCCCTCTATCTTTAAGATTGGTGGGAAAAGCCCTTCTGGAAATATTCTGCTGTCACAAGCCCAGCCACCTGTCATTCTCCCAGGTTGTGGAACACAACAACAACAACAACAACAATAATAATGTTGGAAGGGACCTTGGAGGTCATCTAGGTCATCTAGTCCTGCTCAGGCAGGAAACCCTGTATCATTTCAGACAAATGGCTGTCCAGTCTCTTCTTAAAAACTTCCAGTGTTGGAGCATTCACTGCTTTTCTTAGCCTTTCAAAAATTATGACAATGCACCACTTTTGTCATACTTTAAATTACTATATTAGAATTAATATAATATTTAATTACATTCCAACTTTTTGTTAAAAGTTTTAATTTTGTCAACTGTCATGAGAGTCTATGAAAGAAAATAAATATACAATTATTAAATTAAAAAATGTGACTTGGGTTTCATAATCCCAAAAGCAATGTGCTCAATACAGATGGGCTCTGCCCACAAAGCATTCTTATTTATATCATGGCCAATCATTTCCAACACACACAAAACAGCAGTTTGTAGAAGTGATAATGTAATTGTTGAAGAGATAATATAATCAACACCAGCTATAGGAGGAGTGATGTTCAATCCCCACCGAAAAGTATTCCATAAACCTGAAGCTCCAAAACCATTGCAGGAAGCAAGTATTTACTGATAAGAAGATAAATATTGCTGCTGAATGCATCATAGTATAAAGCTAACATACGCCTAACGCAAGCTATACTGTACAGTAATCACAGCCAATAACCTACATTGGGTGTTTGTTGTACATGACCGGCAAGAATTCATCTACAGGGAGCATCTTGCTGAAAGGTTGAGCTCCAATTAGCTTCTGAGCTCCTTGAAAGGTGATCGCGTAGCCCAGTGTCCAGTAAGAGTAATCAGCTTCCACCAGATTCATCACATTGGGCACAGCCTTTTCTGGACGCTCTACCTGCATCCGTTTCCGACCGATATATCTATATAGAGAAAGTTGAGTCATTGGACCGTATTCCATTTGCCGATAATGTGGTGTAGAAACATCTAAATTCAGCGCCTGTGGTGCCAGCTTCTCTGGCCAGATCACCAGGAGCTTCATGTAAACCCTCTTTTTAAAAGAACTAGTAAGAATTAACAACAACAACAACAAAACAGCCAGTTGTGGAGTTAACATAAAAGCTTCCCAATTCCTGCCCTGGATCAAAGGCCACTTGGCCCAGTATTCATTCCCTACAGCAGGGGTCCCCAACCCCCGGTCCGTGGACCAGCACCGGGCTGCACAAATAAACGAAGCGCCATCTGAGGGATGCAGGCAGTACGCACAACCGCACCCCTCTGGTCCGTGGAAAAACCTTTCTCCATGGCACCGGTCCCTGGTGCCCAAAAGGTTGGGGACTTCTGCCCTACAGTGGGATCCTGCATGTAGACAATGCATGAAAAGCACCGTTCTACTTGTATACCCCAACAACTGGGATTGAAAAGACTATTAGGTACAATATACAGATATTGTGACTAGCAGCCATTGGTTGCGTTATCCTCCATGAACATGTGCAATACATGTTCACGTCGATGGCTATCATTACATCATATCAAGGTTATACTAAAACACTCAGCAAGGAAATCTCCTTATTTTAGTCTTAAATCTCTTAGCATCCTCACTACCGGTAAGTCCTCAACTTAAGACCACAATTGAGCTCACAGTTTCTGTGGTTAAGTGAGACATTTGTTAAGTGAGTTTTGCTCCATTTTACGACTTTTAGTGCCACAGTTATTAAGTGAATCACTGGAGTTGTTAAGTTAGTAACACGGTTGCTAAGGGAATCTGGCTTCCCCATTGACTTTGCTTGTCAGAAGGTCGCAAAAGTTGATCACAAAACCCTGGGACACTGCAACCGTCATATATATGAGTCAGTTGCCAAGCGTCTGAATTTTGCTCACATGACCACGGGGATGTTGCAATGGTTGTGAAAAATGGTCATAAGTCACTTTTTTTCAGTGCCATTTTAACTTCAAATGTTCACTAAACAAACTGTTGTAAGTTGAGGACCACCTGTATTATGAGACAAAAACTTCTCCCTGTCTAATTTTCCTCATTGAAACTTTTAGAACCCACTTTCACATATCTCCTTATTCAGTTTTATTTCTAAGCTAAAATGCACCCAAATGTATGGCCTTTCCTTAATAGAGAGCACTCAATTCCATGGAAGGGAAGACACTCAGAAACAAGATTAGTGGATTATTACTTACATAAGCTCCCAGTCAAGCTGCGTTCTCTCAATGTCATCCATTAACTTTGTGAGTTTCTTTTTGAACTGATGCTCAAAACGTACATCATCTTCAATGACTAGGCACTTCTCCATCTCCCTGCTTACTATCTTAAAATAACAATTTGAAATAATTCAAATTAAACTCAATCACTCATATCCCCTCATGACTTGACTGCTGGAATATGCTGCACATGGGGCTGCCCTTGAAGTGCACTCAGAAACTTCAACTGATCCAGAATGCAGTGGCACATGCAGTGATGGTCATATTCCCAAGTGACACCTTTGCTTTGTGAGCTGCATTGGTTGCCAGTATTTTTCCAGGAACAATTCAAGGTGCTGTTATGTCCTATAAGTTCTTATATGGCATAGGGCCTGGTAACTTGAGGGATTGCCTATGTTCCATAGCAGCCTTGCCAGTTTGATCCGACATGAGTTGGCATTCTCGGGGTCCTCTCCTCTCCTCTCCTCTCCTCCTAATTAATGAATCTCATCTGTCAAGAACCAGGAAGCATGTCTTCTGGAATAAGGTTTCACCCTCTGATATCCATGTGACTCTGCTAATATTCCAGAAAGATTTAAAGGCATATCTATTCTTCTGGGCCTTGGATTAGGTGGTTAGAGTTCCTGTTGGATTGAGTGTGGATATAGTTTGCCAGATTCCCCATCAATTCTTGGTTTTTTAATGCCTTTTAAATTTATTTCATAATTATTGCACTATATTTTCATTCAATTTGGTTTTATTGTATACTTTCTAGAACTGAGTTGGGGTTGAGCAGTGTCTAAACTGAATATGTTTTTATCTGTTGACTACCATATTAGAAAAGACTATAATAAAATTATCCCATGAGCTGTTTATCTGTGGTAGCCTTCTCTGGAAGAATGTAAGTTGGCCAGTGGAAATGCCTATCTTCTAAGAAATTCATCATCATCAGCCTATCTCCAAGACCAGCAAAAAGGAGAGGCGAGGAGGAAAGGGGGAGGGGAGAGGAAAGGGGAGAGGAGAGGAGAGGAAGCATTTCTGTCAATTACAATGAGGATAAGCAAATTTTGGTTACCTCCTTCCAAATATAATAATGGCTAAGGAAACAGCCAATCTCTCCTCTGGTCAGCACTCTAGAAGAGTATGGATCCTGGTAACCAGGAAGCATGTCTATATTTAGAGCTTTCAGCTGGCTTGTATTCAACATCCTGAAAGAGACAATGATTACATTCCTTAGCCAAACATTTTCAAGATGGAAAGGAAAGCCACAACCTATTTAAAAAAAAATAAGATGGTGAATCTGTACAATGTGTAGCAAAAAAAACTTTCCCTGCAGATAGAAATCAATGCAGTGTGGTAAAATGGGAGTTATTATTTTTTTCTAACATTCTTGCTTTCAGCTTTCAAAGTACTGTTTTCATAAACCAATGTTTTAAAATAATTATTTCTACTTGCAATCAAAAGTGGTACTGTCAATCCTCACAACATATTTTACAAGATCTCATTTGTAACACTTTAGAAACTCAATAAAAATGTGGATTCTGTCTTGCAGAATTGTGCCTAATACGAAATGTACAGGATTTGACCCCACTGAAGGAGAATTTAGCTGGATTTGTAGAATTTTTATAGGGAATTCAGCAGAGAAAATATTCCCTATGCAAGCTCAGGTGAAATGAAGAAGAAAACATGGTTAAGATACTAAAAATTCCCCAGTTTTACAAATGAGGAGGAAAGTGTTAATTATTTAAAGACGATGTGAGAATCTTTTGTGTACAACACTATTGTAAATAGCTGCTGGTGGGAGAGAAATATTTTTGCTCTTTAAAGAGATTAAAGAAGATGCTCAACTGATAATTATCTATCCTCTGACAAATACATACACCATATATCTGCACACGCACAAAAAACTTATTAAGGGAGAAAGTAAGCTTCTGAGCAGTGTCTCAGGGAGAGAGATAGCAGGCAATTATTTTGCAGAGCAAGAATGTTGTTGAATCAAGCTTGATTTAATGCTCTAGTCTTCCCAAGCGCAGAGATACACAGCATGGCTCACATTTGGCAAAGCAAGTCACTGGTAGCAGCAAGGCTGGAGCATAAACAATGTGACAGAGATACTAGAGGGAGTTGTCTTTATCAATGGGCGCATCTCACACCTACCGATGATCCCAGGTGAATAATTGAGGAACAGTTGATAAATGTATCCCAAATCACCTAGAGTACTTTAATTTTTTGCAGTCCTTAAACTAGGTGGCCCCAACCCCCTTCCGCTCCCCGCTCCACAAATTTTATAGCTCCATGCCTGGCAATGTTTATCAACTCAACTCACTTTCCATCCACAGCTTCCACTAGCTTGACTTCAATTTCCTGTTCATATAAAGTCCGCAGCATTCGATCCCGTCTGTCTTTTCGACGCTTCAGGTTGATCATGAAAATCTAGAAAGGAAGAGACTAGAAGCATGGAGGAATACCAAAACAATAACGTGTGGTTCCCCCTATCCCTTTAAGTTTTACTGACAGCCAATGCTAAAATATAACTTCCCATCTTGGAGGGGGGAGAGAATAATTCAGTTTTAAGGAAAAGGACATCCCCCTATATGGGGATGGAGGTCTCCAGCCAGATTTGGTGACTTCGGTGACTAAATCTGAGATTTTCTATGTGAGGGTCACATTCTCTGCCTTGAGTTCTCCAAGTTTTGTTTTTGTAGGAAAAAAGGAAAGTGTATGCCTTTTTAATTATTCTGCCAGACTTTACTAACAACTATCCTGTCTTAACTCTGAGTTCATTCTAAGATGAAAAGAAAAAGAGCACATGAGCAGCAGGTAGAAAGGTCTGAGCTGCTCCCTCATAAATATAGCCTGCTGAGGCAGGAGTATTATTGCGCCTGTGAAGGCAGGCAAGCAAACAAGAGCAGCCTTGGCACTGAGGGAGTGAAAGTGAGTGAACATCAGACTCTGCTCCCCTCTAACTGATTGAACCCTATGATTATGTGGGAGATAAAATAAATGCAGGCTGTCAGCAGAGATGTTCCTGATGGACAAGGGTGGATTGTAGAATTCCACCTGTGGTTAGTTTGACCAGTGCCTAATAAATGCATCCTCAGTAGAATTGTACCTGGAATTTGGAGTTGAATAGCAGACCCTTATGGCTAAATGTGGTGGCTTTAAGAACTAAGAGTCAGGGCTGACTGATAAACCTGCATAAATGATGGATATCAGAAAAAGGATTCTAGGGAGATTAAATCAACCAACAGAATTAATATATGTTGTGAGTGTGCAGAAGAAAATAAGTATGCTGCTGGACCCCAAGCACAAGTAGGCAGAACATGCTTTAGTAGCTTTCTCCAAACAAGGCTGGAAAACAAAGCATGATCACAAATAAGAGCATTTTTCAAATAAAAAAGTGAGCCAGACAGATGAAGTTCTGTATATCAGAGGTTCCCAACCTATGGGCCACGGCCCACCAATGGTCCGTGGCCTCTTGGCCACCAGGCCATGTGAATGGCTGGCCAGTGTGCACGTGCATGTGCACGTGCTCACCCCCCCTTGCGCCGGCACTAGGCGAGCCGCAAGCCTCTCGCCAGCGCTAGCCAAGTGGCAAGCCTCTCGCCGGCACTAGCCAAGCCACGAGCTCTGAGCCTCTTGCTGGCGCTAGCATCCCCATTTGCACGCCAGTGCTAGCATCCCCATTTGCAGAGCGCACATGCTCACGGCCCCATTCACACACACGCAGCCACATTTGCAAATCAGATCAATGGAGACCTCTTAGAAATGCACATGATTAAGGTTAAAGGCAAGTTGGCATAGTTGGGTTTCATCATACTTGCCCTCTATTATATTCCCCAATTGAAATGCCTTGGGTGACCTAGGTTATATTCAGCACACAAAGAGTCAGGCAGAGTACAGGTAATCCTTGATTTAACAACCATTCATTCAGTGACCGTTCAAAGATACAACAGTGCTGAAAAAAAATATTTATAACCAGTTTTCCCACAACTGTTGCAGCCTCTTCATGGTCACATGATCAAATTTTGGATGCTTGGTAACTGGCATGTGTTTATGACGGTTGCAGTGTCCCGGATCATGTGATCCCCTTTTGCAAACTGCTGACAAACTAAGTCAATGGAAAAGCCAGATTCATTTAACAACTGTGTTACTAACTTAACAAATACAGTGATTCACTTAACAACTGTGACAAGAAAGGTCATGAAATGGGGCAAAACTCATTTAACAACTGTCTTGCTTAGCAATGGATATTTTGGCTCAATTAAGATTGTAAGTCTAGGACTAACTGTACCTCTTCCTCTAACTATGCGGTGAGTCCCTGTATCAATAGCTTTCAAATTGCGTAGTAATTCTCATACTAGAATGTAGATACTTGTGGGCTCCAGGAAATGGAATTCAAAACCAGTGATGCAATATTGCAAGGTGGAATTGCCGGAAAGGCATAGATCATACTGTCAATTTTCTCCTAAGTTCTTTTCCATAGCACATTTAAGAGAAAAACAAATTTAGAAAATTGATTTTTGTGACATGTAATGCTACCCTACAGTAGATATTAAATCCCTGCTTGCTTTAAAAAAAGAAACCAGCATTTTGAATAGCAATAGCACTTAATATCATTTCATAGTGCTTTACAGCCCTCTCTAAGCCATTTACAGAGGCAGCATATTGCCCCCAACAATCTGGGTCCTCATTTTACCAACTTCAGAAGGATGGAAGGCTGAGTCATGTTACATTCACTGTGTTCTCATGGACCATCACTGAGCTCTATACAGTATATGTGATGTTTTTACTTCCCATCATCCCCAACAAACATATCTGGCCACATTTTCTAGGAATGATGGTAGCTGAAGCTCAACCATCTGGAGACCCCTAGTTTAGGGAAGGCTGGGTGAGACATTCATTACTGGAAGTTACTGAGGTCAGAGTTAAACTCCTACTGGATTTTGCCTCAGCCTTTTTCACTTTTGCAAAAATTGGCATGCTGAGTGAGACACCCTCCTTTCTTGCATTACCTCGTCAAATCCCATCTTCTCAGGGTGTTTTGGAGGAACTGTGACAAACTTTGAGGGTTCAATTGGAGGATGGTCAACTGGAAGAGATTAAGAACATTCATCCTATTACATTAATACTGACAGTTTTTAAACGTATTCATGCTTTGAGTAAAACAGACTTGTACAGAGCTCTGCGTATTGCTGAATAGCATAGCTGTGAGGCACTAGTCAGTAGCATATAGCAAGAATTCTTCTTTAGTTTTAAACATACTCCTTTGTAAGTCTAGTTAGGATATTGCTACAGCAAAGGAACAAAAGCTTATCAATAAAGCAGACCGTGCAACTCTTTTTCAAACGATAGGCTATTCTTGATTTTGAAAGACTGCACTTCCAAATATGCAGCATTTGGAAGCTAGAGCTGGTGCAGACTGCAGCAATGCAGTTCTTGGGCCCCCAATGTTGGCCCATGTACCATGTTTCCCCGAAAATAAGCCCTAGTATGATTTCCCAGAATGCTCATAATATAAGCTCTACCCCAAAATAAGCCCCAGTTAAGATCGTCAGCCAGACAGACACATTTAGTACTGTGTTTTCCCCAAAATAAGACCCAACTGGAAAATAAGCCCTAATGCATCTTTTGGAACAAAAATTAATATAAGACCTGGTCTTATTTTCAGGGAAACACGGTAACACCCCTACTTTGTGAATTGCACTGGGTGTCGGTTTGCTTCTGGGTGTAGTTCAAGGTGTTGGTTATCATATTTAAAGCCTTTCATGGCATGGGTCCAGGCTACTTGAAGGACTGTCTCATACCACTGAGTTTGGCCCACCCCACCATTGTCGACAGAGGAGGCATGCTGAGGGCCCCATTGGCCATGCGTTCCGGCTGGTGCGGTCCAAGGGAAGAGCCTTCTCTGACGTTGCACCTGCCTTCTGGAACATCTTGTCCCCAGAAAGGGGTCAGCTACAACCCTCCTGACCGTCCACAAGACCTGGCTCTGCCAGTTGGCTTGGGGCTCCAATGGCGGGGCTTTACATTGGGGGTGGTTAATAGATTAACAAGAGATCCCACCCCTTCCCCTTGTCAACCTATTCCCTCCCTCCTCATCTTTTAGCTAGGTTGACTATATGGATTTTCATAGTATTGTATTTACATCAGTAGGTTTTGTAGTTTGTAAGCCGCCCAGAGTTACCTTGTGGTAAGATGGGTGGCTAATAAGTTTTATAAATAAATAAAATATGGATATGAGGATTAGTTTAATGTAACTAGCATTAATTAAAATTGGTTACTCTTCCCATACATTTGTTATCACTGAATCATAATTTGTAATATAACTATTGGAGGAGTTCTAAAAAGTTGCTTGCTAAGTTTCTGAGGTCTATATCTATTGCTATGAGTACACTTCCTTACGAGCAGTGGACAGGTTCACAAAAGGTTACATTTGAAGAAAAAATCCAGGAATTTATTATTTAACGTGCCACCTGCAAGCACTGTGATTGGTTAAGACAAATGAGACATTTGTGTAACTAATATCCAGGATGCATCCATCAAAACTCTGATCTAGTCCCCAATTCAAATTACAGCATCAGCTCCTGTTAGGCTTAATCGATATAGTTTAGGAGTTTATAATATTTTGATTTATATGTTAGTACCTGTGTAGCATCTGTCAATGACTTTAACCAAATGCATCTTTTTCAAGGATCGTAAAGCAGCTGTGCAATTCCACAAAAAGGTACAGCTGCTTAAGGAGTTGCCAGTACCTGCTCCATGAATTCTTGTATACTCCAAACTGCCTTTTCCCCTTTAAATCTGAAGAGCTGCATAGCCCCTCTGTGGTTAGCAATGATGGAGAATGGTAGCTGGGTAAGTATTTTGGCCCAAGCTATGGTTGTTTTGACCATGGCATGGAAAACATTGACTCAGCATGCTAAGTCAATATCAAATTATAGTGTGGCTTAAGATGGGACTATTTAGCCTCTGTTTTACCATCATTACAAAAGTACTTCAAAGTAAGGGTAGAAATTAAGCCAAACAAGGGGATCCTGCGAGCCAATGGCACTAGATTCATTGTTCCATTCTCTGCATGTTTCTAGTCCAATAATAGATAATGCAATATCAAAATATTTATGTCTGTCATGATCAAAATCACACAATGAATAGGGCTACTATAGCTAGACTGCAAAACTCTGGAGCATAGACCTAATAGTTTGCTGCCATCTAATGGTTGGCCAGATTTAATAGCGAGTTTTAAAATCTACTTAAAAACGAATTAGCAATTTACACAGAAATATATATATAAAATAAGTTTTTCAGATAATCAACCTGTATTATTTTCCATCATTTGAACCCATTAAATTCTAACTCATTATTTAAAGAACTGATATCATAATGGAAGAGAGGGGTAGGAATGTTTATTTCCAAAAAAATTTCACTGCCCAATAGTTAACTAGAATACAATAAAAACACAAAATCCATATTATTGGAAACCAAAATAATAGGGATGTGATGCCACACGTGTAACTTACTCATTGCTTCACTCAGCATGTGAACAATATTGTCCGCTTCATCTTCTAGCAACTGGTGTGATTTCAGTGGCACAGGAAGGTAACCATAATGTTCTCTGTTGCAAATGTACATCTGAATGTCTGGAAAGAGAAGGAGATATAGGAGAAAAACTGTGCTCATAAAGAAAGGATTTGACTCCTGTCAGGTCTCTTTGGCCAAATCTTGGAGACTGAACTCCACCTTCCTCAAGGTTCTTCTAAAAGATCAAAGGCTGCAGAGTCCCTACCACATGGCCGAGCCATCAGACGCATTAAGCATGACACTGAACACAATGAACAGATCTCTGCCCGCTGCCTCATTGATGGAGACAAAAGAAAAGGGCAGCAGGAGAAAAGGAGTTACAGTACAGCAAGCCTATCAGCAATTACTCTAATGTTAGATTTGTTGTGGTTTTTATTCTGTATTTCGACTTTTGTAAGCAGTTTAGAGTCAATCAGACTCAAGCAGCACAAAGTTAATTAAAAGGAGAGCCGCCCCAACAAAGCAGTAAAAGAAAGTGGAGGGGATAAAAATAAAGATGGCTAAATTTTTGATAATCTCTTGGAAAGAAGGCAAGGACAGCCACAATGGCTTTAACTCTAAAAGAACACAAATTAAGAAGAGAACAAGCAGTGGAGCTGCCAAAAGAACATGTCTGAAAATGATTCAGTCTGTTTTAGGAGGCTTGCTCAATATACACTGCACGTTTTTAAGAAACTTAAATGGTTGAGCAGGGGGTTGGACTAGAAGACCTCCAAAGTCCCTTCGTACTCTGTTATTTGGTTCTGTAATTTTATCCCATTTCTTTTACTGCCACAGTCACTGATGCATCCACACTACAATTGAGGAAAAGTGGTTTTAGATCTCCCAGCCAATCATTTTATTTAACAAATGAGGTCTTAAGGCCTTGCATGAAAAATTTCATAACTTTTAATTTGAAAGATGAGCTCCCGGGTGAGCAGGCATATTGATCTACATGGACAAACAAGCAGTTGGCTTTCCTGTAGCTTTACACATGCCAGATTAACAGCTTGCTTGTAATGTCAAACCAAGAATTACAACTAGACTATCCTCTGTGAGGAGTAATTGTCAATATCCTAACTTCCTAATGAACGTGAATGCATTGACTGTATTTGTACAATGAAGTTGTCCTTGGCTTGTTCAGGCTTTGCATTTTCAACTGGCTGTGCCAAAATATAACCCCTTGTGAATCTCCTGAGCTACCAAAACATTGGGTACAGGACTCAACCCAGCATCATCCCCAAACCAGAATGCAAGAGCCTTTAGAAACACTGGACCTTTGATGGAGAGGGCTGGGCCAAAGAACCAGCTGCAGCCTGACATGCTATTTTTGTCCCATGGATATGCAAGATGTGCTCCAATACACACCTGTCCTTTCTTTGGTTCTTGGGGCTTGGCAGGGGAACTAGAAACCACTGAAACCAACAAGGGAAAAATAAAACATGTCCCAGTTACTGCAGTGGGCTGAAAAATCAAAGCAGCAGTTAAAAGTTCCAGAAGACGCAATTTAATAAGCTGCAGACAAAACAAAGTACATTCCCAGTATGAGGCTGAAAATAAATTTTAGCTTTTTTTTGTAAAGTTCTTTTTTTAACCAGCAGGGAAAAGAAAGAGGAATTCAAGCTTGGTCATCTGGTCTAGTTGTGGGCCAGTTTATTAATAACAGAAGCATTTTCTGACATTTTAATATCACAGGGTTGTTTGTGGAGGAGTTATTGTGTGTGTCTGCTCCTTTACAATCTCCATACTCGTCTAAACCAAGCAGCTGACTACAATATTTGTCACTTCTCAGTTCATCTGTTAAATGGCATAATGGAGAAGAGGTGAAAATATTTTTCAGTTATCCTCATTTCCAGCTTCATATCTACTTTATCTTGTAAAATCATCATCATCATCACCATCACCATCATCATCATCATCATCAATCATGATAGTATGTTTTAGTTTGCCAGGATTCTGTCTATAGGTGAGGAACAATAAATATTCTATTATTATTCAAATAGTGCTGTAATTTATTTATGATTTTTTTTGAATTTTTGAAGCTCTCTTTATGAATGTTACAGGATATCAAAACTGTCCTGAACTCACAATTTTTAAATGTGGGTTATTCAATGGCTCCTTACCAGCTTGGCGACTTGAGAAGGCAAAAACAATGATATCATCAAAGGTCCAGGTATAATCTTGGTGTGGGGGATAAAATGCCAGCTTATCTGATGCCTCTTTTCTCAGATCAATCAAGAATGTGGAATGTATCATTGGGACTGCAAAGCAACCAGTTCTCTTCCATTCCCTGATCAGAGGATAATCTGGTGTCCTCTTGTAATAGCCCTAAAAAAAAGTATATAGTATTAAACTCTTTTTTTAAATCTCTTGTCTATAACAAATGACCTTCATCCTGTTTGCCAATGTATTTATTCAAAAATCTGGCCATAAGCTGAAAGCTATCTAAACTATTGTTACATTCAACACAGAGTGTATGTCAGGCTCCAAAAACCAAGGAAGACGTGTTGTGATTCTTCCAAGTAGATTTCTTTATGGTTTCTCACTTATAGACAGAATTTTGCCAAAGTAAAGCATGCTACCATTCCCATAAAGCATATACTCTAGGAACTATTAGGCAGGAGCGTCTTCACTCTCTTTCTTTCATGCAAACTATCTGAACTGAGTTGTCCCTTGCTCCTCTGGAATGCACTCCTTCCGTCCTGGGAATCCAGATTATATTCCATCACATCATTAATGATGGGATTCTCCTTTGGTTAAGGCGAAGATTTATAACCTCATGCCCAACAAATGCTATCCCACTCTAGGTAGCTCTACTTGAGATGAACTGGTAAATATTTTGTGCTAGTTACGTGACTAGCTCTTTTAGTTATATAAACAGCTATCTGACAATACATTCTAGAAACACAACTTTCCAACACTGCTCCAAGATGCAAAGGTATCATGACAAAAACAGAGAGATCTGAAGACTATTCCAAAATATGACTCACAAAAATATTCAAACTGAAATAGAATTCTGATGAAGAATTAAGGTGTTTTCTCTCTTTATTGACCTGTCTTAGCTATCTCTCAACAGTGTACTGGGATTTACATATGGTTGTTCCTAGTTTGAAGGAATATAAACCCAGGAAATGTACGCAAACCAAGTTAACTGGTGAACATCATGACAAACAGAAGACGTTTTGGCTTCCTGTTCCATAAAACAGTTGACACATCCTATGCCAACTGCACATCTGAACTTAATATGTAAATCAGCAGTTAATCCCCAGAAGAGAAAGTCATAAAATTAAGAGTGAAGTCACTGGACTGAAAGTACAACATAAAAACTGGAGAAGGAGAAGGAGAAAAAAATGGTCCCAAAGTTGCTACTATATTTTAAGATTCTTCCCTTAATGGCTTAATTTTACTACTGCACATCATTTGCACAAGATATAGTTAAATGGCTTTGAATGAATGTTAACATAAATTGGTAGGTGAGACTCTTCAGGCTGGGGGGGGGGGCAAGTGAGAAACTAGATGGGCCTTCGGTTTGATTCACCAGAGTTATATTTCATTCATATGATTTGTATCTTATTCACATGTTAATCACATTCTTGTTTTTCCCTCTGAGAGTTGAAAATGAAATCCAAATTCTCTTGGATTCCATCTATTTTCCTTTGCTCGTATATTTTGTTTAAGTAGATAAAACAGTAACATTACTTGCCTGAGGTGTCATTCCACACCAGAAGTTAGAATACAGGGTTCGAGATTCAAGCATTGGGGCCACAAGAGTTTTATTCTCTGCTATCATTAGATTCAACACTTCCGGGTTTGTCAGAAAATTGTCAGCATCGGTGAACTAGAAAAATAGGAAGGAAAAAACATTACATTTTATCCAACTAAATTCTACTGAAAATAAAGCAGTTTTGATGTTCTCTTAATCACAAACTGGATTTTAAAAGCTATCACTCTCTCAATTCTTGTGAAGTAGTAAAAAGAACATAATGAAGATATTTCCATCAGAAATCTATCCTCATAGGTATTTGGTGAAATTTTTACAAAACGGGTAAAATCAATTTACATTTCACAAAAGGCACACATAATTGTGAATCGGGAATTAACAAAACTTGTGAGATGCAGGAAGGGAGTAGTCAAAGATGTCCTGTGTCACCATTGTTATTTCTGTTAGTTTTGGAAATATTGAACAGAGATATAAGGAGAGATGGGAGAATTGTTGGATTGATGATTAAAAGAGAAACTTATAAATAATAGGCATTTATGAGTGACCTATTGATAATTTTGGAACATACTCTGGAAGAAATAGAAATATTCCTTACAACAGCAATTAAACTGGAATTTCTATCACTAAGCAAAGAGGTTGTAAAATTCTGGGTTTCTGCATCGCATAGCGACTGCAATCCCGGCATTCCTGGTTACAGTCAACTGAAAATCGAAGGAAGGAAAAACAAGAGGGAGGGAGGGAGGGAGGGAGGGAGGGAGGGAGGAAGGAAGGGAAGGAAGGAAGGGGAAAGGAAGAGGAAGGAAGGAAAGAAGGAAGGAAGGAAGGAGGAAGGAAGGAAGGAAGGAAGGAAGGAAGGAAGGAAGGAAGGAAGGAAGGAAGGAAGGTTTTTATCTTACCATGATGTAGTCAGACCATTTTTCCCTTGCAGTTCTCAGAGCAGCCTGCCTTAGTTTCATCACATGAGTGAATCTGGAATTTGGCCAGTGCTTTGGTCCAATTTCCTCTGGATAAAACCTAACAAATGAAGAAAGTAAAAGAAATCTGTGTTTTCTCCCAGGCTGAATATCATTTTTTTCTTAGTTTAGTATTTTAATTTAAAAAAAAAATCAGGTGGAACAAATATAGTCAGTCACCTCAAATGCTCCCAAAAGGTTAGAGCAGAAAATGTCAATGATGCTTCTGAGCAAACACTTCCAAATTTATTTATTTATTCCTGGAGTGTGTACCAAGGACTTACTGGAACATACAGCTTCACTGCACTGCCTGTCCTATATGAGTGCTTGTGAATGACGGAGAACTGTACATAAATATGTTTTTTTTTATTCCACAGACCTAGCAGTCTAGATTGGTACACCATACATGAGTTTGCATGCAGAATTCCATCCAGGTGTGGACTTTTACAACATAAACAGCTTTATAAAGGATTATGAAAAGTCATAGACAAGAAATTGTTATCAAACTGCTTATGAAGAGAGAAAACTGCATATAGAAATACTACCAGGTGCACAATAAATGATGAGATAACCATCATTTGCACAGCCCACATTGTATATTTCCAGAAATCACTGGCTGACCAAGAAGCAGAATGTGGGCTACTTATTTTCTAGTCTGATCCAGCAGGATAAAAGCAATATTTTTAGATCTCTCAACAGCTTTGGTCTCAACCTCTACATCTGAAAACAATTCTACTTGCTGCCTGTAAAAGAGGTCTGTGTAACTCACTTTTATACCTTTCAGGCTCCTGCTTTGCTATCAGCAATAATAAAGCAGGAGGACTTTTTAAAAAGATATTCTTAAGCTGCAATTCTCTCTGCATTTATCTAGGAGTTTGTAGCACTGAATGCAATGAGCTTACTTATGAATAGGTATCGTACAGCTAGTTGCCTTATGTTATTCCACCATTATTTGCAAATTGCAACAGTGGTTAACCAAAAAGATTCTATACACACAGCTAAGGTTTATCTGGTCTAGGTGGTCCTGTTTTTTACTACTAGTTTCCAGGAGAGACAGAAAATTAGTGTGAGGCAAACCTCAGAAACAAAATCATGCACTTTCAATATTCTGCCTAGGCATTTTGAACAGGAGATGTATTCTGTAGTAGTGCCAAGATCTGGCACAGAAGCCTAGCACGGCAAATTTTCCTGGCAAATTTCTGCTCTAGATTGAAGGATGTTGAGAATATAACCTGAGTCAGGGAAGATCAAAGCAGAGGCCTTTCAGAGCAGGCAGAGTGAAGATTATGGAATCCTCCATTTTTCCCTGCACAAACAAAATGCCTACTTGACAACCCAAAAAACCCTCTGCTATATGCATGGTAGAGAGCCATCTAATTCTCAATTCGCTACCCATTAAGCAACCTCAGGAGGATTCTAGGGAGAGGAAAACCCACCCAATGTTCAAGATACCTAAGGTCAGCCAAGAATTTTAATCCCAACCTGTATTCCCAAGCTTCATGTGCTGACACTTGTTCCATCAAGTAACTTAGACATTGCATTTCTTTGCTCCAACACTTACTGGGGGTCATCCATTGGCCTCCATTCGACATAGTGGTAGAGTGTTTGTACGTTCCTCAGCCATTCTCTGAGCATGGCAGTTGTGTTGTCAATGTTATGATCAGTGGCCACCCTAAGGAGAAAAAATAGACATATAAAACAATTACTTGCATTTTGCCTCTTTTCTGTCACCTCTTTGACAAGGCAACTGCTGGCTGGCAGCAGCTACACTATTAAGACTTTCCTGAAAAATGAAGATATACTAGAGGGCCCCTACTCCAGGGCACTAACCTCTGCAGGATATCCTCTGCAGGATAACCTTTCAAAAGGATATTAACAACAATCAGAGAACCCTAGAGTTGGTAAAAGCCATTATGTCTAGCTTTCTGCACAGCACAATAATCCAAATTAAAACATTCCCGAAAGATGACTGTCAAGCTTCTGCCCAAAAATAGCCAAATCAAGGGGAGCCATTCTGGGTCATTAGTTCCAATGTTGAACTGCTCATAGTTCACTGGGTAAGTTTTAGTTTTGAACAACCGCATACTAATAAAGGTCAGGATAATTGATAAGCCGGAACAAAGTAATTAGGTTTTGGCCGAACACAATACCGTTAACATTTTAAACAGACACATGCTCATATTCATATATTGTTTATGCTTGTAAATGCTGTGTGAATTAAACTAATAACCCAAAGGCAGGGCAGAGAGAGGGGCAAAGAGTAAAACTCTGGTAAGGACTGCTCACAAGCCCAGGATTTCAATATCTGATAAGTAAGGCTGACACAGATCGAGGCCCGCAGCTACTTTGGAGCAACAATATCTTAGAAGATCAGAGAGATTACTTATGAATAGTATCTTTAAATTCAATTCAAATGACAAAAGGTACAACATTTCTCAATGATCCACTTTGATGGGGGCACCCAGTCCAGAAAACTGTCTTTCTATTCTGCTTGAGGAAACATTCCATATTATCTACCTTCATAGTTCTACAAGATCAGACTAGATCAGCCAAGGACAGCCCTTTATCTTTTGCAATTGGGCAAACTCTGAAGGCAAACCTTTTAAAGTGACTTTAAAGTAATGAGCCAGAATATGATTGGTTCAGTTATTCCGCCCCTCTTAATTATGAAACACCCTTCCCAGACACTAAGACCATTGGTACTCAGCCTGATGGCTCTACAATGTTGAGAAAAAAGTTTTTGCCCAGGATGTTAGACTTCATACTATTTTTAGTCAACTTTTGTTGATCCTTTTATCCTATAAACATGTAATTTATAATATTTTAAATCTTATGAAATTTTTCAAAAGAGAGTGAGGGAGGAAGAGAGGGTTAAAGTCACATTTGGTGCAAATTCTGATTATATATGAAAATATCTCTTGTGACAGCTAGGAATACGTATCTCCCTATCAACAGAAGACAGTCCATGTCTCTAATCTTCTTTATCATTTAATAGGTTCTTGCAATTGAATTCTGTGGATCTAAGATAAGATCTGCTTATGGAAAGTTAAACCTTTTAAACTGGGGAGATGACAGCAATTTAGCCAACAACAACTCAATGTGGAAATATAAACATACCAATTTCAGTATATCACCTTTTCTGCTTTATTGAAATAATTCCCCTGCTTCTTGGTTTGGGAAATATGGATGTAGAAATTTTTACTGAAGCAAAAACAACAACAAAAAACTACATGCACATCTGTACTTGTGTTTAACCTGTCAAGCAGAGGAAAGAGACTATGAAAGAGACACAAGGCTTACACACATATTCTCTTCATGGGGGTGGCAGAAAGTTTCTGGGTCATTTGTGATATTATGTGAAAATGCTAGAATAGGTAACATGTCCAAGAAGAGATAAATACATTCACTGCAAACTTTATGAAATTTAGAGTAGAATACAAAAAATGCTGTATGTTGCCAGTTTGGATTTTGCATCTTTTTTTTTATTAAAAAGGGATAACAAATGGGATAGCACCTTCATTTCTCCTTCACAGTTGTTTCATATTTCATATTTAGGATATTTGATTAATGGCCATTGGTAGCCTTAGGATATTTGCCTCATAAAGCTGCAAGTAATTAGGCACAAGATTTCAGACCTAAACTTTTGAGAAGTCATTTTTCTAAAAGTTATGACTCTAGCTCTTGTGTTAGAAAATATACTCCTAAACAGATGGAGAACATTTCTACAAACCAAACAGTTGTAAAATATTTTTATTTAAAAGCAGTAAGCATATTATCATGTACACAAATGCTTATACTCTCTTTATATCAAACCTACCCCTCCCTACACACACACACACACACTACTCTATGTTTAAAATTAGTCTTTTTTCCCCCTTTATGGCACTCAATTCTAGTCAGTATTCTCTGAAAAGAAATCAGGGAGGGAGGGAGGGAGGGAGGGAGGGAGGGAGGAAGGAAGGAAGGAAGGAAGGAAGGAAGGAAGGAAGGAAGGAAGGAAGGAAGGAAGGAAGGAAGGAAGGTAGTTTTTAGAATAAGTCATTTATAGGTTGAGGGTGATAACTGAAAACTTGATATCTAATCAGACATTTATTTTACTGAAAGGTAATGAAAAGAAGAGGAACATTCTTATTTGGCAATGAAATGGCTGAACTGTAGCGATTTTGTATTTAACAAATAGAGCGTTATGACACCTAGATAATATTCAGCAAATCAGTCAGAGAATTAACAAAAAATTTCCATCTTTCTTCCATGTGTACATCCCTGTTTTCAGCCTCTGCTTATTTGCTTTGTGACTCCTGTCAGGGAGCAGAGAACAGCCTACTTTACTATTTTTTATCCTGGTAGGAAAAGTACCTTAATTCGTACCAAAAGGAACACTTTGTGCTTCCTGGTTTCCAAGATTAAGTACCACATTGTGGTTTATGCAGAACAGGGAGAGAAAACACACCCCTAATGCAAACATAAATGTTTATTCCCCTATTTCCCCAACATTATATGAAATGCAATATTCTTATTAGTTTGGGTAGGATATAGGATACACAAAAAAATTGTGCTCTACTAATTATTGTGGGCAGAGAAACATTACAGAGAAAAAGTAAAATTAAATTCCAGTATACCTGCACATCATAACTATACCAAACAAACATTTAAAGATCACAGTGGTACACACAAAGCAATCACCATGACATTTTTATAGGGTGAGCAAAAGGTATGTTTTCAATATTTTGTTACACTTTCAAAATACTATATTTTTCCTCATTGGGAGGGGGAAGTATTCAAGATCCAGGATTCACCTTCTATACATAGCAGAAAAAATTTTCAGTTAGATGTTTTTTTTTTAAATTATAGAATTCCACCAAGGGAACCTTTTTAGATTTGCTCTGGGCTACTCTGATTATTTATATAGGATACTCCATACAATTAGTTGCTGCATGTTTTACCTTGCTTTAAATATGCGTACAAAGAAAAACCTCTTGGTATTAACAATCAAAAGGTATTATGCAGCAGCTATTTTGCATTCTCCTTGGTAATGGAAAGAGAAATGAAAAGTGCAGCAGAAGCAGCTGAAGTGGGAACATATAGAAATCTTGCCAATGGAATACAACTTTGTTTGACCAGCTCCTGCAAACCATTAGATTCCAGCAAATACACAGTGATTGCACAACAGAAGACTTATGAGGAGGCACATCTGACCAACAGTAGTCACTTTTCTAAATGAACAAATACGTAAGACTACAGATGCCATGAAGAAAAGATTAATAACAGGATCAAAACTCATAATTCTCACTCAGAACTGCCAACAGTTTGCTTCACCAAAGAAAAACAATTCTTCTGAATTAAAAATTTGTATGGCTAGTCTTCTAACTCAGCCAAGGAAGCAACAATCTAGTCTTCATTTCTGGGCAACTTCCAGATGTGTTGCAACTACATCTCCCAATTGAGGCCCCACCCTTTTTAATTCTGATCTGTGGCACACAAAAAAGGATGGATTTCAACTATGCAACTGCAATCACTATCTTTGATTTATTTTTTTATTCCTCTCCCTGATGTCCCCAATCACATCTCAGAACTGTTATCTACACTGGTGTTTTCCACTAGTCTTTTAAGAGATGTAATTTTTCCAGCTTTCTGCAGAAGCCTAAGGGGGAAAATTGGCAGTTAATTTTAGGAATAACATAACTTTATTAAAATTGTTACAAAGAAAGATAAAAAGAGAAACTAATAGTGAGTGACTACAAACAACTAGGCAACAAAGCTAAGAAGCTAGGAGCCCAAGTAGTGTTCTCATCAGTACTCCCAACGAAAGGCCAACACCAACTGAGGGAAAAAAGAATTCTAGAAATAAACCACTGGCTAAAGGGTTGGTGTTGCCAAGAAAACTTTGGTTTCCTGGATCACGGACTGCATTTCCTTTGCGAAGGAATCGTGGCAAGGGATGGGCTGCACCTCATGAAAACAGTGAAAAATGTATTTGGAAAAAGACTGGCCCAACTCATCAGGAGGGCTTTAAACTAAAATTGAGGGGGGGCGGGTGACCAATCTTCAGAATATCTAGAACCCAAAACCAATCATAAATCCCAAGAAAACAAATCAAACAATGAGGTGAGCAGAGATGGAAAAAAAAAACACCCTCAAACAACATTCAGGAAGTGCAGGAAACATACCCCCTGACAGGCATAAAAGTCTTAAATGCTTATATACAAATGCTCAAAGCTTGGGGAACAAACAGGATGAACTGGAAGAAATAGTACACGAGGGAGGGTATGACATAGTTGGTATTACAGAAACCTGGTGGGATGAATGGAATGGACTGATGGATGGATACAAATTGTTCAAAAGAAACAGGTCTACAAAAAGAGGAGGGGGAGTTGCACTATATGTAAGAGAACACTACATATCTACAGAAACGCACATGATCAAAGATAAAATCTCTCCAAAAGGCATATGGGTCAATATAAAAGAGAAAAAAAGTGACATTACCATAGACCACCCAACCAATCAGAAGAAATAGATGAACTCTTTGCCAACCAGTTAACAAATGTATATAGGAAGCATACCACAATAGTAATGGGAGACTTCAACTATCCAGATATCTGGGAGACAAACTCTGCAGCGAGTGGGAGATCAAACAGATTCCTAACCAACCTAGCTGACAACATTGTCATCCAAAAGGTGGAGGAGAGAACTAGAAGTAAAGCCATACTGGACTTAATTCTAACTAATAGAGAAGAAGTGATAGAGGGAGTTGAAGTTGCTGGAACCTTGGGTGAAAGCGACCACGTCATACTGGAATTTAATATAATGCAAACACTAGCAACAGAAAACAATCCAACCAACATCCTAAACTTCAAAAGAGCTGACTTTAACAAACTCAGAAAGATCCCATGGATGAAAATCCTAAAGCGGAAAACAACCCAAGAAGCATGGGAAACTCTCAAAAATGCGATCATAAAAGCCCAGACCAGCACAATACCACTGAAAAAGAAAAACAAGAAATTCAAGAAGAAACCAGCATGGCTGCACAAAGATCTCTCTGACAAACTGAAAGACAAAAAGGACAAATACAAAAAATGGAAAGAGGGGCACATAACTAAGGCCGATTATCAGCAGACAGCCAGAACATGCAAAGATGAAGTCAGGAAAGCAAAGGCTCAGAACGAACAAAGACTTGCAACAGAAATCAAGGACAATAAAAAAAGTTTCTTCCAACATATTAACAACAAGAAAAAAGTCAAGGAAACTGTAGGTCTGCTAAAGAGAGAAGATGGCAAGGAAATAACAGGCAACAGGGAGAAAGCAGAGCTGCTTAACTCATACTTTGCATCAGTCTTCACACAAAAGGAAACCATAGCCCAACATACCAAAAAAACACTGCAAAAGACAAATTAGAAACAAAAATTAAAATAAGCAAGAAAATGGTAAGAGAATACCTATCCGACTTTGACGAGTATAAATCACCGGGACCTGACAGATTACATTCCAGAGTTCTGAAGGAGCTGGCAGATGTTATCTCAGAACCACTGCACCACATCTTTCAAAAATCCTGGAGCACATGGGAAGTACCTGAGGATTGGAAAAGGACTGATGTGGTTCCCATCTTCAAGAAAGGGAAAAAAACGGACCCAGGAAACTACAGACTACAGTGAGTTTAACATCAATACCTGGGAAGATCCTAGAAAAGATGGACGATCACTTAACCATGAGCCAGCAGTGTGCAGCAGCAGCCAAAAAAAGGTAATATAATCCTGGGTTGTATAAACAAAGGCATAGAATCAAGATCACGTGAGGATTAGTACTGCTTTATAAAATCCTAGTAAGACCACACCTGGAATACTGCAGCCAAGTTTGGTCACCATATCACAAAAAAGATGTTGAGAGTTTGGAAAAAATTCAGAGAAGAGCAAACGAGATTATCAAAGGCCTGGAGACTAAAACATATGAAGAATGGCTGCAGGACTTGGCTCTGGCTAGTCTAAAGAAAAGAAGAAATAGGGGAGATATGATAGCAGTATTCCAGTATTTGAGGGGCTGCCACAAAGAAGAGGGGTCACATTCACCAAAGCACCAGAGGGCAGGATAAGAAACAATGGTTGGAAACTGATCAAAGAGAGAAGCAACCTGGAATTAAGGAGAAACTTCCTGACAGTGAGGACAATCAACCAGTGGAATATCTTGCCCCCAGAAATCATGGGTGCTCCATCACTGGAGATTTTTAAAAAGAGTCTAGACAGTCACTTCTCTGAGATGTATAGGTTCTCCTGCTTGAGCAGGGGGCTGGACTAGAAGACCTCCAAGGTCCCTTCCAGTTCTATTCTATTCTATTCTATTCTATTCTATTCTATTCTATTCTATTCTATTCTATTGAATAAAAAAAGAACAGAGAAGAAAGGGGACAAAGCCAAAAGTGCACAAAAGAAAACAAGAAAGTATAAAGAAGTAGTTTCCAATTTTCTTTATAGCTATTTTAAATGTAAATATAAATTTACCTTTTACTCTATGACTGCATCATAATTTTTATTTATTTATTCTATAATCATTTTTTAAATCATCAAAACCATAAGTCATAAGTTCATCTTTTTCTGTTTCATCCAAAATGTTTATAAATATTTCCAGTCAACCATAAAATTAGTTAATGTCTTTTTCTGATATCAAAGACACCAGTTTGGCCATCTCTGCAAGTTCTACTCATCTCCAGCACCCAATCCTCTATTGTGGGTAATGCAAACTCACTGCAATTTACCTAATTTTAGGAAACTTTTAAGGAAGATATCAGAACAAAAATTCTGCACTGAATATTAAGTGATTTTTCTTTCTGTGTTAAGAAATATGGGAATGTGATATGCACAGATTGTACTTAATTTACTTTCAAGACCCTTTCAGTCTGCTTGTCAATGAGCCTAATTTCAGACTAGATAGAAGAAAGCTGCCTTTTCTCTAAGGAGAAAGTAATAGTTTATTTACAAACCTCACAGTGTGTTAATGTTGATTTTCTTTAAAGCATGTCTTTTTTCATTTCATGGTTCTCAAGGTGACAAATTCCTTTAGAAATTCTGCTCTTAATCTTACTTTCCTCTTGAAGATCTATTCTGACAAGGGGAATGGTTCTCAGAAGAGAGCTACATGGAAAAAATGCTTTTAAAACTCGTAATTGCAATCCTAAATACCAGCCTGTCAGTATTAGCCTTCCTATCCTAAATGACGTATGTAAAGAGCATTTTTACTCTTTCACTTTTCCTCATCAGGCATTTTCCAGTCTGACAGAACAGCTTCAGGTAATTGAAGTAATCAGGTAATTTCTCTGTCAGTAAATATTTTCCAGAATACCAGTCACTAGGGCTTTGGAAAAAAATCTATCTAAAATTTTTATTTCAAAAAAAAAAAAAGTGCACGCTCCTTTTCTACCAGTCATGCAGCTGAACCAATAATAGGCATTGAGTGATTGAACAATGCAGAATAAAGACACCAGCCAGACATCTGGATCAATGTAACAATGTACAAATTATATAATTGAGCAGGTACCACCTGCCAAGATTCAAAAGGAAATGTAAACAGAATGGAATATTTTACCTTAGAGCAGTGGTTCTCAACCTTGGCAGCTTTAAGATATTTGGGCTTCAACTCCCAGAATTCCCCAACCAGCATGCTGGCTAGAGAATTGTGGGAGTTGAATTCCATGCATCTTAAAAGCTGCCAAGGGTGAGAAACCTCGCCTTAAGGGTTATTTAATTACTTGCAAACACTAATTCAACATACTGGCTGGGGCAACTCTGGGAGCTGACGTTATAAAGTTGCTAAGGCTGAGATACACTGCACTGGAGTATTTAGCATCTTATGCAGACATTTTAAAAAGGGACAGAAAAGATACCAGGAAAGATAAACAAGCACAAAATTCTGTACAACCAATATATCTAGTCATGCTTAACTCCCTCTCCCACCCACCCCCATCCCAACTCATGATTAAGACTGCAGTTTTCTTGAGGCTGATCAAACGTATTAGTCAGGGGCATCTCTCCCTTTTGTATATGCACGCAACATCAGACCGTATTAGCAGAGCTTGCTAACACCTGTTTTTAGTGAACCTTCAGGTTCTAGGCCAAGAGTGAGACCAAAGTATCACCTCTCCCATCAGCTCCTCAGTGCCCTGCTTAGCCTTACTTTATGGCTCATCACAAAACAAGTGCAATAATGTACACAAAAGTAAACATTCTATCGTAAAGTATATCTGCAAAGATTCCATGTAAAATTAAGTTCACACAGCTTAGAGCCACATAAGCATACAGTTCCAACAGATAAGTTATATGCCTGTATATCTAAGACTGCAAGCGAGTAGACCCTGTGATCTAGTCAGAATCAGGGATTTGCTAGCAGAGAGAAACATTGCAAGAGAAACATTGCCAAAATCAGTCTGTTTTAATTCTGATGTCAGTTATATTCCTGTGGTGCAGCTTCTTGGAAAATTACCTTAAGAAGCAGACAAGGCATAGTTAGTTCTTTAGCCCTTTGCATTTCTAAACATGACTCTGCATTTTCTCCTCTTGAAAGGTACCCCTTGTCTGATGAATAAAAAGGCAGAGACAAATTGAGCTTCCTCAGATAGAGGAGCAAAAAGCTGAATATTATGTTACTGGAAGTGGAGAATACAACAATTACAAAACATTGTATCTAATGGGCTTATCTAACTGAAGTCATAGTGCTTTTGATAGCAGGAGGAAATTTCACAAGACGTACATCCAAACTTACTATCTGGAATCCTTCTTCTACTCTCCTCAAAGATCATCCCTTAAGGCAGAGGTCCCCAACCTTTTGGGCACCAGGGACCGGTTCCATGGAGAGAGGTTTTTCCACGGACCAGAGGGTACGTGGTTTTGTTTTGCTGCCTGCATCCCGTGGAAGGGGTTAGCTTGTTTGTGCAGACCAGTTGCTGGCATACCACGGACCGGGGGTTGGGGACCCCTGCCTTAAGGGTCAGAAGGACTTCAGGATTTTGCTTTCTTTTTTCCTCATTCTTTGTTACACCTTGTCTGTCAAAGAAACCTGGGGGCACAGGCTGAATTTTGTGCAACTCTGTTTTCAGTTAAAGCAGCTCTTTGCTATGGATTGAACAATGTTAGTAATTCATAAAAAATAGCAACAGCTATTTTTTTCTTGCTCAATTTTTTTGTGGGGAGGAGATTTGAGAGGGAGTTATGGGTGGAAATGAAATGCCTCTGGAGAATTAAAACCTCTCCTGAATGGCCTTTAACAGCAAAAGCTATTGATATTTAATGGCAAAACACTTACAACAATTTTGGTTCTTGCAGTTGATTATTTATTATTAAAAGTAGAAATGGAAGTGACTTATCTCCTAGCCTCATGCTTCCATTTCTGGTCTTATTTTAAAAATAAACCAATTAAGAATCATGCTGTTAAAATCAGCAAATTTTGTCAGCAAAAATTGTTAATCTATCTTGGGTTCACTTGAGGACCAAAAATGGTGTATTGAGGGGACTGCACACAGCCTGTGAGCCACAAAGCAGTTGTCTACCTTTGCACAAAGCTAGGAACCATAGTTTACAAGCCACAATGGTGGGTTCATACAACACTCTGTCGAACAGGCTTAACACGGCGTGTGAATTATTAGACTTTTAACAGATAAGGCCACTCTTCTTCAACCCTGTACCTTCTAGCGGTGTTGCACTACAATTCATATAACTTATATGCTAAACTAAAGCACCAAATTCTGAATCTTACAGACTTTAACATACAAAAATGAAGGACATAAGAGAGATTTTATACAGGGGTTTGCAGTGGGAAACATAAGTCAGTTTCAGATCCATTCCCACTTACTGCATTATCTTCCAGAGTGTAACAACCCATTCTTTAATCCTCAATCTAACTCTTGATTTTTCAGCCTCATTCTTAACTTTGTGCAAGAAATTGAACTGAGGTCAAATATCTCTAGCAAACTTCCAGAGATTAAAGAGAAGGACTAATTAAATTCGCTAAGCAGCAGAGATTTTATTCTCTGAAATGGTATCTACTAGGAGGAAGCTACTTACGCCATTCAAAGCATCTCAAGGCTGTTGTACTCTTTGAAAGATGTGGCATGGCTGCTCCAAAGGGCCCTGCCCCAGGTCCTCTCCACATACACATTGGATAGTATTCCCAACCTTTCAGTGGACATATATGGTATGTGCATACACATGCAGATAACCACATCTTCAAAAAACTGTGCTAAGCCTGTAAGATTGTGTCAATGCTTCAAAGAGAAAAGAGTCCTAGTGGACGATCACTTGACTATGAGCCAGCAGTGTGCAGCAGCAACCAAAAAAGCTAATACAATCCTGGGTTGTATAAAAGGCATAGAATCAAGATCATGCGAAGTATTAGTACCGCTTTATAGAACCCTAATATGACCACACCTGGAATACTGCAGCCAATTTTGGTCACCATATCACAAAAAAGATGTTCAGAGTTTGGAAAAAATTCAGAGAAGAGCAACAAATATGATCAAAGGCCTGGAGACTAAAACATACGAAGAACGGCTACAGGACTTGGGTTGGCTAGTCTAAAGAAAAGAAGAAATAGGGGAGACATGATAGCAGTGTTCCAGTATCTGAGGAGCTCCCACAAGGGGGCCAGGTTGTTCACCAAAGCACCAGAGGGAAGGATGAGAAACAATGGTTGGAAACTGATGAAAGAGAGAAGCAACCTGGAATTAAGGAGAAGCTTCTTGACAGTGAGGACAATCAACCAGTGGAACAGCTTACCCCCAGAAATCATGGGCGCTCCATCACTGGAGATTTTAAAGGAGAGACTCACTAGACATTCATCTGTCTGAGATGGTGTAGATTCTCCTGCTTGAGCAGGGGGCTGACTAGAAGGGGCGTTGTCTTACCTGAACGCCTTTTCTCAGCGTGATGAATGGAGAATCCACCAATGGGTTATCTTGGACCTCCTGCCCATGTAGACCAAATCAATCAAAGCTGCCACGCCCCTCTGGTTGAGGGCACGCCCCCAGTTTCAAAAGGGCAAAGCCAATGACTATACGATGTGTTGGCTCCCAGACCCTAAACACTGGACCTGACTGCGTCCAAGGGATGGGTGTGGATTCTCCATTCATCACGCTGAGAAAAGGCGTTCAGGTAAGACAACGCCCCTTCTCCAGTGTGAAGAATGGAGAATCCACCAATGGGACTTACCAAAGCCCTACTGTCCCAATGGGAGGGGAGCAGACTGGGCCAGTGTCCCTGCCGCCGGCACCACCTGTTGCAGTACCCTGCGGCCAAAGGAGGCCTCCGCCCAGGCAAACTTATCAAGGCGATAATGGCGCACAAAAGGGGAAGGCGAGGACCATGTCGCCGCCCTGCAAATGTCCTCAATGCTGGCCTGTGTGGCCCATGCTGCCGAGGTAGCAGCACTGCGAGTGGAATGGGCCGTCAGGTGACCTGGAACCGGTAAAGAAGATGTCTGATATGCTTCGGAAATACAGGCTCTAATCCACCTGCCAACGGTAGAAGAAGATACCTTCTTACCCTTGGAGGCCGGATGGAAGGAAACAAAAAGGGCCTCAGACTTACGAAAGGACTCCGTCCGCTTGATGTAACAGCGCAACGCCCTGCGAACATTGAGCGTGTGCCATTGCCTTTCCAAAGTATGAGACGGCTTAGGACAAAAGTCCGGTAACACGATCTCCTGTGCCCTGTGGAAAATGGTGTTTACTTTAGGAACAAAAGAGGGGTCCAAGCCCAGGACCACTCTGTCCGTGTGAAAAACACACAAGTCTTCCCTGACAGAAAGAGCTGCAAGCTCCGAGATACGCCTAGCCGAGGTAACTGCAACCAAGAAAGCAACCTTAAGAGACAAGGACCTAAAGGTGCAAGACCTAAGGGGTTCAAAAGGCGCCTGAGTAAGGGCCTGTAAGACCCGGGGCAACTCCCAAGTGGGATATCTATGTACTACCGGTGGTCTACTGTTGGTGACCCCTTTCAGAAAGGATCGTACCTTGGGGTGATGGGCTAGTGGCTCTAAGGTGTCACAGGTAAACACCGTGGCCAGAGCCGAGACCTGTCGGCGAATAGTGTTGGGCGCCAAGCCCTTATCAACACCCTCCAACAGATAGTCTAATATCCGTGGAATGGTTACCTCTGAGATAGCTAAGTGATTGCTGTCACACCAACGGCAGAAATGCCTCCAAGTGGAGTCATAAATGCAATTGGTCTCTGGTCTCCGGGAGGCCTGAATCATAGAAATCACTCCCGAGGAATAAGATTCTTGGGCCAAGGCCCTGCGTTCAAGTGCCAAGCAGCTAACTGCAGCCACTGAGGCTCCGGGTGTTGTATGACTCCCTGCACTAGTCGAATCCGATCCGGGGGGATCCTCCACGGAGGGACCATGGAGAGGCTCACGAGGTCGGCAAACCACGGTCGTCTCGGCCAATGCGGGGCAATGAATATGACCTCTGCCTGTTCCTGCAATACCTTCCTGATAACTGCTGAGATCAGAGGGAGAGGTGGGAAGGCATACAACAGTCCCCCTGGCCAAGGGCTGCGAAGGGCGTCCGTCCTCTCCGCCCCCAGAGAGGGGAACCTGGAAAAGAACCTTTGAAGTTGGGAGTTCGCCGGAGAGGCGAATAAGTCCAGGACCGGTAACCCGAACCTTTCCGATATCTCCTTGAAGAGATCCGGATGTAGGCTCCATTCCGAATGGTCTACTGTTGCCCGGCTTAAAAAATCCGCCTGACGATTTGCCTCCCCCGAGATGTGTTCGGCTTTCAGGGAGAGGAGATTGTTTTCTGCCCAGGACCCCAATAACATGGCCTCGGCCATGAGAGACCGGGATCGGGTACCGCCCTGACGGTTCACATGGGCCTTTGCCGCCACATTGTCCGTGAGGACCAGCACGTACTGCCCTGCAACCTGGTTGCAGAAGTGGCGAAGGGCCAGATGAATGGCTCTCAGTTCCAGCCAGTTGATATTGTGTGCCAGATCTGCTCTGGACAACCGACCCTGAGCCAACTGAGATTGGAAATGGGCCCCCCAGCCAAACAGACTGGCGTCTGTGGTCAATGTTAGCCTGCTGGGCTCCTTGAATAGTGACCCTCTTCACCTCTGGGGAAGCCCACCACAGAAGGGATCTTAGGGTCTGAAGAGGGACCCGTACCTTTTGGTTGGACGAGCTTGTGCCCAGTCTTTGGAATGGGAGCAGGAACCATTGAAGGTGTCTGGAGTGTAGTCTGGCCCAGGGCACTATCTCTAGGCAAGATATCATCTTTCCCAATAACTGGGAGAGGGCAGCCAGTGTTACTACACGTTCCCTGCGGATCTTGAGAACCATGTCTCGAATGCTGTTTTGTCTGTCTCGAGACAGATAGACCCGGCAAAGGTCTGTGTCTATTATCGCGCCCAAGTGTAGTAGGCGTGTTGAGGGAGTCAATTGACTTTTGTGAAAGTTGACTGAGAAACCGTGACCCTGAAGGGTCCTTATGGTGAGGGCCAGTTCCTCCTGGGTGGCCAGAGCGGAGGACGACTGGATGAGAATGTCGTCCAGGTAACATTGGACACGCACCGGTACTAGCCGTAGGTGTGCGGCAAGTACCGCCAGAATCTTGGTGAAGACCCTGGGAGCTAAGGATAGGCCGAAGGGGAGGGCTCTGTATTGGTAATGATTGTTGGAATAACAAAACCGGAGATATTGCCGATGGTTTGGGTGTATAGGGATGTGAAGGTATGCCTCCGTAAGGTCTATGGATGTCAGAAAGTCCCCCCGTCTTACGCTTGCCAAGATGGACCGAAGCGTCTGCATCTTGAACTTTCGGTACGACAGGTGAGAGTTCAGGCCCTTGAGGTCTAGTATTGCCCTCCATCCCCCTGAGGCTTTTGGAACAACGAATAGGATGGAGTAAAAACCCTGTTTCAGCTGATCGACTGGAACCCGTTCTATGGCTCGTATGTGTGACAGATGCCGGATGGCCTCCCCCAGGAGGGTCTTCCTGACTGGATTCCTGGGGAGGGGACAGAAAACAAAGCACCGGGGTGGCCTTGCCACGAACTCCAGAGACAGCCCGTCCCTGATGGTGCCTAGCACCCAAGAGTCCGTGGTCGTGGTCTCCCATTGGTGGAGAAAGTAGGTTAGTCTGCCACCTATGGGAGCCTCCCTCCCCGAGTCACCTGGATCTACGGAAGGGACGGCCGCCCCTGCCTCGAAAGGGTCTCTTACCCTGGGCCTGCTGTCTGTATCTGTCCCTGTACCCGGACCGGTCAAATGACCGGTCCGGGCCTGCGGGAAATGGCTGGGAGACCTGTGCTGAGGCCGAATCTGATCCCGTCCGAAAGGGCTGTCGACGGGTATACGGGGAGAAACGACGGCCAGGTCTCCTGGAAAGGTGGTAGAGAACCCTTCGTTTCTCCCTTTTTTCGACTAGGTAGGGGGTCAGGGCCTCCCCAGAGAGGCGGGCGCCACGGTACGGGGCGGAAGCTACGCGCCACTTGTGCCTAGTCTCAGCCTTCCAATTTCTAAGCCATAGAAGCCTGCGTGCGGAGACGTTGGATGCGATGGCCCGGGCAGAGAATCTTGCAGCCTGCAAGGACACGTCCGCCATGTACTGTGATGCGGCCATGAGCTTTGTCAAGTCCTGATGGACTCTTACCTCTTCCGGGGGAATTCTAGCCTGCAATTGGCGGAGCCACATAAGAGAGACCCTGGCGAAGAATGAGGCTGAGGTAGAGGCTCTTATTGACCAAGCTGAAGCTTGGTGTGTCCTGCGGAAAGAAGCCTCAGATTTCTTATCCTCGGGCTTCAACGCCTCCGCCATATCTCCAGGCACCCTGGAATCAGAATATAAGGGTAGTAAGGCCTCATCAATCTCAGGCACCTCCAGGGTCTCATTCAGGACTGGTTCCGTGTCAAGCAACCTGCGGTCTATTCCCCCAGTAGAGGGGGGAGCACCTGGGGCCTACCATTGACCCTTAATGGATTTTAAAAACATGGGGGGGCAAGGTATATGTTTGTGTAACACCACCGGTTCTAAAAACAGCGGATCCGTGTCTTGGCCAGGAAGCTGTTCAGGCACCTGTTCAGGTACCGAAGGCTGAACGGAATGTATCCTACCGGTCGCGCAGGCCTTGCAGAGCAGGGACGGAAATAGCGAGGGATTAAATAGTCCTATTAGAGGGGGGGATTCCTGACTAGGCTCCTCATCGTCCGACCACTCTCCCTCTGCCTGACTGTATTCAGCGTATTCCGAACCCCCGCTGGCGGAGGAGTGAGGAGGTGAATCAGAAATTGGGTACTGTAGGGCACCTGACCTCGATGAGTCCGGTAATGGCATAGGAATTATGGGAGCGGGAGTCTCTTGAGGACGCCTCATGGGCGTCATGGCTTGGGCAACTGCTTGAGAAACCAATTTTTGCAGATGAGCTTTAAAGGATGGATCCTCCAGCTCACGAAGCCCCGCTGCTGTGGGGGTAAAGGTGGCAGTTGGAGCCTGGCCCACCAGGGGTGATCCCTCAAGGGGTCAGAGCCCCGCTGCAGTTGGGGTAAATGTGGCTTCTGGAGCCTTAGGGTCCTGAAGTCCCTGTTCCTCTTCAAAGAGGGAAAGGATTTCCTGATAAGGACCAGTTGAAGGAACCCCCTCTGAATCCCGCTCTGGTGACCATGGGGCCTGAGGCTCAGGTTGAGGTAGTGCCACCTTTGTGGTAGGGGGCGGCTTAACCGTCTCCCCTACAGCCAGTCTTTGTGCACGTGAGAACTCTCTCTCCAGGGCACGATGCCTACGGTAGGCCTGTTTGTCGGCCGCCTTAGAGGCTGCTTTCTTTGAGCCGGCCTTGGTCTTGGCCTTGATTTTTGCGGCTGCCTCCTGACTAGAGGACTTACGCTTTCTGTCTCCACTGGAGGTGGTAGCCTGTGGCTCGGTGTTATCTGCCATTGTACAGCGAGAGTTTTCAGTGGGGTGCTGAAGCGTCTCGGTCTGCAAGAGATGCGGCTGTTAACCACCTGGGTGGGACTGGCCTCCACGTGGATCAGTGATGGTCCGGCCCACCGGCAAGCGCTGACTCACACTTAGCGACGGCTGTCGCGGGTCACCAGCGATGATGAGACTGAGCATGAGACCTACTTTGAGGCCAATTTTGCGCTTAGTGACAGGATCAACACGTGTCTCACTTAGTGACGGCAAGCTCAGTATTGACCGTTCACTAGATGCAGACTGTGGCAGCAGGCTATGACTGGCAAGGCCCAATGACTGTAATTGTGTGGCCTGAATATACAATAAGGGGACCCCTATGTCCCTGGAAATAAGGCCCTAACTGGCAGTGATGAAAGGCCTGATTGATGAAAGGTTTGAGTCTCTGACTGAGTGAACTAAGATGGCCGCCAAGGGAAAACGAAAGTAGGCTGATCGGCCTCTTTCTAGTCAGGAGAAGGCCGGCCTGAAAGCTGGTAAGGTGGGAAGGTGAAACCGAAACCAATTCTGTCTGTGCCCCACGCGGTCCAAAAACGGAGGCTGCAGCTCTCAGGGAAATTTGGGCACCCTGGGACAGCTGGAGAATAGGGAGCACCCCCCTAACATCAACAGCTCTCCCAAATTAAACCAGCACCTCACAGGCTTGCAATAAGGCAGCCGATCAAGTCGCGGCGGCCAAAATGGCGGCCGCGACGATCGGCCGAAATTTCCAAGGACCTAAGCAGTCCGAAGAGGAGGGGAATGCACTCCCACCCCCAGGGGACACCCCCCAGAGAAGTCTAGAAGGCTAAACGAGCAAATAGAAGTAGGAAAAAAAACCGATTGGGATCGGATCGCCGCGCGGTGCCCAAAACGGCAGCCGCGACGATCAGCTGTGGGGGGGGGAACACAAAATCAACGAAAAGGCACTCACAACAAATAAAACCTATTTTCCCTTCTAGAACAGCGCTGATCCCAGCACTGTCCAGAGGAGAAAAAACAATGAAGAATCCACCAATGGGATAGTTTTAAATAAAGCCTGATTCTCAAATAGTTTTAAATAAAACCTGATTTTCAAATCGCTGGGAGCCAAAACTACCACGTCTGTCTGGGCTGAAGACCAAAACGAAACTGGGGGCGTGCCCTCAACCAGAGGGGCGTGGCAGCTTTGATTGATTTGGTCTACATGGGCAGGAGGTCCAAGATAACCCATTGGTGGATTCTCCATTCTTCACGCTGGAGAAGACCTCCAAGGTCCCTTCCAGCTCTATTCTATTCTATTCTATTCTATTCTATTCTATTCTATTCTATTCTATTCTATTCTATTCTATTCTATTCTATTCTATTCTATTCTATTCTATTCTATTATTCTATTCTATTCTATTATTTTGCACAGCCCTAACATTTTCCACAATTTCCCCCAAACTCTGTACAATATAATTTCCACAACATATGCCTTTTTATAGAGATGCATAACAAAACTATTTACCACTATTTACAATGAAAACAGTGAAATCCAAACTCACCCCCCCCCCCCAATATATGACCTAACCTGGCTACTGGGGAGAAATTCACTCTATTAATTAATCCCCTTCCTTCCAGGTGGCAGAAGTTGGTGTCAATGCTGCATTTTTGTGTTCTTGCTAAGATTCATGTTTAGGAAATGGAAAACTGCAACAGATTACAGCGGTCTTCAGGGGCGGTTGAGGACCTTGTGTCTATTAATTGCCAGACCATTTGGTAAGATGGGCTAGCTTCCAACTGAGTCACAAAATATTATGGGATATGTCGACTACTAAGGTCTGCCCTAGATCAGCAGTTCCTGAATCCTTTGGTCTCTGACACCTTTACATTCTTACAGATGGCTGAGGACCTCATACACCTTTGGTTTATGTGGGTTACATCTATCAATATTTACTGTATTAGAAATTAAAACAGAAATTTTATAAGTATTTATTTATTTGACTTGCTGGATCCCCTGAAAAGGTGTCAGGGACTGAGAACTACTGCCCTAGATTATTAAGTAAATCCAGATAGGAATAGAGAAGCTATTCTTACTTTCAGTGGTAAGCAGACCCCATGATTAATGTCATGAAACCAAAGAAACGTAAGAATGAATAGATACTGTTTTTACCATTCAGCTGCACAGGGATCTGGCTGCACAGATTATTAGGTGGTTCTCCAGATTAAACAGAAGAGAAAAATAGTTTCTTAAGTTTACACAAAAGAGCAGCTTTGTTCAAGAAATGAATATCAGTTCATCTCTTTTGGGTTGAAATGCTGTACAAGTGCTTCTTAACAATAATGGACTGGCTTGCACCTGCTTTCAGGAAAGCTGAGTTTGCCAATATCCTTTTCCTTCTCCTCTCGTCAGAATACCAATAGTCTGATGAATGAATCCCTTTGTCTATTTCTATCCAGATATTTATTTATTTAATTTAAAATACTTTTATGGTCACCCATCTTTAAACTGGAACTCTGAATTTTTATTTGTTCATTTAACATTGATAAAACTAAACATGACTCTGGGTGGCATATAGTTAAAAACAGCAGAACAAGTATTAAAACACTTTAAGAACAAATAAGCACAAGATAAATAAAATAACAGAAACAAGATTGCAGGAGAATATCCAACTAAATACATCACAACCATCCCACAGGCTACCTGTGGGATCTCCAAGGTTGCTGGAAGAGCTCACAACTATACAAAAAAAAAAATAGGGTACAAAAAAAAAAACCTATGAAAACAGAAACAGCAAAAACTGGGCATCATACCCAAACTTCCTTCATGCAGCCCACAATACTCTCTTCCAACTCACTTTATTTAATATCACGCAAGATGAAATGAAGATGAAAAGAACTAGTTTCGTGTCGTAGTTAAGGTATCGGACTAGAAACCAGAAGACCACAAGTTCTAGTCCAGCCTTAGGCACAAAGCCAGCTGGGTGACCTTGGGCCAGTCAGTGACTCTCAGCTCTAGGAAGCTGTCAAAGGCAAACCACTTTCAAATTCTTGCCAAGAAAACTGCAGGAACTTGTTTAGGCAGTCACCAGAGTCAAGACTGATTCAAAGGGATGCACATGTGTACGCACGCGCATACACACACACACACACACACAGACGTGTACAGGAAAAAGACAAGATAAGATCTATGGATATAACACAATTTAATTATGCAAGTGGATTTTTGATTGTCCTTAATCCTCTACATGGAAAACTAAACATTTCACATAAATCAAGTATTTAATATTTATTTGCTACGTATATGTAGGGATGTGGGTCTCTATATATATGTTGTTCATAGTATGTTTAGGTGTGTGTCATGTATGTGTTTCACTTTGAGAGCGGGCAACTAAATTTCATTTTTGATGTGTGCCGTTGTGCCCACAATATAAAAATGACAATAAAGGTTATCTTATCTTATCTTATCTTATCTTATCTTATCTTATCTTATCTTATCTTATCTTATCTTATCTTATCTTATCTTATCTTATTAAAATGGATATGGGGCTAACCCATACAGGCATTTCTCCTTGTCTTCAAATATCCAGCATACGTAATGTTTATTAATTTATCTACAGTAAATTATTTTAATTCTTGAGATGTCAAGTATTCATTCTTACTCTCTTAAATTTAGCACTCACTGGAGGTAGATTAACATAGGATTCTAGTAAAGAGAAAAGGAGAGACACACACACACACACAGAGATTATTCAAGTCTAATAAGTTAATTGTACTTATATGAAGTTACAGTCCAAAACCTTTGAAGGGTAGTAGGTTGTTTGTTCTGTTTAGGTTTTCATATAATGCTTATTGTCTGTTTGTCCACAATACACCTATATTATAGGGCAGGTTGAGCAGAGAATCAGGTAAAGTGTTTATCTTAGGTTAAATAAAATACCTAATCATGGAATGTCAATCAAATATATTGTTATTGGAATGCTTGATATAGTCAAGTCTGTATTAACTAGGCCCAAGTCAATGGTTGTATACAAACAACCAAACCATAAATTAGCCAATAATATTTTAGTCCAATGAGTGAGTGAACTGACCCATATGGTTAGTCTATAATTTAGTATAATGAATACAACCAGAAAATTGGTCTGAGCAAGCTACAAGTCCAGAGGTAAATAAGTCATGTAAACATAGTCCTCATTCCACCAGCAAGCCAACTTTGGGAAGAAGAAAAACAACGGCAACAGCTGAATGGGAGCAACATAGCCCAGTAAATATGTCCATCAGATCTTGACAGGGACATTTTGTTGGATCATGCTCACAGTGTGTAGCAAGCCTTCTCTTGCATGCTAAAACAGCAAATTTGAACTCCAGTAGATCATAGGAATTTTCTCAGCGTGATTACTGTGAAGTAACAAGTTAAGGGAACTGAAAATGTTTCTTCAGGTTTTAACTCACTTATGAAAGTTTCTTTCATAAAGAAAGAAGGATGTTATTTCTGATATGAATAGAAATGTAAAAGGTAAAATGTCAGTTCTCTAATATTAATAAAAATATATACATATACCTAAAGCCTTCACCCAGTAAAGGTTAAACTCTATCACTCTTTTCTTTTACATCGTATCTTTAGAGATGTAGCTCTGCAAAATCCAAATTCCAATTCTATACTCTGCAGTACTATTAGGCAATCTCATTATTTCATCAGCCACCGTCCATGAATTCTAAATATATTTTTGCAAACTCTAATAGTTTCACTTCTTCATTCCACACTACTGTAGAGTCCATACTGTATGTATTACAATGTGTGCGTGCCTAGTATATACATACTTATGTATTGCAAAAACTCCTCTGGGATCCCTTATAAAATGTTTAAGCTCTCACTTTAAATAATAGGCATGCCTGCTACAGAGAAAAGCAAAGACCTCCAACTACCTTTGCCAACCCAGAATTTGCTTGAGATCACAAAGCCTCAGCATCGTTCTTTAGGAAATTAACATTAATGGATGATTGAATGCTCAAACTTTTCCTGCCATGAGCCTAAGCATATCGGATTTAAAGAAAAGAGGCAACAGTTATGTTGTTTGTGTTAAGAAATCAAAAGTTTCAGAAATAGGAGGGAATACAAAAAAGGACGAAGGAGCCAGCAAAAAACTGGGCAGAGAAACATCTTGGGAAGATGCAGGGATGTGTTTGTGTGAGGAGCATTTTGTGTGATGCTGAGACGGTGAATAAAATATAAGTTAAGGTTATTCTAGACAGAATTTAAATATAATTTGGAAGGGTGAGTGTGTATGTGAGAGACAGCATGTGGTTTTTCTTTGCAACATGAAGGATTCAATAGAGAGGCTGTGTTTTTCAGATGAGAACCTGTCTTGTGTGCAGGTTCCAGGGAATGTTATTTATCTTTCAACCTTAACAGTAAAGCCTTTCTTTGAACTAGATGTTATGAGACTGGCTGTGTCCTCCATGGTAACCGTTTGGTAAACATTTATTCTCTTATGACAGTCGTTTTATGGTCGCAGCCTTGACAAACTTTCAACATGTTCAAATGTCTTCCACAACCCCAAAATGTTCTAAAGAAGTTAGGAAAAGCTATCTTCTGCTCCAGTCTCTGCCCTCTGTCAATGTTTTTAATTCAATATACAACTGAGAAGCAAGTCCTATTGTAGTGGTGGGGAGGAATAAGATACTAATCTCTAGGGCTAAGCAGATCTGAAAATGATTTAGAATTATTCTGGGTTTCATGGGAGCACGGTGCCTCTGTCAGCAGCCTGACAGTTTTCAGACTTTTGCATAAGTCCAAAAAGAGGCTACAAATTAAAAAAAATTACAGTTGATGAGACTTCTAAATCAGTAATATCTTTTCTCAGAGACTTGCAGAAGCTTGGTAAAAGTCAGCCTGCCTAAAGCCCAATCTGGTAGCTCAGAACTCAGAGCCATGTAGAAACACTTCAAACTATGAGCCCTACTCATCTCAGTCAACACCAATATTGGTAATTGCTATTTTTATTTATCTATATCCTGCCTTTATTATTTTCACAAATAACTCAAGGATTGAACATATCTAACACACCTTTCTCCTCCTATTTTCCCCACAACAACAATCCTGTGAGGTGGGTTGGGCCGAGAGAGAGTGACTGGCCCAAGGTCACCCAGTTGGCTTTCATAGCTAGGACCGGACTTCAACTCACGGTCTCTAGCTTTCTAACCTAGTGCCAAATAAATCATGTGTGGTTTTATGTGCATTTTTCATTAACGTATGCATTTTTGTGCATACCATCTTTTAAAACATATTTGTGTATGAATTGGGTTTTCCTTTTTCTTTTTGTTAATGAACAGCATCACAGAATTCTGAAAAGAATGAACTTCAGAGCCTGAGTATATTCTAAGTAGCACGTATGATTAGGAAAAACAAATATGACTAATCCTTATAAATCCTGGCCCACACAAAGTTCTATTCCATTCCCCGTTATTATTAGAAATTTGGATTTAATGGAATGATTCTTGGACAACCAAGACAAAGAACAAAAAGACAAAATTAAATATGGTATTAGAGCAATAGTATTGATCAACAAAATGGGCAAATTAAAAATTATCCTTTTTAGATTCAGTCCTGTGCTCTATCTTTTCCCCACAATATTTCCAATTATAGAAACATATTTTTCAAGTTTCTTTTTGGCATTCCCTGTTATTTTAAACTGATTTTTCAAGGACCAGAAACATTTGTCATTTGATAGTTGAGGGGGGAAAATATACTTGTAAAGGATTAAGTGTACTATTCTCACAGCTCAAAGACAATAGGTTAAATACGAAGCAAGATTATCCAAATTAATTGTTAACAGTTTTATTTATAGGATTTTTTTTAAAAAAATTATCACATACTTATTTTCTGATAGCTGAACTGTAAGATTTCACTTTAACACAATAGCTACATTGCGTGTTTACTATTCAATGTTATTCATGCCTTTAGGATGTCTTGAATTGATAGGAAAAGCTCCAAGCTAATGCCACACAAGGGATTGGTAAGATAACATGGAAATGGACCCCAATATCAACCTCTATGTGCAAGAAAGAAATATCCTCAGTACCTTGCATATAGTATGTGTTTACCTAAAACTGGACTCTTTGGAGGGAAGTATGCAGAAGTAAACTCTCAGTTTAACAGAGTAATGTAAAATATCCATTAAATCCAATGGGATTTTATGCCTAGGTATACTTATGAATGAAATTTTATACATGCATATTTTACCTACATGCAGAATCATATACCATATAGACATATTTTGTCCACTGCATTAGAAATTTGCTAAACCATGATTTGCTGTATGTACTGAAATATAATTCATCTAGTAGTGGGATCAAAAATTATGCATTCATTTTACAAATTCATGGGAGATGTGCATTTGATCAAGAATAGTCATGAAATAAACATGCTAGAACATAGAGTATACAGTAGAATAAAAGGCTTGGAAGGGAGTTTGTAAGTCTTCTAGTCCAGTGGTCCCCAACCTTTTGGGCACCGGGGACCGATTCCGTGGACAGAGGTTTTTCCGTGTAGCGGAGGGGGCGTGGTTTTGCATGCTGCCTGCACCCCATGGATGGGGCTTCACTTGTTTGTGTGGCCTGGGGGTTGGGGACCCTTGTTCTAGTCCAAATCCCTGTTCAAGCAGGAGACTATATAATTCCAGAAAAATGGCTGTCCAGTCTCTTCTTGAAAATCTTTAGTGAAGGAGCACCCACAACTTCCAGAGGAATTCCACTGATTAATTGTTCTCAGTTGTCAGGAAATTTCTCCTCTAGGTTGGATCTCTGTTTGATAAGTTTTCATCCATTACTTCTTATCCTGTCCTCAAGTGGATAAACCAACCCTTTCTTCTCTCTGATACTCCTCAAGTACTCGAAGAACTGCTATCATATCACCCCTAGTTCTTCTCTTCATTAGACTAGACATACCTAGTTCCTTTAATCTATGCTAGAGTCATCCTGGGTTAAAGGAACAGTGCAGAGGCAGGCCACTGCTAAACATAATAAGCAACAAGCAAAACAAATTTGGAGCTACAATTCTCCTCAGTACCCAGTTCTGATGGACATCCATTTGTAGAGGGGGGAACAAGGGAGATGGGCAGGACTCCCAACATCTTTCTATAAAGTGAGTTTCCAACAAGTCCTGCTGTTGCAACCAAACCACACACATCCAATGTACAAAGAGTGGAAATACAATCAGAACTGGCCCTTCATCTTACATTTTATCACCTACTGAACTGAAGGCCCTAGATGGGCTTCAGAGGAGCAGTAATTTCTTTGGAAAAAGAACTGTGATCAGAGAAGAAAGGATTTCAGCAAGTCAAGAGGAAAAAGACAGAAAAGATATTTTTAAAGTAACCTTGTTCCTTTCCCAATTTTAATCCTCAACAATGATCACCAATGCAAATATATATCTTGTTCTTTAAACACTTGCACTCACCAGAGACCCATATTAGGAAAATTTCCATTACAAAACCATTATCAACCATCTTTTGACCTCTTCAAGCTCTCCTTCAAGTCTCAGGTTTGGAAGATGAATTCTGACAATAAACTCTTTTGGAAGCAGTTCCTGGAAGCTGGAAGCTGCCAAGCAGACAGCTATGATCTCACCAAGCTAAAATTACAACTCTTTGGGACAGTCAATTTGTTTTATTGGCCAAGCAACCAATCTCTTCCAGTGCCAGAAAGGAACCTCTCTGTCTTACCATCCCTCTCTTTTACTGTTTACATTAACTTTCAGATGAGACCCAAAATAATAGAAATATTTTGCAACTGATGGAAGGAAAAGAGAAGAAGAAGGGAGGAAGAAGGGAAAATGGGGACCCAGAAGTGTGTTGTGCTCACAGGGACTTGCTGAGTTTGTTTGCTGTTTTTGATTTTGTTTTTAATGTTTGAATGTTACATTTTAGTTGAGGTTTGTTATGTTTATTTACCCGTCTGTTTTGCTCCTTGCAGCAAAGTGACATCACAGAGCTACTCTTGGGGCCATTTGCATAGCTGCTGGGTTCCCACTGGCAAGTGGGACAATGACAGAATGGCAAGAAGAGGCTAATGATGGTGGTGCCAGAGAGAGGCCTTGGCAGAGGCCATTGGAGTCATCTCAATGCCAGACCCAGAGGGATACGGTTGGAAGATCAGCAGATGGGGCCCTGGGCCCATGTGGAGATGTATGTGGTTGAGATTTGTATTGGTGGTGGTTGTTCAGTGTGGGTAGAGAATTTATTGGAGGGTGAGCCTGGGACAGAGTAGCCCAGAGGGAGGATGGACTGGGGAAAGTTGTGAGAGTGAGAGGTATTATTAGTACTGTGATGGGCAGAGGGAGATATGGTAGGAATCTGGGGCTGGGCCAAACTCAAGAGATGTCAGGAAAACTGTTTGAGAGCGACCCTGACATCTGGCATCCAGCATTCACTCTTAGGATCAGGTAGACAGATCCTTGGTGGCCCTGAGCTCTGGCTGTTGCTTTTGAATGCCAGCTTGGTGCATAATAAATCTGCCCTCATCCACAATTTGTTAATGAGGGTGCCAACCTGGCATAATAACTGAGACTTGGGTAGGCCTAGGGGGGGAGTCTTCTCTCTGAAATATGCCCACCTGGGTTTCAGGTTTGGCATCAGCTACAACCTCAGCAAAGCGGTAGGGCTGGGTGGCTTTTGCCATCCACAAGTCACGAAAGGTTCTTAAATGTTCCATTCAGAGATAACTGGATGATCTTCTGGACTTCCATCTACTGCTCAAAGAGCAGGTGGGAGCTATGGCCAAGAGGACCTTGGCTCAGGTTCATCATGTGCACCTGTTATGCCTCTTACTCAACTGAAAGGCTCTTCGGTCATTCATTCATGCCCAGGTCTCATCATGATTGGATTACTGCAATGCACTGTACATGGGGCTGCTCTTGACCTGGTCTGGGGTTGATGTTCATTACTTATTCAATGGCCCATTTTGTTTTGTTGTTTTTGTGGTTTATTAGATTATTTCAGCATGGGGAGGCCTGTATGATTCAATGTTTTTAGCTGTTTTTATGTTTTTCCTAATTTCGTAAACCACCCAGTGTCCCCTGGAGTTGGGCAACCAATTAAATAAAATGAAAGGCAAGATTTTCATATGCTTAAACTAATCTTTATCCTCTTCAGGCTTTAAACTTGTATACGAGATATTCAAATGGCCCTCTGTTTTAATAAATTGTTTTTGAATAGCATAAGGATGATTTTGCTGATCAGAATACAGAAATAAATCTTAGTCAGGTTGTTCCAGAAACCTGATAACAATTTATGAAAGGCACAAAGGATCATTCTGACCAAAGTAATTTTCTTTTCACGCTTCATGTGATTCACAAATAAAACAACAGAAGCAGCTTTGGTTAGGAGGCCAACAGCTCCCTGGGAAAACAGTAAAGTTCTGCTCCTTTTCCCCCCACTAATAATCCTCAGTTTTAACTTTACAGTCTCAGGCAGAGATGATCTGTTGCAAGTCTACATCATTAATTATGTTGGTCTTCATATCCCCAAATCAGTCTGCAAGGAAAAGAGGTAATTCTGCACATCTCTGAACTATTATTTTTTTTCATCTGAAGTTCAGCATTAAAGCAATTCCAGAAGCCCTTGTTCTGGATTCATTTTCTTTCAATTAGGTTGCATGCATTAATCCAACAGACTCGTAGCTTCCTCTGTAGCTATCTGGATGGATTCTTGTACGTTCCAAAAGAGAGTTATTCAGAATGAATGGTGACTTTGTCTCTAGATATAATTTTAAATATGCAGATTAGCAAACTTTAGGCACCAGAATTAGGGAATCTACCCAATATCTTCTCACAAATAAAAGAATGGATGGAAACTAATCAAAGAGAGAAGCAACCTAGAACTAAGGAGAAATTTCCTGATAATTAGAATACTATTCAGTGAAACAACCTGCTTCCAGAAGTTGTGAATGCTCCAACACTGGAAATTTTTAAGAAGACACTGGACAACCATGAAATGGTATAGGATTTCCTGCCTGGGCAGGGGTTTGGACATTATTGTTGTTGTTGTTGTTGTTGTTGTTATTATTATTATTATTATTATTATTATTAATCTTTTATTCATTAAACATGAACCTCAGTCAACTGAACATTCAAATTGGCTGGCGTTGATGGTTGACACGGGTTGCTACCAGCATCCTAGGTGTCAACCAGGTACCTTCTTAAAATATAAGATGTTCCGAGTAGCGCAGTTTTTTGTAACATTGCTGGAGTTATTGCAGGAAGCTGCAATTTCTTGATGTATTTTGCAAAGTTTTTGGACATAGTTCCCAGTGCCCCGATGACAATGGGTACCACTGTTACACGTTTCATCCATAATCGCGCAGTTTCGATGGCCAGGTCGCGATATTTCGTAATTTTTTCCAGTTCTTTTTCTTCGACTCTGGCATCTCCTGGTACAGCAATATCAATCAGCTGTACGCTTCGGTTCTCTACAACTGCGATATCCGGCGTATTGTGTTCCAAATGGCGATCTGTCTGTATTCAAAAGTCCCACAAGATCTTCACCCTCTCATTCTCAATAACTTTTTCCACCCTGTGTTCCCACGACTTTTTGGACACAGGCAAGTCGTATTTTTTATACAATGCCCAGTGGATTAATTTAGCAACTCGATCATGTCTAGATTTGTAATCAGTTTGTGCGATTTTGCTGCACTCACAGATTAGGTGTGAAACAGTTTCAACTTTGTCATTGCAAAGTCGGCAATTTGGATTGTCAGTGGATTTTTGTATCTTCGCTTTCATGGCATTAGTTTGTAATGCTTGTTCTTGAGCAGCCAGTATTAAGCCTTCTGTTTCTTTCTTGCCCATGTCAAATTGTTATCACATTTTCCTTCAATGTTTTTCAAATGCTGTCCATGCAAAGCTTTGGTTTTCCATCTATTTAATCTGTCATCAAGCCGTTTTTCCTTATATTCTGCCTTTGTTTCTGTGATTTTTATAGTGCTCTCTGTTTTCACAGCCTGCAGCAGTTTTTTTGTACTTTGATTCACATAGTCATTCAAACTTTGTTTTTCTTGTTCTACAGTTTGGTGGATTTGCAATAGTCCTCTGCCCCCTATTTTTCTTGGCAGGTACAACCTGTCGATGTCACTTCGTGGATGTAGAGCGTTGTGCATATTCAAAAGTTTACGTGTCTAGGTTTTCCAGTTCAGCCAAAGTCCAGTTGAAAATTCCAGCTGGGTAGCGTATCACTGGGACTGCCCATGTATTAATGGCTTTAATTATGTTTCCAGCATTCAGCTTTGATTTTAAAATTTTGCGGACTCTCCTGATGTATTCCTTTTGCGTTGACTCTTTGACTTTTCCATTCAAGATGTTATCTGCTTCCAATATGCCTAGGTATTTGTAACCGTCATCCTTTGCTAGTGCTTTCACAATACTTCCATTTCCCAGTTCTATTCCTTCTATTTTTGCCATTTTTCCTCGTTGCATGGATAGTACAGCACATTTTCCAAGTCCAAAGTTCATTCTGATGTCGCTGCTAAATAGTTGGACTGCGTTGAGTATTGATTCAAGTTCAGTGTGGCTTTTCGCGTACAGTTTTAAGTCATCCATGTACAGCAGATGGTTTATCTTGCCATGCTGGCTTGAGATGTAGTATCCCTGTTTTGTGTTTCGTAAGATTATTGTCAATGGAATTAATGCGATGTTGTGGTGAAAGTGAGTCCCCTTGGAAAATTCCTCATCTGATGTTAATTTCACCAATGTTCTCCCCATTTACTGTTAGGGCTGTTTTCCATTTTTGCATATTTGCTTTCAAAAATGTACATATATTTTTGCTGATTCCAAAGTTTTCCAAACACGCATTAATCCAACTATGGGGTAATGAGTCGAATGCCTTCTTGTAATCAATCCACGCCATATTTAAGTTTGTTTTCCGTTGTTTTGCATTTTTAAGTACCATTTATTATTATTATTATTATTATTATTATTATTATTATTATTATTATTATTATTATTATTATTATTATTATTATTATTATTATTATTATTATTATTATTATTATTATTATTATTATTTCGTCTGCATAATAAACTTTCCTTGAGGACAACGCATTGCACTGAGTGAGGTCATGTGTCACTTCTCTACAAGCATGGCACTAAAAAGATGAGAGGACATCGCTAGTCAGTGAAATTCCACAAATGATTTCCTGGGGTAACTCAAAGGTTTTGACGTTTATCCATAATGAATGAACCTATACAACCAAAGAGTCTTTTTGACCTCTTGAGGCTCTGGAATCAATGCAACTATTTTTAGACATGTAGAAGCCCTTAGCATAATTCCAAGTCAAAAGAGAAGTGACAAGCCACAATTTTGACTAACTAAAACACATGGAACCCCTGCAGAAAAGTGTAACATGAGCCACAGTATAACAGAGCTGTAGAATGTCTTAAGGGATAAAATCATTTAAATCTGGGGAAATTCTGACAGTGAGAACAAATAACCAGTGGAATGGGTTGTCTCCAGAAGTTGTGGGTGCTCCATCATTAGAGGTTTTTAAGAAGATATTGGACAACCATTTGTCTGAAATGATATAGGGTCTCATGCTTCAGCAGGGGGTTGGACTAGAAGACCTCCAAGGTCCCTTCCTACTCTGTTATTCTGTTGTATTAAGGGTAAATGGCAAGAGTTCTTTACAAATACAAACTACAGATGAGCTCCTGTTAAATTTGGTTCTTTTGAATGGTTCTTCTTTTTTCTAAATGCAGAAAATTTTTTATAATGTAAAACACCCGGCATCATTGGGAATAGAGGGAGGGAGGAAGGAAGGAAGGAAGGACAAAATAGTTGAATTAAAGCTTAAACAAGAGGTAGCCAATGAGAGTATTTAGCCAAATAAAATTTGGCATGCTCCAGAGATTGCACTACATCAGAAGGACTGGAAACAGAATTTAGAAAGCACCCAATCTTATAATGAACAAGAGCAACTTTGGTGAATATGAGAATGCAGATATTGCAGCAGTTCTACTGATGTTCTACGCAAATTTTTTCACACTGGCCCAGCAGGTAAATTAGGAGAAGCACTGATGAAACAAATATAAAAACTGGAATAGCATATATTTATAGCTGAACACATGTTCAGTAAACACAAATACTGTATATCCCTGGGTACTCCATCTGCTACTTTACCTCTCCTTTCATCTGCTTTATCATACCTCTTTTCTCTCAACTAACAAAGGTTTGGTGTGCTCCAATGCTGTCCAGCATCTTTGTATCTCCGAAAGGTTTTTAGGACAGACTTCCTCAACTTAGATGCCCTCCAGATACTGTATATGGACATAAACCCTAGAGTTCCCTAATCATCACAGCTATTACTGAGTATTTTAGGGGCTGAAGTTTACCCATCTGAACATATACAGTATATGATATATGCTAGAGACTGAAGAGACAAGCCAGGACCTCTGCTGACATTTTTAGAAGGCTTGGTATTGAATTTGGACTCCTAGTAACTGGGCCTTATGAGAAATCCATAGAAGAAGGTCACTGGCTAAAATTACATCAGGAGAGGACAGAGAAGTAGAGGAGGAAAAAAAGAAAAGAATGTAGGCAAGTCACATTCTTTTGCTATAACAACAATTATAACAACACTGCCCTATTCTTCAGCATTAAGGGATACTTTATGAATGTACTTTGTTATTTTACAGATTGGAAGGAAGTATATCAAGAGCTAAATCCAATAAACTGGATGCTTTGTCATTAAGTTTCCTCAACCACTACAAGAAGGCTGATATACCAAGCAGAAACATGGTTCTGCCTGACAGAATCCTAGCTTCAGACACAGGAAATTAAAGCTCTTCTTTCCAGGTTGCTTCTAAGATTCTCCTACATTGATTTCCAGGAACAAAAGTGACCTGTTTTAGCAATTGCTGCACTCATATTCAACTCCTTCCATCAAGCCCAATTTATGCCTTCTCCAATTATGAAAGCAATCCACCTCTCCATGGCTATTGTGAGACTGGAGGAGCTTCACTATCAATAATCCATGAAACCAAATGCCTAGAGGGAAGAAGCATCATACAAAGACAACCATGAAACCAAATGCCTAGAGGGAAGAAGCATCATGCAAAGACAACCATCCAGTGTCTATTCCTTGGAAGAACATTACGCTCTTCTTTAAATAATAATTGACTATTTAATGGACATTTTTTAAAACTGTTTCAAGCTAAAGTCAATATGATCAATATGATTAATTTCTCCCCAACTTATTGCTTCCGGATATCTGCCTTCCACAAGCATTTTCTTTCTGAAACATAGATGAAAAAAAAGGAAGCCACAAAATTAAGGCTTAAATGTGCCAAATTTCTATTTTAAAAACTGACCCTCCTCATGTACCCATGCACTCTGTTTTGCGGTTGTTTAGTGAAAACCCAGCCTCTCTCCTCAGTGGCTCATTTTGCCCTTAATCTGCAGTACTCCACAAAGAGATGTTTCTCAACTTGACTTCCTGGCTGTCTTCTGCTTTGTAAGCAGCTACTGTGCAACCCAAATCAGCAGAAACTTTGATCCTTTGCACAAAGAGTGATCATCTGCCAGCCACAGAGCACAGCAGCCTTCCATAGGTTTCAAAATTGCAAGTTACTATTTGGCCATTCTGCAATGAATTAAGAACAGATTGCAGGCATCAGCAACCTTTGCCTGCTGGAGAATCAACAAAAACATGGGAGGAGTGCGAAAGAATAAAAAAAAAACCATACTTTTAGTCAGGGCTTTTTTTCTCATAGAACGCCCAGAACGGAGTTCCGACACCTTTTTTGGATGGAACCCTGTAGGATAGGCAAGGCGGGTTGTACGATGTGTGTGAGTTCCGGCACCTTTTTTTTTTTTTTACAAAAAAAAGCACTGCTTTTAGTAGAGAGGAAAGTAACACATGTCTGGTTTATTACTATATTAAAGAAAACCCAATTTTCCGTCATTTCTTCTTTTTTTGCAGCAGAGGAAAATAAAGCTGTCCTATACATACAGACAGCAATTCCCACATTGCATTTCCAGCAGATTTTGAACCTAAAGGAAAAAGCTGTTTAAGAGGAAGTCAAACCAGGATTAGGACTTTTTCTTTATTTATTACAAACTCTATATGGAGAATGTAAAATCTCTATGAAAATGCAGACATTCACCAAGATTCTCTGGTTTAACCTCAAGAAGGCAATTTGGACAAGATTATTGGAGCTTGAAATAAAACTGCAGTATGGATCATTGGATTCTACTTAAGTAATTTTTAAAAGGTAAAAAATCCAGAAGGACTACAAAAAAGAAAAGACACCAAAGAGTGATAGTGATAGAAATAAGATAAGATAACCTTTATTGTCATTTTTTTACTGTGGGCACAACGGCACACATCAAAAATGAAATTTAGTTGCCCGCTCTCAAAGTGAAACGCATACATGACACACACCTAAAACATACTATATACAACATAGGTATAGACCCACACCCCTACATATACATAACAAATAAATATTAAATACTGTCCATCTTGAATATATAACGGAAGGAGGAAGCTTGAGAGTTCACAAGGTTAATGCTGTATGGAATATAATCAGCTTTTATTTGACCTCTGAGTTGTATTAAAAAGGACATTTAATGTAAATAGTTACATTCGGTTTTTGTTTTAATTATATCAAAAACATTATTCCAAAGGATGGAAATTCAAAATAGTACTTCAACTTCAAACCTATTCTGAGCTGCCGCTAATGTTTTGAAAGACTTAAAAAGATTGTCCAGTAGGGCACACAAGTTACAGAGCTACAGAGAAAGGGGGGGGGGGAAATGTCTCATCTCCTGTTTCTTCACATCATTCCTATAAATTCCTCTATTGAACTTCACCCTACTATACTGCCCTGTAATTTTACACACATCAATTAAGGAGGAAGTTCCATTGAATACTGGTAGTCCTTGACTTATGACCATAGTTGGGACAAGGATTTCCATTGCTAAGCAAGATAGTTGTTAAGTGAATCACTACAGTTGTTAAGGGAATCGTGAGGATGTTAAGTGAATCCAACTTCTGCCATTGATTTTGCTTGTTGGAAGCCAACTGAGAAAGTCACAAATGATGATCACATCCCTGCAGGATGCAGCAACCATCAAAAATACATGCTGGGTGCCAAGTGTCCAAATTTTAATCACATGACTGTAGGGATGCTGCAACAGTTTAAGTCACTTTTTTCAGTGTTCTTGTAACTTCAAACAGTCGCTTAAAGAAGGGTTATAAGGCAAGGACTACGTATACAGTAGAATTACTTATAGTTTTAATTTAGGAAATAAATGAGTCATGCAGAAAACTGCACAGGATGTCACTTTTATTTGTGAATGATTTAAATCTTTCCTCCCAGGAAAAAAAAATGCTTTTATCTATGGTCTTTTAAATTATTCCTTTTGATTTGTCTACCATCACAATGTACACAGGTATTGCAGTCTTGTCATCTACACCTTTCAAAATCTGTACACAAACCACTATTTTCAACTATTAAAAATTTGGCCATTTGATGTGGAAACCTGCAACAAAGCAAGGTAACTCAATTCAATTCTGCTTTCATGTAATATTGGAACCATAGCTGTGCATAAAGAAAAGCCAACATTTGAAAGGAATTTATTTTTTCCCCTTGATAATTTCCGGAATTACAGCCTGGATATCTCTCAGCACAATCTTTTAAATTCCATTAGTTCAAAGTTATCTAAAGAGTACAGAATACTGTTACAAGCAACTTAATGACAAGAAAGCTGATGTCAGTGGATAATTATAGTATGTCATTGATGATTTTATGACACATTCACAGGCCCTTAGAGAGGGGTTTTCAGATTCCTAAAGTGTTGCTCATACTTTTAGCAAAAGAATGTAGTTATATTTGGAAAGTGACAATCATTTTTAAAGAAGCTTGTTCTTTCTTCCCAAATCTTCAATATAAACATTTGTTAAGGTTAATAAGCATCCCTCCATCTTAAAACAGGTACACAAATGTTTTTAAAAAAGCAGAAAGCCCATAAACATTTTTTTTTCTTTTCAGTTTTGATTCTACCAACCTGCAACCATTATTGTGGTCACATATCAGTCATATTAAACTGAGAAAATATTATTCAGTGTCCTTTCTAACAAAAGGCTTCTCAGAGTACATATTCATTTCCCTTACTTGAATTCAACCACAAGTGATGTTTCTAAAGAGCCAGTTTGATGCAATGGTTAAAGACCAGGCTAGAAACAAGGAGACTGTGAATTCTAATCCTGCCTTAGCCATGAAAGCTGGCTGGCTGACTTTGGACCCATTACTCTCTTTAGACCATGACATGTCAGTCAATTCCTGTCACCACCATATGGTTCAGCCTTTGGTTGATCTGAAAAAAGCAGACCCTTCATTTGTGGGAAAATGCTAGGAAGAAAAAAAAAGTGCTGTACACATCTATTATACAATATATAAAATCCTGGACATATAAAAAATAAATCAAATCCTGATTAGAAACTTCTGCCAAGGAGGGACAAGCCATATGCTCTACCTAGCCAATAGCCAAGTTTGGTACCATAAATGCTGTTTAGCCAGCCCATCTCAGCTTCTCATGATATATGTGGACCTCCTCTCAGAATTGCTTATCAATAATGGCCATGTTGACAATTCTGAGAATTCAAGATCCACGTATTTAAAACTTTTCTAGCCTGGGAAAATTTAATTTTAAGGAAAAGGTTTATTACAAGGGCCAACAATTGCTGAATCTTGTCTGGTTAGTGGTTTGCTGAAGTCTAAAATATTCTAGACTTTACCTATGTTGCCGTCACCTATAGTTATATTTCCTGAACCAGCACATATTAAGTTATACTTAACTGAACTCTTTGCTTAGAAATGATTTGCAGTTGTCTAAAAGCTAGCAAAGCAGTTCCTTCACAAAAACACGGGGAAGTGTTTTATAATGAGTTAAAATACTGCTGCACCTAGCTCAGAGGTTAGGAGTTCTCCAGGGTTTCTTTCCCACATTGGTGTTTGCTAATCCTAATCCAAGCTATCTGGGAGTTCGCAAACTTCCTTTGTATCTAAACTTTGCTCTGTCGTTGAGCTACAACTGCCTTCTCTTAATGTCATGTAACAGTAACAAAACAGGATTGTCATTTTCATTTATAAAAGCTTTCTGAGTGCATAATGTCTTTTTCTGAATATGTAAAACAAAAATAAAGACTGAAGCATATTCAAAGTGACTCTTCGTTTAAAAGGCAAAAGCATACAGTACTTTCTTTTCTGATTGGAAGCCACCTTCCAAATGGTGGTTAGGTCATATACAAGAGGAGCGAAGTTATCTGCTTGACAGAGTGCATGATTCAGAATGACCTTCTGAACAAATGCTTTGCACTACCACTGGAGAGCTAAAATGTTATAGCCACATGCAGGGGGCATTCAGTCCTTTACTAAACCATCATTGTTGAAATTGGCAGATTACTGACACCCAGACTGCAAAGCTTCACAATCTGCTCCTATCTGGCATATCTCCCATACAGACTGCCTTCCCCACTAAGCCCTGCTTATCCTTTGCATTTTCCAGTTCAAAGAATAAAATACTAAATAGGACTATTAAAACTCCAGGTACTGTCTATTTTATAGGCTCCAAGAACTGGAAAAAAACATTTTTAATATGGACTGAGTACAAAAAACCGAGCCTGTTTTATTGTTTTACACTTTTTTTTCCTTCTTGAGGTATAGTCTTGCTAAAGTGAAGAGCCGTTAACCACAAGAAGTCTCTCCATATGTTAAATCATTAAAACCTGCAAGTATCATGCTAAAAGAGATGTTCACTTTGACTTGAATGATGTGCCCTAGCAAATACAAAAAGTCGTACATCACTGAACTCTACAATGGCCTATGGTGGTACATGTTGGCTCCATTCAACAGTCACAGGATTAAGGATTATACCTCTGGTTCAAAACAAGGACACAAGGGAAGAGTAGTAACCACCGAAGTCAAGAGAAAATTATTCTGCTAACCCAAGATGGGTGATTAGGTTGTGTAACAAATGAGAAAAGAGGGTTGGTTTCTGTTACTACATCCTTTCAGTTGAAAGGCCGAATATCCAACTTCAATAAATTGTTCCTAATTGTTCCAAGTCAGGACTTCTCATGAGCTCTTCCCCCAGAAATTTCTGATCTGGCCATAGACCAGTAAAGCATCAGTCACATGACTTAAACCTGCATCACCAAGAAGGTATCCTTCATATTAGTATAGAGACCCATATTTGGAGCTGACAAAGTAGAAGACTTAAGGGCTTCTATGTTTCTCTTTGTAGTGTATATGCATGTACACTAATACCTGAACCCAAGAAGTCTCTTCATACAGCAGCAATTGGGAAAGTCTAAAACCTAAGAGCAGATCTAGCCAGGTATTCCCTTAAGGCAGGGGTCCCCAACCCCTGGGCCCAGGCATGCCAGAAACCGGGCCGCACAAACAAGCAAGGCCCATCCACGGGATGCAGGCAGCACACGAAACCACGCCCTCTCTGGTCCGCAGAAAAGCCTCTCTCCACAGAACCGGTAGCTGGTGCCTAAAAAGTTGGGGGACATTGCCCTAAGGCAGGGATAGGCAACCTTGGCTCTTTTGACTCGTGGACTTCAACTCCCAGAATTCCTGAGCCAGCCATGCTGGCTCAGGAATTCTGGGAGTTGAAGTCCACGAGTCATAAAAGAGCCAAGGTTGCCTACCCCCTGCCCTAAGGGAATAATTCCCTGTATTATCATTCCTGACCAGTTGGATTCAGCAGCAACTTTTATCCACAGGCTGCCAAACTGCCTTTCAGCTGCCCCCAGAAGCTCCTCCAGCCTTCACAAATACCTTTCCTGGGGAATTTCAAATGCAGGCAGTCATAATTTAATGTCATGCTTTGGAAGAAAGGGGTGGGGGGGCTTGAAGAGATCACTTCTTTTTTTCCAGTCATACAAAAGACATTCCTATCTTGTCTCCTTAAATAAACTCACATTATAGTCATAGATAGATAGATAGATAGATAGATAGATAGATAGATAGATAGATAGATAGATAGATAGATAGATAGATAGATAGATAGATAGATAGATAGATAGATAGATAGATAGATAGATAGATAGATAGATAGATAGATAGATAGATAGATAGATATAGACAGACAGACAGACAGACAGACAGACAAATGTATATGTGTATATAGTGATTTTAGTAAGATATAGATATCTTACTAAATTTAGAGAACATTGTAGGGGGACAGCCACTAGCTAAAAAGTAGGAATCTAACAACATTAACAGATCATATTTAAAAGGCACTTGCTTCAGGAGTCTGGCTTATCTCCTCCCTTCATTTACACTTACCCTATTAAGTATCTTTACATTTTTTCATTCAAACCATGGATGATCCATGGTAGAATGGTGGCAGGAAGGATAAGGGATCATCCATGCTTTGAATGAAAAAGGATCCCTTATCCTTCCTGCCACTATTCTACCAGGGATCATTATCATCCCATTGTGGCTCCGTGCCCTTAAAAACTTAATTTGAAGATTCTGAGCAAGAGGGTGGTAAAGAAGTAGACTGAGTCTCTTCCCCCCCCCCATCAGTTAGCAACCATATCTGACACACACGCGGCATCAGTTCCTGCCCATTGCTCAGTCTCCCTTTCACGTTTTGATCAAGTATCTAGAAATAACTTCCTCCACCCACGATGTTTTCAAACCTTTCCCCCAGCTCGCCCCTATCTCCATTGAATCCCTATCCGATTCTTCTCCGGCGGCGCTTTTGGCAACCTTACCAGATGGCGATCCGGTGCTTCGGGTACCGCAGCCTGTCCAGACAGCCGAGGAAATGGGGCAGGGTGCGGGCAGCGTTCCTGGCGAGGATGGCCAAGAAGACGGTGGGCTTCTGCAAGGCGGATTCCGGTAGGGGGGACGAGCTGGGCATCGCCGCCGCTTCCTCCGGTGTGCTGGCGACACAGCCGTTCCCCTTCAGCCAGAGCGCGAAAGGAAAGTGAAGCAGAAGTACGAGCAGGAGCCGCTGGCGCAGCGAGGTGGCGGTGGAGAAAGCCGGGATCGCAGCCATTTTTCGCGGGGATCGCAATTTCGGGCAGGGAAGCGGACCGGCTGCTACGGCTATAGTAGAAGCAAAGCTCCGCAAAGACCTCCCGGCGTACCTGCAGGTCCGGCTGAACGGGAAAGAGAGGACAGCGGGCGGGAGAGCCGCTCCAGCGAAGACGCGCTTCTCCCCCCCCCTCCTTACTTTTAATTATTTGCTCGAGGAGGAGGAGGCGGGGTGGGGTGGGGAGTTCTGTCTTTGCCAAAGGCGGATTGGTGACCGCGGCAAATCTGCAGCCAATTGTGAGCTCCTAGCTACTCTTGGCGCAAATCAAAACAAACAATGCGTGCTTTCTCATTCTTTCTTTCCTTTCTCTCCGCAGTCGCCCCAAGGTCCCGGGAATAATGCTAATCGGAGCCGACCAATAACAAAGCAAGAAATGGACCATCCCAGGCATCTGGCTAGCAGATTTGTGCAATCGTTTTGGAAATCCTGAAGAGCTTTTCATTTATTCATTTATGTATATATCTCATTCCATAAAGGTCAGATGGTACAGTGATCGTCTTGAATTGTAATGCTTTTTATTATTATTATTAAAAATGTGGGAGGGGGGGAAACCGTACTGTCCCCGACTTTCTGGTATTCTCCCTTACTCCCTGAAAGCTGTCTCACCGATACATTTCTAATACACAATTTCGTTAGTATTTAATACACACATAAGGGGAGAATAAAATATTCAAGGATTTACATCTGATACGCTTTAGTTTGAAGTGGGAAAGGGAAATTGAAGGATAATCCACAGTGTTTGTGCACTTCTGCAAGTAGTCCCTCATCTTTTTCTCAGTCTGAATGCATATCATGGAAACCATCTGTGATCTGATTTCATAGGAAACTGAATCCCAGACAAATCTGGTTCCCAAGGTTCTCATTACTGAGTAGTATGCTGAGGGCATGGTAATGCTCACCTGGGAGTAATGCCATTCCACTTGATGAAGTCTACTTAGAAACTTACTCAACCATCCCTTTATTCATTGAAAGCGATCTCATGCACCTACTAGAACTGATCACCCACAAAATCTACAGGATACAGTTCCAGGTACACATTAGGCAGCCTATCAAATTTAATAGGACTCAAGTGCACATTGACATTGGACTGAAGCAGAAATGGGCTACCACCCAATTCAGGTATGTTAACAGAAAGCAACTGGATAGCATCCTCCTTTGCTTAATTCAAGCAAGTGAACCAAGAATAGCAACCAAAGAAAAAAGGGTCTTTCCCTGAAAAATAGATAAATAGATCAAAGAAAAAAAATCATTTGTATAATATAGTATGATGACTATTAAACAAAAGTCCATAAAATCTACCACAGGAAGAGTAGGATGGGAATCCTACATCAGGACAATTTTAAATCAGTAACATCAGTATATGTTTAATATGAAGTTTTTTCTCTCTAACTAATACAGAAAATTCAAAACATTTACATGATAATATGATCTCTATTCCTTACCAGTTAAGACTAATGAGAACAAGTTCCAGAAAACTGTTGCATTTGGGGCAGTTCCCAATGTTACAGCAGCATAGCTAATGCAGATTTTATTATCTTGTACCCCTGCAATTCTTTTATCCTCAAATATCCAGTTTTATTGAAATTAGGTCCCATCGCAGTAAATTTTAGCACTGCCGTTAAGCTTGAGTTGTTTCCAAGTAAATATAATTTAAATACAGTACACATGGTTTAGCAAATAAACAGAGCTCATATAAAATCTTAAATCATGGTTCACTTAATCATGATATATTGACTAAGGCACAGATGGCTTGATTTCCATGTGTTAAATCATAAAATCATGGCTTATACAAAATACCTGTATCCACATTACATATTAAGCTAAAATTAATCATCTCATAGCTTAGCAAAATCCAGTCAGACTGTTAAGATACTAAAATAGCTCAAATATAATATCTCCTGCAAGTAGCAGTGCATTTAAATACATGAAGGATCCATTTTCCACCAAGTAGAATGTCATTTTATCAAATCTGTAAGATGCTATCTTTCTCAAATTATATTTTCAATTAATATTCTCTGAAAGCACAACAGCTTCTTCTCAGCATTGCCAATTGATACGATTAATTTTAGGAATTAATTTAATTAATTTAATTAATTAATTTTAAGACTATACTTCTAGAATTTCATACTTGTAACACAAGATTATACTAACTGAACACTCAGCTTCCATTCTTGTAAAAGCTGCAACGAAAGAGCTTGAACAGTTCTTTATTTATTACTTTTTTCCTCCAGTTGAACTTAGAGAAGATCCCAAATTGCTTCCAGACAGATTTAATCCTCCAATTTCTATTCAAGTAAAATACAATTTAGATTCAATGATAAAAATGCTAGGATAATAATAGCAGAAAATTTGTAACACCAAGAGTTTTTAAAAAATTGTTTTCTGATAGATTTTTGCATTGATGTTCTTTAGTTGATGTAAATAAATGGATGACATATAAATCCAATTTGAATTAAAAATATAAGCATTACATTAAGTCTCACAATTGTAATACATTTGATTTGATTTAGTATTAGCACCATTAATAAATATGTTTCCAGACAGATTAGCTGTAAAGAAGAAATGTGTGCAAAGAACAGAAAACGGAATCAAGCAAAATGAGAAGTTTAAGAAAAACTCTGAAATATCATGGCTACTTTTATCTGTTAATATATAATTATCCACCTGTTTATTATTGGGGGAAGGGAGTCTACATTATATGGATTTCCATTTGTAACTCACCCAGGTTTTGTCATTGTCTGTAGAGGAAAATAAAATAGCTACCTGGGGTCTTCTGACTTGTGGTGCTTGGCTCCAACTGTATGCAAACATCTCACCTATTAAAACATAAACTTATGGCTGCTTACTTTTATTTGAATCTTTTCACTGGTTTAATCTGCAAACATTCAGAACTGATACAGGTAGTCTTCGACTTGTGACCACAATTGAGCCCAAAATTTATATTGCTCAGTGACACATTTGTTAAGTGAGTTTTGTCCCATATCATGACCTTTCTTGACACAATTAAGTGAATCACTGCAGTTGTTAAGTTAGTAACATGGTTGTTAAGTAAATCTGGCTTTCTCCTTGACTTTATTTGTCAGAAGGTCACAAAAGGTGATCACATGACCCCGGGACACTGCAACCGTCACAAATATGAGTCAGTTGATAGGCATCTTAATTTTGATCACGTGACCAAGGAGATGCTACAATGGGCGTAAGTGTGAAAAATTGTCATAAGTCACTTTTTTCAGTGCCGTTGTAACTCCAAACGGTCACTAAATGAACTGTTGTAAATCGAGGATTACCTGTAATCCATATTTCAATGGTCTTTCCAGTAGGGAAAGAATATTCAGAATACCCATTGCTTGCGTGTAGAAGTCTAGAATCCTTACAATTCTAGAATCTTTACAGAAAGATCTCTTTCTTCTCCATGTTATCCAAGTCATTTTGGGTTTTGGAGTTTGTTTGTTTTTTAAAAAACACCCTGCTTTTTATATGCTGCTTTCAGAGATGTCCTGTTGTCTTACTTAGTTTCACATTCTATTCCTGGATTTGTACTTTGGTGCAATACTAGCAGGATGCAACATGGGAGAATTTTTTTGCAAACTCCGTTGCCCCCACCTTGATGTCAGAAGATCACTTGACAGAAGTTAAAATTTATGCACAATGATAAAACGATAAAAGTTAAAATCTTTCTCATCATATGATAACCATAATTTAGATGAAGAAAATCTATGAAATTTTCCTTCCTATAAAACTCTTCTCAGCAATTTAACTATTAATTTGATATACCTTAAGGCAGGGGTCCCCAACTCCTGGTCCGTGGACCAGCATCGATCCTCAGCAAGCAGGCCACAGAAACAAGCAAAGCTGCATCCTCGGGATGCAGGCAGTATTCAAAACCACACCCCCTCTGGTCTGTGGAAAAACCTTTCTTCCTGGTGCTCAAAAGGTTGGGGACCTCTGCCTTAAGGTATTAACACAGGAATCCTCTATCAATCTTGAAATAGTATCAATATTTTACCCTGTAAAGTCATGGGATTTTAAATTATCTTTTTATATTAGTATTAGTCTGAAGTAAATAGTCAGAAACATTTACATCTACAAATAAGGATACTTATATTTAGTTGCTTGAGAAGCCATATCATGCTGTTTAATATATATCCAGCACAGTAATTTAGCAGGTGTGAGAAAATTTAGTGCTAGACTCCTAATTCTAATGTGTTTGAGGTACATAGATTTGTCTCAAATTCTATTGTCTCAAAAATATGTCTTGCAAATTAGGAGCTGGTAAAGAAGTTTTGTAGTTTTTAAAAAATAATAATCAAAATTTGCAAGAAGAAATTAAAAAATGAGAAAGAGATAAGAAAAAAAAAATTCTTAAGAATGACACGTTTGCTTGCTGAAAAGAGGAACCCTAAAGCTCGTTTAAAAGTTTCGCCGAGGAACTATTTTGTTGCAACACCAACCGGAACGAAGCTGAATGACACGCGAATTGGGAATGGAAAAGTCGGAGAGCGATTGCGGAGACGGATCAAAGGAGGAGGGAGGTTCGGTTGCTGGATGCTCCGGGTTTTTTGGCCGGGAGGAGGAAACCCCAAAGCCCGGGAAATGGGCCGTTCGAGAGGACTGGCTGGCAACTCATCCTACGGTTAGTAGAAGAAGAACTGGGGGAACAAAAATCTCCCTTCTGATACCTGGCTTGCTCATCTATCTGTAGCAAAGTAGGGGTCTCGTTAAATTCCTGGGAAATGCATCATTCATTTTTCGTAAAGCCCAGAGCTGCAGTTCGACAGCTTCAAGAATGCTAAAATAAAATTTAGTGTTTAATTTAGAAATTTAGTGTTTAAAAAGGGTGAAGATGTCGTTGATGAGTAATAATTTCTTAAGCCACCTTAAAGAAGTTCAAGTACAAGGTATAACAATAATATATTCTCTTAGGACGAGGAATGGTGTGTATGTGCCATAAGTAGCATGAAAGTTTAAAATGTAAACGAAATGAGAAATAACCTATTTTATGTTGGACTTTTGATCAGTGCAAGTTTGAAATGGTCATGTTTCTCAGTCTCCAGCAAAACGGAAAATAAAAGAATAAATGTGCAGAGCTGGATTTTGCAGCTGGAGGATCTTGACCATACCACACATTTCCCCTGAGGATAAATGTTATATTTTAAAGACTGTAATCTTTGTCCAGCAACATTATATCTCCTGAAGTTATAATGCATACCTAAAAGAAAACAGGTCCCCAGAATTAGTACTTGACTATGTGTTAAGTTTGACCAAGCCTGGAGGAAGGGGAAAAGGAACTGGGGAAAAGGAACTGGTGTGTTATATTGTGGCCATGTGCCAATAAATTTATCATAATCTGTAATTTATCACCATGAAGATGATGTATAAGTATTAAGGAAGAAGATATTAAAAGGGGGGGGAAAGGATCCTGGAGCATTTTTTTTAAAGAACTATTTACCGATTGCCAGTCTGAGAAAAACAAAGAGTGCTTTTTTGATGTGAAAATTGGTTGTTCCATAAGAAGAAATCAATGGAATTGGTTGACAGAGAACCTGGATTTCAGGTGCATGTAAGAATGAAGGAGAAGGAAGGCTGGTTTCAAGTAAAGAGGGCGAGCTTAGTAGTGCAACATATGCGGAAGTATTTTCATCTCCTCGCTATAATGATATGATATGGTTCTCTTCTGGAAGGCCCTCTCTTTTGGGTAGCCCACTCAGTCCAGGTCAAAGCGGATTGTTTTCATTACTTGTCAAGGGCATCTTCAGGGGGTAAGTTCTTCTCTTTGTTGCAGTCCCTGTCCTCTCGAATGGTCTCCTTCCCATTTGGATAACTCCCATCGATGTGATCTTCAGGAAATTAATGAAGACCAGGTTGTTTTCCCAGGTCTTGCTGACATGGTGACTATGGACCCGCCTTTCCCCACATTTTGTTTTGCTTTGGTCTGGTTTGTTTTGGTTTTGTTCTGGTATTTTGTTTCTGGTCAATTTATACAATGGGGGGGGTTTTTTAGTTGTAAGCTGCCAGAGTTATTCTCAAACTCTTGTCAAAATTGTCAATTTAGATAAGTTCATAAATTTAAATTTTTTTATTTAGATAAGTTTAATTTAGATAAGTTCATAAATTAATTTTTTTTTGACAATTTGAATAGGACTTCCTTGCTTAAAATTTTGGAGGATATGGACTTTGGTGATAATTTTATTAAATGGATAAAATCAATTTTCACTTCACAAAAGACACAGATAAATGTGAATAGGAAATTAACAAACCCCAGTGAGATACAAAAAGAGACACGGATGGAACAGTGGGAAAATATGTGGTTAAGAGTATTGAAATTTACTATGAAAGAAACAGGAGGAAAATTGAGTTGTTCAAATTTTGGTATTTGAGAATACATACCTTGGAGAGTAAAGGTGACAAACAAGCAAGTACTGAAGCATATAAAACCAGAGATATCACTGGAAGACAAAGATCACAAAATTCTGCCTTACTTATATTGGCCATGTCATGCACTCAAACTCACTGGAAAAGGTAGTTATGTTCAGAATGGTCAGTAGTAAAAAGGAAACAAGGCCACCCAAAAACACAGTGGCCAGATATCATTAAAGTGGACACCAGTCGGAGCATAAATTGAAACAAACCGTACAAGATCAGAAAATGTGGAGAGAGCTGGTCTGTAGAATCACGCAAAATCAGACTCAATTGAATGAATTCTGTTGACTCTTATCACCAATTTGTCTTGACCGTAAGTAATTCCAATTCTTGTTTAGAGGAAGCATGGAATAAACTTGTACTCATTTTGGATCTAACCCTGACTCTTAATTTATTGCGCCTGACATTACTGTTGGTATAGGAGTCCAGAAAAATCATCTAGAAAGTATAAAGATACTTCAAATTTGTGTTGGAAATGTGGACAACATGAAAAGCCATTTTATCATGCCTGCTCTACTTTTTTAAAAAGCCAGAAATTTCTGGGTTCAAATACATATACTGATACAAAGAATTTTAAAGATCAACATTCAATTTAAACCAGAACTTTTCTTGCTGGATGTAATGGACAGTCAGTTAGAAAAGAGCCATGGAAGATTATGTTTATGCAGTAGATGATACTGATGCAATATATGCAAAGACTCTGAAATACCCAGAATGGAGAATGGTTGGAGAAGATGACATAACAAGCAGAGATAGCAAAATTAATTTGTTTGATTAGAGGAAGATCAACAACTATATTTATTAGTGACTACAAACCCTTTGTGGACTTTTTGCTAAAAAAAAAGAAAAATGAACTTGAGATTTATGGAAAAAGGAAATTATGATGTAATTTTAGAGAGAGGGTACAAAATATGAATGCATTTATAGCTGTCAGAAACATCAGAAGCTGCTTTTTTCTACTTTTTTCAAAATTTACTATTCTTTATTTTCTTTGGTGGCTTTTACTGTTAAAAATTCTTCAATGAGATTGTAAATTTTAAAAAATATATTTTTAAGAAGTGTTTTTATGTAGGTATATGTAAGTTCAGAACCCTTGACAATACTTCTCTTTATGAATTTAGATTAACAAGCAGATTTTTGACAGAATGCAGAATTCCTATGATCCATTGTATTACCATAATAACCCCTTCTTATGTCTTTGCTCTGTTGAAAGTGCACGTTTCGCTGCTTTTATAACACAAATAAACTGAGGAGCAGGAATATATTAGTCTGCTCAAGCCTATGAAATAAAAGCTTTATTACAATTGTTTTTAGACTTTAAATTCTTAAGATACAGAAGATATTTTGCTTCTAAAATTGGCTGAAGCTTTAAACTGTGCCAGATGTGGGTGAAATTTGCCATAGCACCTTAGCAAGGCTAGATATTCATAAACAATCAGGATAGGCTGGATCTGAATCTGGTGATTTATTTTGAATTATGCATGCACATCAAAAGAAAATAAGATTTGACAATCTTGGCCCTCTGATGGTGGGAAATCTCTGGATGTCATCATCATGAAATCAACAGCAGTAATAAAATACTCATTCCTGTGTTCCCTATTGGTATGAGCAATAAGAAAAGTATGATGGTATTACTAGTTTAAGTATTTTGACATTTAACATTTATTAGATTTTTATTCCACCTTTATTACTCAAAATGACAAATATATAAAAATACTCCTTCCTTCTAACAATAATATGCTGGCTTCATACTTTTGTCTGGTTTTCTGCTCCAGATTTTGAGCTCCAGATGATGCTTAGATTCCAGTAACAGCAACAGACCATATCCCCAGTTATAACAAGGCACACACTAATCTTGGGTCAAATCCTTCCATGTCTGGATTCTGGCACAATCATCTATAACGTCTTCTTGTGCCAGGTGCTAAGCAAAACAGAAATAAATCAGTTCCAGCCCAGAAGCTTAAGGCAGAACTAGACCTGTTTTATGAACCATCTATGCTGCTACAATAAATTATTCCCTGCGGCTACAGTTTTTGGAGGATAGTTTTATTGGCATTTAAAACACAATCTGCAAGTTTTTTAACAGACTTCATCTAGCGTTAAATGTTTTCACTGACCTTTCCCCCTCCCCCATTTTTTGAAAGAACACGTGCTGTGTTTTTTCCTCAGAGTTCTGCCAAAAGAAAACCCTCTGCAATTGATGGGAAAATATTTTCAGAAATTGTGGATACAATTCTGTTTGGATTTTGTTGCCTAGAGCAGAGGTTCCCAACTTTTTGAGCACCAGGGACTGGTTCCATGGAGAGACGTTTTTCCGCTGACTGGAAGGGGCGTGGTTTCATGCACTGCCTGCATCCCGCGGATGGGGCTTTGCTTGTTTGCACGGAGCGGTTTCTGGCATGCCGCGGCCCGGTGCTGGTCCACGGACCAGGGATTGGGGACCCCTGGCCTAGAGTATAATTTCTGAGAACTCTGTTAATGGATTTTACATCTATTGCTCTCCATTGTCTTGTTTCAGTTCACAAAAATGATGTCATTGGAAGTGGCTGACAGCAGAGGGGTATATGCTGCTTTCTTAGTTTACTTGGATCTTCTAGAAGGTAAGTTAGTGGAGATAGCTTAAAGGGCAACCTGTAAGATTGGTGTATGTGTGTGTGTAAATGCTGTGGTATGTGCAGTATTGACAAACAAATGCCAAGAATAGTTTTCATGTGCTTCATGAAATCCCTGGATTTCTGCAGCTACAGTTTAAAGCTGTGTCCTGTTGAAGACTAGTATTCCAGTTATCTTAAATGCCTACAAGTCCTCTCATCTTTAGATTCCCTGGGCAAATCTTAGCACTGCATATACAAGTGAACCTACATGCACATAAACCCAAACTACATTCCTGAAAAGGTTGCTTCCTGTGTTAAAAGTAGTGGAGAATACTGGAAATTGGAGTAGTCGGAGTGTCCACTTGCTTTAGTGCCTTTACCTGTGAGTTGGAAAAAAAGCATTAGGATGTGCCTCCCTGCTTATATGGGGTGACGCGGTGGCTCAGCAGTTAAGACACTGGGCGGGTTGGCTGGAAAGCCGTCAGCCCAGGTTCGAGACCTGAGCGCCATGTGACGGGGTGAGTGCCTGTCCTTGCATCAGCTCCTGCCAACCTAGCAATTCGAAAGCATGCAAAGGCAAGTAGATAAATAGGCACCACTTTGGTGGGATGGTAACAGTCCTTCATGATGTCATGCTGGCCACATGACTGCGGAAATGTCTTTGGACAGCGCTGGCTCAATGTCCTTGAAACAGAAATGAGCTAGCAGAGTAAAATCCTCAGGGACTCTTTTACTTTACCCTGCTTATATTGCTCTCAAAGAAGTCTGTTAGGCTGTAAGACTTTATATGTTAATGCCATGAACATAATGTCAAACATACATACATAGAGCCCACCCATTCAATATGCAACAGATGGGTGGAACACAGTATGTTCTATGGCCACTGACTGATGTCCTCTTGATATGTTAGGATTACCACTCCTGGAATCACACTATAGCACACGCACAGTTCAGATTTCTTGACTAGGCCATTGCATGCAATTACATATGATTAGCACTTTTGGGGGCAGAGGGCAGCCCTGCAAATTCTCTGACACCAACATACTCACGATGAAGGGATTCTATGGCTTCCATGTGTTGCTAAACTACAATTTCTAGTATTTGTAGCCCACATAGCAAATTGGGAAGGGTGCTAGGAGAGATCAATTACCAATATTGGGAGGGCCACAGGTTCCTTTTCTGTGGGTGTAGTCTGCAAAAAATCCTGCCAATCTTCTTTATTTGGACAGGTAGCTTACTAAATCAGATTACCTATTTCAGAAAGTTGTGAAATTAAAGAGAAAGAGAACAAACACAGTTGAGGGAAGAGAGCAAGGCAGATGTAATTAATCTATATCTTGAGGTTTGTAAGACCATGGTAACTAAATGTGTAAATGCTGGCTAGAACATTGAGGTCCTTCAATGAAAAGGTTATCATCATTGTTTCATAGTTCATTCTGGTTTTTGTTACTCTCTGCTATACCCTTCAGTTCGGAACTGGCACGAGGTATCCTTCACTGGGCTAGCAGAGTTCCAGCTGGTGTGTCTCCATGGACGTGAGAAGGAAACTGAGCCTTTGCAGGTAGTGGTGCCAACTCCTGCCCAGGTATCATTCAGCCATGAGAGGTGAGTGTCTGCAGAGGTGTTCTATTATTTGTTTATTTGTGCAATTATATCAGACTTGATCTAAATCCGAACTCTCTGAGAACTCACAGTGGTATGAATGTGTATCAGGAGATATTTTCTTATTTTATTCTGGAGTAAGAATATTATCACCAGGTAACTCCATAGCTGAAAAGGAAATTTAGTCTGGATCTCCTTGGTTTGAATACAGCACCTTCACTACTGCACTACATTTTCTGTTTTCTAAGTAAAATAGCTTAGCTTTTAGCTTTTAAGTAGCTTTTCTCAATCTATTACCTTCCCTCCTTCCTATCCTCTCCCCTCACCAAGTAGGGATAACAAAGAAGGGTAGTCCACTCATACCATTACTATCCTTTCTTTCTGTGGGTGGGAAAGAAGGAAAAATCTTATCAGGCTTTCTAAATATACCCATTGAGTACCCAAATACAGAGCACCTTTAAAACATGTGCAGATGGAAAAGTTATCCCTGTAAAACAGAGATTTGCAAAATTTAATGTGGTCCTTGGTCCTTCTAGTAACTGAAAAGTGATACATGAGAGGATGAGTAGAAAGATAGGCTAGAGAGTTCTGGGCTTCTCCCCATGACTAATTTATATAGAATAATTTCAGTGTGCACAATTTGTACAGATTGCAAAATGGAGCTTTGCTTAATGCCCAGTGTTGCGTCTTCCTTATCTGCTGTTCTTTGCTGTTATAAACTAGAGCACAGCAAGTTTAGAGGAGTAGAACAGATAACTAAATTGTAAAAAATGGAAATGAAAGATTCATCAATGGTTTTACATTTGGGGGTGTATCTGAATTTCATTATGGCAGTTATAAACAATGGGAATTCTGTTCTGATCTGATTTCTGGATCTAGCAGCAAATTATGAAACGTATCTGGCATGCTGGAAACTGTCTTCATGCAGCACAGTTGACTTCCAAGTGTGCATTCAGTTTAATTGGTGTTGTTGGAAGGCTCTTGTTCCTTCTGAATCATTTTTAATGGCCCAATGCATTACATGTATTAACTTTTTAGTAAAATTCATTTTTATTGATTGGAGTTATAATCAGGGACAGATAAATGGATGCAAAATTGTGAAGTGTTACTCCCATAAGCCTCAGCCAGGTAGGAGAATTATAATACAACTATATTGCCAACCTCTGAAATCATCCCTGCATCTTCTACATTCATTATGTTTTTCATGTTGTGTATCTGTAAATCCGTATTGGGAAGACTGTCGGCTCTGCCTTTGGCATCTGAATGAAAGAGGCCCATTGCTGGATGGCAGATTGAAAGATCACTTAGTGGTCAATCTTTTCAGCACAGCAAATATTTAAATGGATAATTCTTTCAAGCGGGCTTCTTTCTACGTTTGGTTTCTGCTTCATGAAGAACTTTTGCCCGGCAACCCTGTGTGGCTACAGCAGGATTTCTTCTCTAACAGTTTGTGCTCATCATCTTATGTACTTATGCACCATTTTAGGACTACCAGATTAGAACTGCAAAAATCTAAATGGCAGCAAGGAGGTGCTGAAAACTTCTATCCAATTAAGTAAAATAATAAAATCTCATGTTTTGGCCAAACACGTGAGAGCTCTGCGTTCTTATGTAACATACATATACACAAACACACACGTATCTGATTTCACAACAATATGTAATGATGCTTCCACCTGAAAAGGGTGCTGACTTCTGTTTTAGCTCTTTATGGAGTCCCAAAGATATAAGAAACCAAGATGTTGATGTTCAAACCCAGGTTTGAAGAATTAAAAAAAAAAAATCTTTGAGGCAGTTTCACCTTTACAGGAAAACATTTTTGGATACAAAATAAATTCTTTGTAATCAAGAGGATTTTCTTCAGAGAGGTTGCACTTAAAACCATACTCCAAATGATTATAGTAATCAGAGTAGATGAGAATGAGCAGCAGGCCCCAGGTTCTATTTGGCTTTATTTTCAAAATTAAGTAATAAATGTTGCCTTTTAATAGACTTTTTCATTCCTGCTCTCTCCTTTCCTGTTAGTAAAATTTCTACATTCATAGCAATCGGAGCTAATTTTCAGATGAGTGTAGAAGGTGCAGGTATATTTTTTAAAATTAGTTTATTACAAGTTTCTTAAAAATACAAAAAAAACCCCAACTAACTAAAATATATTTGAAACCAAACTATAAACAGAAGTAAAGAACATAATTACTATAATAACAAACAGAAAACAAGGAAATCAGAAAAATAATGAATATGCCACTTTATAACTAGTATTAAACAAGATATGAATATTTCAAATTAAAAAGAAATAAACACTGTTGTAAAATGTCATGAAATCTGTGCCAAAGAGAAACAATCATTTATTATTTAAAAAAATGCCTTTTCAAAAATGGGAGCAGTATATATCCAGTTCTTAATACCTGGAATAATAGTGCTTTTCCCATTTCACAAAATTATTCTCTTAGTAATTTCCCATATTTGATATAACCAACATTCCCTACAGCCAATCAAATTTCTGATTTTTAGAACATAATTCAAAGTAACATTACTCTAATATACAGTATATAAGTAGATTGATAGGAACATCTGAATGTCAACAATGTTAACACTTGCTCATAAATCTACTAATGATTTAATAATAAACTCATACAATAATGAAGGTGTAGGTAATATGGAAATCCGTATCCAATTTTCCTCTTTCCCACTGGGATGTTCATTTTTGGCCCTACAGGGTTTTTCAAGTAGAAAATCAGCTTGCCCAGTCTCTGGATTGTTCTTTGGTTCACCATAGAGCTTGTCAAAATCCCCATTCATGGCAGATGCGCTGTACAATGCTTTCAGTGTATTTACAGATAAAGAGCTTCACAGTCTGATTCCTTTCTCTGTTCCTTTAACAAATAATCTTTGTAGAATGAATTCCGCCCCAACAGGGATGCCTGAGGGCGTCAGAAATGCTGACTTCCTTAGTGCCAGAGATAACTTCCCGTATAGGATATTCACATAAATCATAACCAGCAGAGAGTAGTATGCAGACAATCACCTCATACATTCCTGTTTCAGGTGAAATAACAATGACATCTTTGCCTGTTTTGGTTTTTGGGTTTTTTTTTAAACTTGGTCTCAGTTAAAAAAGAATTTGCCTGCATTTGAATAACTGCAGTGGGGCATAGAAAGGGGCATTGAAGTTAAGAATTCAAAGGGAACGCTCGTGACTATATGTGCATAAGACTTGGTGGAAATGGGAAAGGATGGAAAAATACAGGTAGTTCTCGACTTAAGACCACAATTGAGCCCAAAATTTCTGTTGCTAAGAGAGACATTTGTTAAGTGAATTTTGCCCAATTTTATGACCTATCTTACCACAGTTGTTAAATGAATTGCTGCAGTTGTTAGTAACACAGTTGTTAAGTGAATCTGGCTTCCCTAGTGATTTTGCTTGTCAGTAGGTCTCAAAAGGGGATCACATGGCCCTGGGACACGGCTAGCCATCATAAGTATGAGCCAATTGATGAGTATCTGAATTTTGACCATGTGACCATGGGGATGCCGCAATGGTTGTAAGTGTGAAAAACTTACATTATAACTTTGAACTGTTAGTAAACGAATGGTTATAAGTCAAGGATTATCTGTAAGGGAATGAGCTGATTCTTGCCATTTTGGAGTTAGAATGATAGATTTGATTTCTGATACTGACACTGGACAACAGGGAGGCATGGCCAATAGTGAAGGGCATTTGGGCACCACAGTTCAGCAAAAATACAGAGGTTTGGAAGTTTCCCACCCCTAAACTAAAAGCTTTGCAGAATTTGATGGGTCCGTCCAAGGGTGAATTGACTTGGTGACCTCATGGTCACATCCATGCAGCTTCTTTGGATAGTATGTAAGTGGTTTGTCATTGCTGCCTTTTCGTCCCTTTCCATATGCTCTGACCCATCTCAGCTTTTGACATCTGCAGTGTACAAGTTTATTGGAATAACTAAGGGGAACAAATAATAGATATGAAGTGAAAGAGGTTAATATAACACTGTGAGTGTAAAATGTATAGCACCTTATATTAAGACCAGAACTTATTTTTTTCATTTCTTGAAAGAGAGTTTGAAGAGAGTTTTTGTCACTTTGGATTAGAATCACTGTGTACAAAAAAACCAAACCCTCCCTATTAATTACTTTCCTGAGGAGGTTTCCACCATGTAGGCTTTTTCATGACTTTTTAATTACTATAAGCACAAGAGATTTAGATGATGAACAACAGGGACAGGAAGAGGAAATATTTAAACTTTCATTTCCCCCACACCGGTCTTCTGATTTGAATCAGACCATACGTGCTCGTGTTAGTTCAAAACACAAAGAGATGGATCTAAAGCTAGGCTGAACACCCACTCTTAATGGCAACAGGAAAATTGCTCTTTGTGGTCAAGGTTACTGGGGAGAGCATAGGTTAGACCTCTGCCAAGTTTTCATTGGTCTACCGAAGTTTGCTGCTTCGTGGTAGTGTCATTTAGCCTTCTAATGGTTCTGGAATGGAGCGTGCTGATGTTCTATTGGCTACCTCTACCTTAGTAGACTGAAGCAACATAATATATGAAGAGCTGGAAGGGACCTTGGAGGTCTTCTAGTCCAACCCCCTGCTCAAGCAGGAGAACCTATACCTTCTCCAGCATGACGAATGGAGAATCCACAGATGGGTTGATCTTGCCTTTCTGCCCTAGAGACTAAGTCAATCGACCTTTGCCACACCTCTCTCCTTCCGGCTAGGAATCCCCAGTCACGACTTAGTCTTAGCCCAAGAGAGACGTGGTGAAGGTTGGCTCTAGGTTTTAGCAGAAAGACTACGCGTCCTCACTGTCAGGAGGCTTCTCCTTAATTCCAGGTTGCTTCTCTCTTTGATCAGTTTCCAACCATTGTTTCTTGTCCTTCCCTCTGTTGCTCTGGTGAACAAAGTGACCCCTCTTCCTTGTGGCAGCCCCTCAGATACTGGAATAGTGCTATCATGTCTCCCCTATTTCTTCTTTTCTTTAGACTAGCCCAGGGGTAGGCAACCTTGGCTCTTTTATGACTCGTGGACTTCAACTCCCAGAATTCCTGAGCCAGTCCACGAGTCATAAAAGAGCCAAGGTTGCCTACCCCTGGACTAGCCAAACCCAAATACCACAGCCGTTCTTCGTATGTTTTAGTCTCCAGGCCTTTGATCATCTTAGTTGCTCTTCTCTGAATTTTTTCAAAACTCTCAACATCTTTTTTGTGATATGGTGACCAAAATTGGATGCAGTATTCCAGGTGTGGTCTTACTAGGGTTTTATAAAGCGGTACTAATAACTTCGTGTGATCTTGATTCTATGCCTCTGTTTATACAACCCAGGATTGTATTAGCTTTTTTGGTGGCTGCTGCACACTGCTGGCTCATAGTCAAGTGATCGTCCACTAGGACTCCAAGGTCCCTCTCACAGTTACTGTTTTTAAGCCAGGTCTCGCCCAATCTGTACTTGTACCTTTGATTTTTCCTGCCTAAATATAAAACTTTGCTTTTCTCCAATTGAAAGTCATTTTGTTGGATAGGGCCCATTGTTCAAGGTTGTCAAGATCTTTTTGGATCCTGAGTTTGTCTTTTGGGGTGTTGGCTACTCCTGCCAGTTTGGTGTCATCTGCAAATTTGATGAGTTCCCCTTCAATTTCCTCATCTAAGTCATCGATGAAGATATTGAAGAGTACTGAGCCTAGGATGGAACCTTGTGGTACCCCACTGCTAAGTTCTCTCCATGTTTGATTTTTGCTCCAGGGAGATAACATATCTCCCTGGATTGTATGTCTGGTCTGCAGATGGATGATTCTGTTCCTTTGACGATAGAATCTCCTATTACCAACACTCGCCTTCCTTTTTGGGGGGCTGCAGTCTGGGGTGCTTTTCTGTTTATCTCAGGTGTGTTTGCTGATGTGGCTTTTTTAGGAATATTTGAAATGACTTTTTTAGGGATATTTGAAGTTGTTTCTTTGCTAGGTGTCTGCTTGTCTTCTTTGAGGGAGAGGTTGTGGGTCTGTGTGTTTCCATCTAAGGGGAGAAATTGATTGCTCAGTTTTAATGGGGCTGCTTCTGGTTGGATAGGATTGGGAAGAAGGGGTTTGTTTGTTGTATGCTGTTTCTTTCTTTGAGTATTGTGTTTCCTTCAGTGTGTGACATACCTCCATTTGTCTTCCTCCAAGGGTTTATCAGTAGGGTCAAATCCTCTGGGAGTTATTTGTTCATTATTTGGTTCGGTTTGGACGTTGGGGTTTGGCTAGAGTTGCCTCTTAAGTTCCTAACTTTTTCCTGTAGTAGTTCACATAATTTGCATCTGATGCAAGTATTGTCAACGTTGTTTTCTAGCAGGTCTTCATTATAATAGATGCAGTCCTTGGGGGGGGAAATCGCAAAGCTTTTAGAAACAGAGGGTGGGTATTAATAATAGAGTTCATGCTGCATTGATTTCGGGTGAAATTTAAATGAAATGGGCCTCAGTGATGACTTTTATTCCTTCCTTCCATTTTTTCAGGTTAAGACAGATCATGAAGAACACAGGCACAATGCAGTCGAAACCTGATTCCCCACTTTCTGTCACCCTGGCAATAGTTGAAACAGACTCTACAATTGTCTACTATAAATTGACGGATGGTTTTGTAATGCCAGATCCTCCGGACAATCCTGAAGATGCAGACAGCAAACAAGGGAGGAAGAAGAGAAAAAGGCTGTTGAGATGAAGGGGAAGCAGATAAGGGTTCTCTGAATTCTTCTAATGTAAATGAGTCTGATATTAAAAGGGGCAGCTGGAAGTTGGAACATTTGTTGGAAAATCCCCACTAAAGCTTGAGAATTGGCAAGATTCTCTTGTAACAAAATCAGACATCAAAGATGTCACAGACCAGTTCTAGAATCTGTCTTCTATTCACAAGTAACATCAACAGTGTAGCTGTATTTAGTAAACCATCTTTTTTGCATGAAAGAGAATTCTACCTTTTATTTCTGAGGCAACAGTTGCCCTAATAAGGGTACTAATTTTATAAAATATCTGTTTATTCCAATGAATTGCTTTATGTGTATTACAATAAAGTATTCACAGTCCCTGCTGTATTTACTTGAATGATTGCAGTCTCCTTGCAGAATAAAGAATTATGCAGTAAAAATTTGTTATCTTTCACACTCATATAAGGGGGGACAGGTTCCCCCCCCTTTTTTTCTCTCTCTTTCAGATCTGGTGTAGCTGGAAAAGATGTCTTGATGGTACCGATAGTTGCCAGTATTCTCAATACCATGATCTTGTTTGGAGATGATTCTCCAGGAACCATTAGAACCATAAGAAATATTATATAGCACAATCCAGACTGTGTACCATATCTTCTACCTTTTTAAGGTTTATTGCGAGAATCCTGTACTAAAGGAATCGAATTATCACCTCCTGATAAACCAATTAAGATCAGGTTGCGATGGTAATTAATACATGTAACTTGGGTTGGACGTGTTGCATAATTGCAGTTCTCCAAGTTTGGATTGTAGACATTTGCTGTCCCAAGTAGGTAACATCATCAATGGACTAGTTTTGAAGTATAGTAGTGCGATACTACTACAAGAGTAGTGGGAGGATATTCTTTTTCTGTCCTCATTAGGTTGCTCGCTTGGGAGTCTTAGGTAGAGATAGGAGAGGTCTTTTGTTGTGTGGTGGTTGAGTGAGAAGGATTGTCTTCTTGTGACTTGAGGTGATGCACTAGTGCTGGGCATTTATTTATATCTTCACAGGTCCCTAGATGGGCAGCACGGGGGGGGGGCTCAGTGGTTAAGATGCTGGGCTTATCACCTGGAAAGCTGGCAACCCAGGTTCGAGACCCAAGCAAGCACTGCCCTCTATAGTCAGCAACGACTAGCAGAGTAAAATCTGCAGGGTCTCCTTTACCTTTTTCTACCTTTTATAGGTTCCTAGATAGAGCTCTCCTACTGTAACCCTAGATACGGTTTATCTCTGTTGATTGCAGCTTGGTGGGAATGCTATACTTTCAGCAATTTGGCTTTTTCCCATGTGCCTTACTCTAAGATTTTCATTTTTAAAAAATTGAAAATGGTTATAGTCAGTATACAGGTAGTCCTCAATTTACAACTATTTGTTTAGTGACCATTCGAAATTAACAACAGCACTGAAGAAACTGACTTATGACTGTTTTTCCACACTTACGAGCCTTGCAGCATCCCCATGGCCATGTGATCAAAACTTGGGCACTTGGCAACTGGCATGTATTTATGACGGTTGCAGTGTCCCAAGGTCATGTGATCCCCTTTTGCCACCCTCTGACATGCAAAGTCAATAGGGAAGCCAGATTCACTTAACAACCTGATTACTAACTTAACAACTGCAGTGATTCACTTAACAACTGTGGCAAGGAAGGTCGGATAATGGGGCAAAACTCACTTTATAGCTGTCTTGATTAGCAATGGAAATTTTGGATTCAATTGTGATCATAAGTCAAGGACTACCTGTAGTTACTGTATAGGTATAGAGCCTGTTTGGTCTAATGGCTAAGGTGCCAGATTAGAAACCAGGAGATTGTGAGTTCTAGTGCCATTTTAGACATGAAAGCTAGCTATGTGACTTTGGGGCAGTCAACTTTGCTGTAGAAATAATATGTGTGTATGTTCTCAAAACCTATTAAATATGTTTAAAGACCCCACAAGCGCATTTTTAAGCACAAAATTACTTATCATTTCAAAAGCAGCAGGAGAGCCAAAGAAAGGCTAGAGGATTAGATTCATTTTATTAACTTTATGTGTTCTGCACCTTCAAAAATCCAAGGAACTGCTAGATGCAACAGAGAGTTAAGAATTTTCTGTACCTCGCTGTTGCCATTTAGCACTTAGCGGATGTTTGCAGCCCAGATACAGTAGTCTTAAACTATATAAAGTCTGAGTGTAGAGAGCTCATGCAAGTGTTGCTGTTTATCTGTTTTCTAGTCTGATATTTGAAATCAGAGTTAATTGTAGCAATATGTTATTTTGAAAAATGCTTGTAAGATGTATATTACTGCAAGACTCATTTGACTTAAGTGGGACAACCTTAATACTGTGCAAATGTGGTTCTGAAGAATCATGCACATGTTCTAATAAATTTTCCAAGCTAATTTTGCTGACTTTTTCCTCCCTTTCTGTAAAGCAATCTCCGTGTGTGTCCAGTGACCTCCCCCCATCTTGACAAAGTACTGAAGCTGTTATGTAATTTTAAAAAATAGCTATGCTCAATTTGACAACAGTCCCTGTATTTATTCTGTACTCTACTATTAAATCTGTAAAATAAATTTGGCCATAGAGCAGTAGCTAAGCCATCTCTGAGAAAATATGGGGGGAATCAGAAGACGTCAACAATATCAATCTGTGCTAGCCTACTTAAAAATAAAACCTATTGAGTCCAATAGAATTCAGGCAAGAGTGCTGGTAAGCTCCTTTGCTTTGGTTATGAGGAACACTTGCATTCTACTCTTAATGACAAAATTTGCACAATTCTAAAGACCCACACCCATATCCCTCTAGTTTGAGAATGTGTTGTTCATTAAACATGGCTGTTTTTTAAAACTCACTGGAGCAGCTACTCCAAACTGCTACAGTAGTGTGCTAGGTTTTACTTTCTTAGTCATACTTGAGACCAGAATTTGATTTGCCAAAGTAAGGTTTTTGCCTGCTGTTTTTTTCAGTGCAGTCCAAAATTGTTGATGAATTCCCAGGCATCAGCTACACTGACTGTGAATTCTTGAGCTGTATTCCCACAACAACTGAAGCTGTCACACACCTCAGCCCAGACCACATATGTGCCATGCTGGACCTCTGCCTGACCATTACCTATTTTAAATACAATGAAGGTTTCTACAGATAAAAACATGGCTGTGCCATGGGTTCCCCTATGTCCCACATTGTGGCCAATCTCTACATGGAAGAGGTAGAAACCATATTTGGATCAAGATCAAAACACAGGAATTGGAAGTGTTCACCAAACATATCAACTCTGTGGACAAATATAGCAAATTCACATGGGAAGATGTTAAGGAAAACAGTCTAGCTTTCCTGGACTGTGCAGTATACCTTAAGAAAGACAGAAGCCTTAACACTGAAGTTCACAGAAAACCACCCCACACAGATCAATATTTATATTTTGATTCTCATCACCCACTGGAGCACAAAATGAGACTTACTAGAACCCTACACCACTGAGCTGAAGGCCTGCCTACCAGCAAACATGGGAAAGAAAAAGAACTAAAACACATCAAGGAAGACCTCAGAATGTGGGCTATCCCAAGTGGGCCTTCATCAAATCCCCCCCCCCAAAAAAACCCAGCAGGAGGTCCACCATAACAGACAAAGAAGAGAACAATAAACAAAGCAATGTTGTCATTCCATACGTTGCAGGAATATCTGAAAAGCTCAGGAGGATCTTCAGCCAACACAACATATGTGCACACTTCAAACCCAAGAATACACTAAGGCAGAAGTTTGTCCACCCCAAGGATAAAACACCCAGACACAAATTGAGCAACGTGGTATATGCAGTACAAGGCAGTGAGACATGTTCAGATCTGTACGTTGGGGAAACAAAACATAAACGCATGGCAAAACATAGGAGAACAAACCCATCAGGACAAGATTCAGCAGTCCATCTGCATTTAAAAGACAAAGGCCACTCTTTTGAAGACAGCAAAGTTCACATTTTGGACAGAGAGGAACGCTGGTTTGAAAGGGGTCAAAGAGGTCATCTATGTCAAAATTGAACAGCCCTCTCCCAACAGAGGGGGAGGGATACAATATCATCTATCTCCAGTCTACAACACAGTCTTTTCAATAGTTCCAAGAAGGCTCCACACCCATTTGCACTTCTCAAATGACCCTGAAGTCACAGATAAATCTCCAAGTGACCTCAATGACTCTAAAAAAATACAAATGACCAGCTGTCTGCAAGGAGCATAAATCCTTCCATTCTCCACCATCCAGTCAGAACTGAAGAAGCTTGTTGGATGAGAAGCGAAATGTCTTCAAAGAAAAATAAGAAAGTCCAGTTGCCTCTTGAAAAAGCACATTTGGGACACTTCTCCACATTTTGCTCCAACATATCTACCCATACTTTGAACAGCATTGATACTTAATTTCTATCCAGCTACGGTTCAAAGGATAAAAGCCCAAGCAAAGCAGGTTCTTTATAGATGAATGTTTGATTTGATGTAAATTGCTTGACATGTTTTGCTGATATTGTTTGATCTAGAGTGGTTGTTTCATTTGTTTCTCAATTTCTGAAGAACTCAAAATTATCTCCTGCCTTGTGGTAATAATGGCATGGCTGAAAGTAGGGAGATGATGCGTAAGTGGAAAGTAGGGAGATCCTGGGTAACAAGGAGATCAAAAGCACTGGTGATTACTTTTAAGCAACACATGACTGTAGCAACATTAAAAAGAAAAACTTGAAATATTTTCTTGACACACTACTGCAACCTCTCATTTTGCAATGGGATATTTTATCCAATCTTAGCTTGCACTGGGTCAGCATTTGTTTGAAACACACAGAATAACAAAATACAAAGTGTTCCAGAGCATGCCTTTCAGAATATACTTGGTTTACCATTTGTGTTCTCCTAGTATAAGTAAGAATAAATTTTTAATACCAAGAGTTATATCTGGACAAAGTCAAATTCACATACTTTTTTCCTCTCAAAAAAATTAAACATATAGTTGTTTGTATACACCAGAGGGCGCTTTTACACAAGTGTTTGAAATCACGATACTGTACTTTTAATTACTATTACTTTTAATAGTAATCATAAAGAAATCATCCAATGTAAATAAATGGAACTTTTGCCATTCATAAATAAGCAATAACAAAATACCAAAACACATGAAAGTGAGCCACAACAACAATGGATTGTGAATACTTGGAAGTGTTTCAGTTCATAAAATAAATACTTCGTGTACCAAATATTTTGCAGAATGTCTTCTGCTGTAATATCAGTAAATCTAAAACAACCAGATCTCTGCTTCAGAAATTAGAAAGTACCAAACTCTAATGCTTTGCTACTGTCTAATGATCATTCAGATTTTTGCACACCTGATCTGTTAGCCCTAGAAAACTGCCATTCAGGTCTGGAAAAGAGAATTAAATTCTCTTTTTAATTAAAAAAAATCTGATTTTTTAAATTAAAATAATAGGGCTGTTTTTCAAACTAAAGACAAACACTAAAAATATAAAAACACCAAATCATGATAAAAATAAAAGAATCTTAAGAGAATAAAATTTGAGAGATGGATTCCTTTTTTCTCTCTTACACACACACACACACACACCGACACAGAAGGAGAGAGAGAGAGAGAGAGAAATATAGAGAAGAATACATAGATGATGTATGAAAAATACAAGTGTTTTAACAGAGGTTTTCTGAGGGAATTACAACAGTACCATGGTTTGTAACATGTTTGCTTCTTGTATTATACCGTATTGGGGCAAATTAGTTGGCATTGTTATTAAAATACCACCAAAACTGTGTGATCAAGAAGGAAAATTGAAGGCATTACTGCAAAAGAGTGCAAAACTGATAAACATCAGAGGCAAGAACATTCATTGTGCAGAGTTGGGAAAAACCAGACTGAATTATAGCTCCAGACTTTCTTAACAATTTCAGTGCTAGCTGGTAACATGTGATCTGGCTAGGGATAGTTCAGATACTTTCTCAAGTCTCCTTTACATTTATGTCAGCTCTAAAATGTAGACCAGATTAAGAAACAAAAGCCATATTGGTTTAAAACTCCTTTTATTGGAAGAGCTAGAGCACGGGTGTCAAACTCGCGACATCACGTGACGTGTTGCGATGTATCATGACTTTTTCCCCATTGCCGGCAATGGGGTGGGTGAGATTTTGGCGTGACGCATCCAGCCCGCGGGCCGGCAGTTTGACACCCCTGAGCTAGAGGAACAGAATCTTTCAACTCTGAATGTGCTCCCATCCCCCCCCCACTTTAATCTTTGTGTGAATTAGGGAGGGCCTGTCTGAAGTATTTTCTTAAGTTTGTCTCTTGGAATGAGCTCAAGTCTGATTGTTGCCTTGGTAACAAATCTTTCCTCTGTCCTTTAAGGCTATTCTCTATGCCCTCTACATCTTGGCTCTACAACCTGGCAACCAAGGACAGCAATCTACCAGATTGGGCTCAGAAGCCTCCTTAGAAAAGCAAAACACAAGCAGCTGCAGCAGAGTGGGTTTTTTTTTTCCATTTTCCAGAGGGAAAGGATGCTTGCTTTCTTGTGAAAAAAGAACAAAGGTATGCAGGGCTGGGAGATAATTTCCTGTGAGACTGAGGGCCAGAAGGATGGCAAGGAACATTCTGGTGAATAGGATCTTTGTAACTAGTTATATGCCTCATGGCAACTGTTTGGTGGATGGAAAAACTCATCTATGCTCCAGATTAGAGCCTACAACATTATCCTGGGACATTTGCCTTCGTTCGCAAACAACCTGTTCTAAAAAGCTGCTTTTGGAGGCCTTGATCCATCTGTTTTCATGCTCTTCTAGTTGTGACTCAGGGCGGAGATTTATAGCCTGTAAGATTTAAAAAAAAAAAAAAAAGAGGAATATGTGCAGATGTGCCTTATTCCAAAGTCTTGATCCTTACATGTTTTGAGGATTTTTCCTCAATCGTGTTAGAGTAGAGACTATGGAATGAAGAATACATGTAGCACATTTCTTCCTTTTTCTTCTTTTTTGGGTCCAGAATCTCTGTTTCTATTGGCCTCATAAGAACAACCGTCAATTTCAATGGGCTTCAGATGCTCTAAACATCATCTGAATATTTTGCTATGAACTGGAATGAAAAACTTGAATTTTGTTTTGTGTTTTTCATTTCCTACCAACTTCCTGAATTACTGCTTTAAGCAGAGTCATGGTGGTCTATTTCTGAAACACCCACCCTGTAGCTCCCTTGGCTACCTCTCTTACCCAGCTGCCATGTATCTTGGTGTCTGGTGCTGATGTCTTCTGCCTAGTTCATAGGAGATGTCAAAAGAAACACATTTCTCTAAAGTTTACTTTCTCTTAAAATATTGGAACCTGAGCTCATGTTCCTAAGTGATTATGCCCACAGTCACTAGCTTTCTGATGCTGAGGGTAAAATTGCTTGATTGTGTAAACCAATTTCATACAGAGGCACAATCCTATTGGGCCTTAATCAAGGAAAACAGCAGTATGTATGTCAAGTGTGTTAGAGGAATTGGCAGGACATGTGCTAATGGCAGCAGTACACAGGCCAATATATTCCATCCAGCAGGTATCCTGTTGTCTTGGAAAACTGTAAAAGTGGAATGTTTTAATATTTTACTAGATTACCAGTGACCTGTTGAGATATTTCATTACATAATACCCATGTACTCCTGTGCACCCATCCTGAGCCTTGCTGTGTCTCTCTCATACCCTCACACACACCCTCATATTCATTCCAATCGACACTGTACATCATGTAACCTCCCCAACCAGCAGGGCATTTCTTGCACAGTCCCACATACACCAGTGGGGAGGCCACACAGTAGTGTGACATGGGTTGGAGAGGACACTTGGAGGTGTGCGAGAGATGCTACGTTGGTTGGGGATGGTATGCAGAGGTGCAGCATGGCTGTGAAATGTGTGTGGGGTGTGCACAGCAGCATGTGAAACATGCCACATGGGTCAGAAAGGACGCAAGAATGTCTGGTGCAGTGCCAGTGCCAGGGGGATGGAGAGATTGTGCAGGTGTGGGAGTTTTTGCTTGTGGGAAACTGGCAGAGAATGCCTGCAAACACAATCAAGTTTACACTTCTTGTTGGCTTCCACAGTGACTTGTCAGGGAGCATTGAAAATAATGATCACATGATTGCTGCTGACTATAGTAGCATGGTGCGCTGAAGCAGTAGCAGTACGGTGTTACTGAAGCAGCCACAACTTCCCCAAATTTCATTTCCACAGGAGTAATGGGTTCTGGCTTTTTATAAGTTAGTCCATTTGAGGTTCAAAAATTGTTGCTTTATGATGCACCATTTTGCCCAATTGAAGATTATAAATAGGCAAACAGACATGAGAGTTTTAGTAACTGATAGATTAAGGGCTGTCCTATCTGGGCTGCAAAAGTGCAAAAAACTATTAGAATGGATATATCATACTTAACTAGAAAATAAATTCATTTGGACTCTTTTGGAAAGATAAATCAAGTTTGGAGAATGGATTTATTATATTTAACCAGGCAACGATTGATAAGAGATGGTATTAAGAAGAAAACATGGATATTTGATCCAGGACAAATCAGGATAATCTGTTGGGACAATTTGGGATAGATAAAAAACCGTGATAAACTTTCTATGAGTTGATTACAATAGCAGTTTGTTAACAGAGGGTTTTGAAATTTCAATCTTGCTTTGTTTATTACTGTTCTACCTGTAAACTATTTTGTCATTAATATAGTAGATAGATGACAGGTTAATAACTTACAAATAGAAGTAATAGTTTAAAAAACACCTGTTTTGCAAGGGGGTGTGAAATTCATATCATTGTAATATATTTATCAATATTCAACTAGGAGGGATGAGCTGTGTGGTGACCTAGAGGTGAAGATGCTTGCCTCCCACTTGGAAGGTTGAGAATGTTCAATCCTAGGCAGCGACAGATGTTTCTCTATCAGGGCACAAAGAGAAAATATCTGCTGCAAACTCCACGTAGGCATCAGGAAGGGCATCCGGCCAATAAACACTTCACCCCGAATAAAGGGATTAAAGGGTTGTAAAAAAAAAATTCAATAGGGGGAATAATATGTACCGTGTTTCCCTGAAAATAAGACTTACCCCGAAAATGAGACCTACCCCGAAAATAAGCCCTAGTTTTGGGGTGAGGTGCACGCCTAAAACTCAAGCTAGGGTGGGGGAGTGGATCTACCCCACGTTCCCCACACCCACTCACGCACGCACATCACCCCCGGGCTCATTTCATCGTCAGAGGCCTTCAGGAAAGGCCTGTGCAGCTGAGAACCGAGCTCCGGATTGATACGCATGGTGGAAGCCAGGAGGCACTGTGTGCGTCAACCTGGAGCACGGTTCTCGGCTGAAGAGACCTTTCCTGAAGGACTCTGATGGTGAAATGGAACCCGGGGGTGATGCACATGTCAATCTGGAGCTCCATTTTCAGCTGCAGAGGCATTTCCTGAAGGCCCTGACAATGAAATGGAAGCTGGGGGTGACGCGTGCGCACTAGCGGTGGTGAGCGGTGACAGAAGAAGTGGGCAAGTTGGGTGGGACTGTCGGTGCCACCGCCATAAGGTGAGACCGTGGAAAAGACATCCCCAGAAAATAAGACCTGGTGCCTCTTAGAGGCAAAAAATAATAATAATAAGACTGAGGTTTATTTTTGGGGAAACATGGTATGTATGAGTTAGTGCTTTTTTTTAATGTATCTTTTTAATGCGTTGCTTCTTTTGTGATTTTTTGTTTGTTTCTGTTAATTTTTTTTGGAGTTTTGTATTTTAATTTTTTTAATAAAATAAAAATAAAATAAAAAAACTATTAGATAGCCAGAAAGAGGTTTTTTTTATAATTCCTGTCCTGCTATTCAACAATCATCTGGATTCTGCAGCCCAAATATGGCAGCGCTTATTTTCTAAAACCCACACAAGGGATGTGTCTCTATCAACAAGTGTCAGTTTTGGATGTCTGAAGCCAAACTGTTGTTTCTAGAAGCATATAGCGGGCCTTTATTGAAGAGGAAAACCCAATCTGAACTTTTTGTGCACTTCCAGTAATTCAACTAATATAGAAGCATTTCACATTCTCCATAAGTAAGTTTGAAACACAGATATCATATAGAAAAGCAAACCTTTATTCCAGACTTGATGGGAGAAAAACTTTTGAGAGGAAGTTTCTTTGTTTTATCGCAATTTAAGACACCCCTCCATTCTTAGCTACCAAAAAATATTTAAAAATCTCTATAGCTCCTCTGCATATTGAGAACTAATTTGGTTAGTTAGATCTGTGTCCCAAACATATTTTTATATTTAATTGAAACTTGCTTTCCTCAACTGAAGAAATGTAGTTTACATACTCTGATCTGATTATATAATCAGGCTATAGTCTACTAATTGTTACACACAGTTATATTTGCTGTCTGAAATTCTACAGAAGCTTCCTCCAATTTTCTGTCTTCCAGACCTGTTGGACTTCAATCCCAGAATCCCATAGTCACATGTTCAACACATCTGGAAGATCCCAGGAGGTTGAAAGCTTTTTTTAATGCTTACATTACACTTAAGGCTGCCACTGTAAAGACAAATACCAGAACTCAAGGACAACACAACCTTCCAAAATAAAATACTTGGAGTGTGTTGGAGGAAATACAGGGAAGGATGATCCCATGCAACACATACACAAACACACACACACACACCTGGTACAAATTGCACAATCTGAATACAATATGATTTTCCAACAGAGTAAAGCTCTACCAATATATTATTTTCTAAAATGGCATTCTTATCAATACATTTAATCTGAAACTCAATCAAGCTTTGTCACCCTATCTTCACTTTCACCTCAACCAGTTTAATAGCATCCAGATGATTTTGTACCTTAATCTTGGTTCTCTACTCTCTCCACATTTACTGTCCCCCAAACATATGAAAAAGCTGGATGCAATAATAAGAATTCCTATCGATGCAGCAACAGGCCTCAATGTTTGGGGGAAGTGCTTTTAGAACTGATGGATAGCTTCCTTGTATGCGGCTGGTGAGCTCGTACAATTCTCTTCTACTGGGAACCATGCCCATATTCTCCAGACACACAATAAGCACAGTGCATAGGTCCTACAGAAATTTGGGATTTCCGACTTCCAGTTTTTGCGTCTGCAGCGCATGGCCATGTGAAAGTGGTCCTCCGCTCCCCACGGCTAGTTTCTTCCTGCTTGGGGGACCCTAGATGGGTCCAAAGTTGCCCCGGAGAGGTGACTGTGAAGGAGGGGCGCCCCATTGATCACAAAGCGACGGAAATTGCTTCGTTTGAGATGGGGAAAGCCCTCCGAACCCAACAGGAGAAAGGCTAGCGTGAGATCAGCGTCTAGCCCAAGCTGCTTGTAGCCAAAGTCCCAGAGCACGAACCTAAACATCGGTGAACAGCGTGCTTGGAATTGGTGAGAGTACTGAACTTCTTTCTTCTATCTACTATTTAAATCCTTGAAAAGATCCCAAAGCAAGAAAACCTGCAGAAGTGAAGGGAGGGGACTATATCCCCATTCCCTTACAGACGGAAGCGGCAAATTAACATAAAAGGTGGAAAGAGATATACTAAAATTTGATTTAAAATATTTCAGTCCGGACAAATCTAGGAACTAAAAAACTGTCAAGATTATACCCTAAAAAATTTCTGATGGAATTATAAAAATATATAACAAAAATAACTTTTTGATTGAAAGAAAAACTGAAAAAAGAAGTAACTGCTGACATCTAGTGGAGAATCAGAGAATAGAACACTAACAATAAGGACCCAGAAATTGGCAGAATGCCCAGAAACAAAGAAAAAGTTATTCCTTTGAATTGCAAATAACCTTGAAGACAGCTGGGAACAAAGGAAGAGCCAGCTATAAGATTAAAAAGTGTTTGAAAGAAAAAAACAACACCAACATCTGGACTGTTGCTTAAACTTATGGGAAAAAAAACCTTGGCTTTTTGGCTAATCTTTTAGAGGAGAATTTGCAGGAAGGATTTAAAGTGGCTTAATATACTGAATCTGTAATTTTGACTGACTGATAAATTGACTTTTGAATTAAAACATTGATGAAAGATTGGATATCACATACATATCAAAAAATGACAGGATGCCACATTCAATATTTTCTCCTGAAGGACTTAGCCTGGAAAATCAAGGGCCTCCAGAAGCCATACTTCAAGGCAAGATAAATACTTTCCTGGAGGAAATATATGTAATGTTAGGACAAATACAAATGGCAATAGATTCAAACCACAACGAAATTCGAAACAACTTTGAGGATTTAAATAAGCATATTTCCAATCTAAATCTACAATTAAAAAATACTCAGGAAATAACAACAAAGGAACAAACAAATCAGACAGCAGATTACAAACTAGAAGAGTATGATCAAATTGATGATATAACAAAGGAAAAGAATTACAATTTGACACAAAAGGAAAAAATCTGATACAACAAGAAAAATGGAATTATTAGGAGAACTATTAAAGTTTGGGGGCACAGAAAGAATTTACCTTACTTACTTCATCTTTTGTACTCCCAACAACATTTGTAAAAATACAGGAAAAAATACAGGGTAAGCAGATTACATCAACTTGGAAAATTACTTGGCAAAAGAAGATCAGAGACAGATACAAGAGATTTGACTCGTCCTACCAGATGGACTATTACATGAATAAACATTTGTTTGAATATGGCTAAAAGAACAGAGAATTTTGAACATAAAGGGGCCTTATAACAAGAAGGATAATGAGATTTAAGTAATATAGTATGTTTTATAATATATTAAATGATAAAAGAGTAGGTTGATGTAACTTTTATTAATATATAAGTAAAATATAAACTGATTAAAAAGGATGTTATATATAGATACTATAAGACAGATAAAAAGTATAGTATTTTTATAATGCATGGCATAAAATATTGGGATGATGTACCTAAATGGGAAAATTCAGACAGTGAGATGACTAATATGAAGAAATTATGATTGATAAGAATTGGATTGAATATAAGGGAATCTAAGCGAACAAAAATTATAAAAATAGGATGTATATTGATATATACTTTATATATATATATATATATATATACTTCTATATACTATAGAAGTCAGCAAGTATCATTGGTTGTGGTGGGAAATAAGTCTAATAAATTAATAATAAGAAAATTGTGTTCAGCTCTAACCCAATATTTACTGCCACTGACCATGAGTAAATTCTTTCCCCAATCTGTTGAGTTGGCATTTATGGATTATAAAGCATGTACAATGAATCAAAGATTAAAACATAACTGCACAATGCATTTTTAATCATTTGGGTAATGCAAGATAAGTGCTGAATTTGTTCTAACCCAACCTTCCTCAGTCAACATAAAATTCTGAGAGTTGTTGGCCTAATAACTTCAGATTGGAGAAGGGTGGACTGAACTACACCAAAGGGCAAAGTGTTCACTAATGTCATACACATATTTAGCATAGCTTACAAACAGCCACAAAAAAGTAGCATTATAACTTTACATAATGCTTCTCTTAGAGAACAAAGAAAAGTTGCATTTATTGGCTAATAGAGTATATGACTGATATGTTACCACATAGTGTTCTCTTTTTTAAAATTTTGTTTTCAGAGAAGATGGTGGGTGGGGGAGTGTGTGTGTGTATTAAAGTTCAATGACTTCCCCAATTCTAGGGTTGAAGAAGAGATTATATCATGATGTAGGGCACAGTGCATCCTGGTAGTAATGGGGCAAACATCAGGCAGGTGGATACAAGTAATCCTCAATTTATGAAGAGTTATGAGAACCTATGAATTTCTGTCATAAGTTGTGGTCTTAAGTCAAGGTATCACTTGTCTGGTCTTGATTGTACAACTGTTTTTATGATTATCATAAAGCAAATAAATGGTCTTTAATCCATTCTTCCAAATGTTCATTTTTTTTGTGGGAAACCTCCAAAAAATGTTGCAAATTGCAGTCACATGACAGTGGGCTGCTGCAACCAGTTGTAAGTACGAGCCGGTTGCCAAGTGCCCAAAATGCAATCATATGACTGTGGGGGGGGGCAGCAGTCATAGAACAATGAATCAGTGGAACACCTTGCCTCCAGAAGTTGTGAATGCTCCCCAACACTGGAAGTTTTTAAGAAGAGATTGGACCACTTGTCTGAAATGGTGTGGGGTTTTCTGCCTGTGCAGGGCATTGGACTAGAAAACCTCCAAGGTTCCTAGCAACTCTGTTATTCTGTTATAACCTCAAAAAAGTTGGTCATAACTTGAACGATAGTTAATGACCACTTGTATATTGAAGACTATCTGTAAATAAAACATTAATTAATTTTGTAGTAGCTCAGTTTAGTATATATAACAGTGGTGGCGAACCTATGGCACGGGTGCCAGAGGCGGCACTCAGAGCCCTCTCTGTGGGCACACGTGCTGTCGCCCCAGTCCTAGGCCTTCAGCTGGGTTTTATAAAACCTTTTGACTTTAGGCCTCCGCCGCCGTGTGCAAAAAAAATAATAATGGTTCAATCAGTCAATTTCAACTTCTTGCGGAAAAAAGAAAGATCTTGCAAAGTTGGAATTGATTGATTGAACTTTTTAGTCCCACCCTATCTGCCGTTACCACCGCAGCCACGCCCACCCAATTGGCCATGCCCACCCAATTGGCCACACCCAGCCAATGGGCCACACCCACCCGGCACTCGACGATGCATAAGTGGGTTTTGGGTTGCAGTTTGGGCACTCAGTCTCTAAAAGGTTCGCCATCACTGATATATAACTTTCACATGTTTAAGTGGCCATCATTGAATTTATTTTTAAAATTTACTCTAGCTATCGTGGGTGCGTGTCTGTGTGCATGCACAAACATGTGAGATAGGATTAAAGAGAGCGAGAAAAAGGATAGGATGAAGAACGGATAAAAGGTAAATCATGATAATTTTATAAAAATGGGAAGATGCTTCAGCTCGCTGGTTTGGGCAGACGGAGGGCGGGAATCTTCTAAAAATAACTCACAACACAATCCCTAAAGGCTTAAAGCACCATCTGGAGACATTTAGAAAAGAACCAACTGACGTAGGAGGTACCGAAAGATCAGAGTCTACATCAAAGAAAATGACATTTATAATAGTGCAAGGATGGAATTTTAAAATGCCTCATATGGATTGTGAGCTTTTTTAAAGTAATCACCTAAAACGTCTTCATTGCTGACGTTTACATACCAGGATCTGGAATTCATATAGGATGCAAAATAAGTGAAAATACCACACTGTGTATAATGTAAGTCAAAAAGGTGCAGAATGATTTGCGCTAAATCATCAATGTGTTAATAATAATAGCAATAAAATATTCCTCCCCCACTCCCGGTTCTAATGCTGAACTGAGGAAGTTGTCACGGGGGAAGCTAAGAGTGATTTTTATGTGGAATAATAATAATAGTTGTTGTTGTTGTTGTTGTTGTTGTTGTTAATAAGGCTACCCATCCTCAGTCCCTGAGCACAGAACACTGCATCTCTAAAAATATTTTTTACCTTTCTGTGTTACAATTCAGGATTCTGCTAAAAAGCAAAATAGATCCACAAAGTCTAAAATCTCTTCACCCTGTTATATGCTTTCGGACTCATTCATTTATATAGGAGCATTAGGCATCTATTAACTTCCTGAGCCACTGATGTCTAGATAACATTCACAGTCATCCACTAAAGTCAGTGGGACAAAACGTGGAGCCACACGGAAGCCTCGCCTATAGACAAGCAGCTTTCTGAATGGCTAGCTGTGGTTACTGCTTTTTATAGTTATTGATTACATTTGTATAGTATAATAGAGAGTCTCTACCTTTTTGTTCATTATTGTCTAACATGCTTATTATAAACCATTCTAGTAAACAACAGTAAACAGAGTTCTAAGGGATACGTTAATTGCGTAGTATTATCTGGCAGAATTAGACAATTTGAGGCTAAAGTTGTGCACACACGCAGCTGGCATCAGTCCCACCAACTACAATGGGATTTATCTACTTCCAAATAGATATTGTTTAAAATTGCACTATTAAACTCTAAAGGAACCTCCTCAGAGTTTTTTTTTTCCTGGCGAAGAGTTCTGTTACCAGTAAAGATCAAATTAATTAGCCAAATAAGTATTTTTCTGTCCTGATCTGGCTAGATTAGAAAAATACTTTCTGAAATAATTAGCTGGGATAAAGGAACTTTGTAGATGCAAAAGGATAAATAGACTTTCTTATATATATTTTTAAAATGTCACTGATAAAAATTGCTGGCCTGTGAGTAATTTCATATATTTTTGTTAATCTATCAATTAAATCAAATAAGTCTACAGTCCTATGCACTTACTAGAGAGTAGGCCTTATTAAAATTAATCTTGCTTCTAAGTAAATCAGCTGTGGTTCTACTGAAAAATTTAGACTTTAATTATACTGATTAAGGCTGCTAGTTCTGAGATGCAAAAATTCACAATGAGTGCCAGGTGGGAATAATGGACTACAGAAAATGCTTAATTCTTTGGTGTATCTAATGGTCCTCTGGATTTTAGCAGCTCACCATTGGCAGGCTAAGAATACATACAGCTGAGAAAATGAATTCCAGTCCCTTAGCTCTGTGCAGTTCTCCACATCCTGCTTCTGAACTCAAAAGTAATCTTTGTGCTTGGAAATGTGCTTGTGTGGTCCTTAACCACATTAACAGATTTAACAGATTTGCAACACAGAGAGAACTTCTTAGGCAGAACTTGTAAGAGAACAACTAGAAACCCCAAGAGATCCCTAAAATGTGTTGAATATCATCATTCTGTAATTAAATGGAGAACTCTCTGAAAACTTTAGTCATAAATAAAGAGATGACCACTTCCATTCCATTCTGCCTTATGTACCATAAGGATAATACAGGTGTATCCCTCAACTTGTATAACCATAATTGAGTCTGCAATTGGGGTCATAAATCCTGTTGGTTTTTAAGTGTGTCATCAGGTGACTGCACCTACTTTATGATCTTTTTTTGCAGCAGTCATTAAGTGAACTGCCAGTTTCCGACAAAAAAACATCGTAAATCATGGTCACGTGACTTTGGGATGCTGCAAACAACCATAAATGTGGGCCAATTGCTGAGCACCCAAAATGCAGACACATAACCCAGGGTGGGCAACCATTAGAATCGGGATTGTAAGCAGCTTTTTTGGGTCTGTGGTAGGTTGAGAACTACCTGTAATGTGAATTTATATTACAATCATGTTTCAAACATTGGAAAGTGTATAACATCTAGATTAATCTAGAAACAAGGTCACGGTATTGGGAATACTGGAAACAGTAGGTGCCATTAAGTGAAGTTATATTTTCCTGGTGAATAAACTTTGTTGCACACTTCTTTATTCTGCAAGGGGCCCACAATCAAACAATTTAATACGTCAGAGGCTGGGAATAATTTATTGTAATTCATGTAAAGAAATTCATTAGAAAAAGCAGGTATTTTATAAAATTAAGCATCTCCATGGCAATTGTTTTATCAGAAATAAAAGGTAGATTTCTCTTTTATTCCAAAGGCTGATTTTTTGAAATACAGCTACAGTTTTGAGGTTACTTATGAATAGAGGACAGAGTCTAGAACTGGTCTATGACATTATAGAATTACAAAAGGCAGACTTGAATATCTTGCCAATTCTCAAGTTTTAGTGAGGATTTTCCAACAAATGTTCCAATTCCCAGCTGCCCCTGTTAATGCCAAACTGATTTACATTAGAAGAGTCCAGAGAATCCTTATTCACTTCTCTTTCATCTCAACAGCCTCTTTCTCTTTCTCCCTTGTTTGCTGTCTGCATCTTCAGGATTGTCCGGATGATCTGGCATTATGAAACCATCCGTCAGTTTATAGTAGACAGTTGTACAGTCTGTTTCAACTATTGCCAGGGTGATCGAAAATGGGAATTCAGATTTAGTCAGCAGAGCACGTGCGCTTTCGTGATCTTTCTTACCAAGAAATTTTTTTAATCAGTTTTGCCCATTTCATTTCAATTTCATCTGAAATCTAACAAACACCCTGAATCAATTGTGCCCCCAAAAATCAGCTTAGCATAGGGATCAAGACTCCAGGCTAGAAAGTGGGAGACTGTCAATAATGCACAAAGGAAGCTGGGGACTTTGGACCAGTCACTCTTTCTTAGCTATAGAAAGCAGCAATGATAAACAATTGCCCAAAACTTTGCCAAGAAAATGTCAGGCTTGTCCAGGCAGTTGCTAGGAGTCAAGACTGATTTAAAGCCCTCGCCTCAACTGTACCCTCATTCTGTTTCTAAAAGTTGCATGACTTTTTCCAAGACAGCATATCATCTCTTAGATTAAAGACCCGCCAGAAAACAAAGTTGACAACACTGACTTGAATTAATTACCCCCTGGAGATCTAAAAAGCACAATAAACCCAGCTGTGATTCTTAATCTGTTTGCTGCCTACACGGCTATTAAGAAAGTAGCAGGTGAAATTTTCTAAGGACTGAGATTCACTTACTAAGAACAAACCTGCCAGAAAGTAAAGTTAGCAACATTAACCATAGTTTTAACCATAGTTTTAACAAAATGAGATTGTGTCAGTTTCCCTTACAGACAGAGTATTGCTACCAACTAATGGTCATCTGGAGTTTTGCACCCCAGATCTAGTAAATGGCCTTTTGAAATTATTAGGACATAGATGAAGTCTCTAACCAAGTAGGCTGGGTCAAAATATTTTTCACGATGGAACACTTTATCTTCTCACCTCAAAGCAGTGGAAGAACAAGAACATATCCAGCTTCTATCCTCCCATCATAAAAAAAAAACCTGCTCCAGCATGAAAAACGTTTTACCAATCTGATTTTTGTCCCAATAATTTGGACTTATCTGCAATTTCTATCTATTACCTTATAAAGAACAATTTTATCTGATGTTCTCCTTAAACATTCCTCAGATATTTATAGACTGCTTATCCTCTTAGTATTTTCTTTTCTAGATTATATATTGGAGTCTCCAAACACTACAATTTTTATAATTTCCCTTGAATTATATAAAGAAAGCACAATATTTTTTTCAATACAGTAACATCTACCATTATCTGGATGTAGCATACACTGATCAGTTTTTAACTGATACATAAGCGATGTCCATCTGTTTCCCTTCACTCCTTATATCATTTAATTCCCTTACATTTGTTAAAATTTACTTTTATCTTTATCACAAAAAATTCAGAATCAAAATATTCAATCCATTTTAGAAACTCTTGTTTTGACATTTTTGAGAGTGGCTTCATTTTTCATAGTGGGAAACACTTTGTCATCTTGGCAGAATAATGTTGTATATTAATGGGTCATCTTCCAGAAGTGAATTTGGGGAGAAGCACTGCAGTCACCACAGGGAATATTGTGTGACAAAAGTTAGATGAGCCACAAAAATAGTTGGCTGATTTTGCATCATTCAACATTTAGCACTTTTTAGAAAATCTGCTTTCCAGCTTAAAAAGACATTCACTGTCTAAAATTCACTTCTTTCCTCAAGTTATCCCCCTCCTCCTCCTTCTTTTAATTTGTAAGTGTACCACGTAAGAATGTCTAGCTAGCCCTTCTTTTCACTTTTAAGCAGCTTCCTCATACTGAAGCACTCATTATGTAAGGTTGTACTTAGTCAAAATTTAGCATCTTTCTAACCTATTTCTCCGGGTCACTAAAACATGCCATCATTACTTTCAAGAGGTTTGCATTGGCAATACCTTACCATTTTAGGTAGTCCTCAATTAATAACCATAACAGAGACCAGAAAATTTCTTGTTAAGCAATGAGGTCATTAAGTGAGGCACCATGTGACCACACCTGATTTTATAATTTTTTTGCCATGGTATTAAGCAAATCACCCACAGTCATTAAATGAGACATGATGTTACCACGGCTTGCAGTTGCCATCTTCCCCATTGACTTCTGCCAAAAGCCAGCTGGGAAATTTGCAAATGGTAGTCACATGACTGCAGGACGCTGCAATTATCATAAATGTGAGCTGGTTGCCAAGCATCCAAATCGTGATCATGTGATCATGGGGACACCGTACAAGGATTTTTTCCAATGCCATTGTAACTTTGGTCACAAAAAAACATGGTTGTTAACAGAGGATTAGCCTGATTAGATGGATTGTGACTTTTAAAGGAAATCTCATTTTGTTCAAAGAGAAAAATAAACATAACAACAAGAACTAGCCCAAATTCTTATTTGGTGCAATGTACATGTTTAGCACAGTTTCACTAAAATTATTATTCAGAGAATTTAAAATGGCCTAAGCCTCATACCTAACTGGACTTAGTGGTGGTCCTCTTAAGCTTTCTATCATATGACCCTACCCTTCCAAACGGGACAAAATGTCTGGCAACCAAACAGATGTCATTCATTCCCTTTGATCAGAGTATAAATTGCCTAACAAACAAATTGGATCAAATAAAAAGCCAAAATTACATATATGTATTTATGTATGTTTGTATTCAGTCAGTCAGTCAGTCAGTCAGTCAGTCAGTCTGTACAGCCACCCATCTCAAACACATGACTAACAATGAATAAAAACAAGATAAAAACTTTATAACAAAACAATAAACAATGTGCGCTACAACTAACAATAATTAGCACATTCTGGGCCCCCAGGTTCAAGAACAAAACCAGATCTTCAAGATCTTATCAAAGGCCAGCAGAATTGGAGCAAATCTGGGATCTGGGAAAATGATATTTCAGAGAGTAAGTATCATGACAAAAAAAAGTGTCCCTTCCTGGGTCCTGTCAGATGACACTCCCTGACAGACAGCACCCTCAGTATACCTCTCGGGATGAGTAGATATTATACTTTACTGCTGGAGAGAGAGATCAAGTGAGAGAGAGGGGGTGGTGGTTAGTAATTAGTAAAAGCACTATATTAAATGTTTAAAGGCTTATTAAAAGTGCAATTTTCATGAAGCCCTTATGAGAGATTGTGGGGAAGCTGGAAAAGAAAGATAGGTGAATTAGTTGAATTCAGCCGAGGTGGGGAAAGATCTGGGGGAAAGCATTTCAAAGTTCTGAAAGAAAGTCCTTAATTAACTAATTTTAAAGGAGATTGTATTATGGACAAATCAATAGAAAAACAGTTTGGGGTGTTATTTCTTTACATGGTGACTGTTGCAAGGTTTATGCTAAGTATTAGAAAGAAAAAGGGACGCACGCCACCTGTTGAAGAATGGACTTTAAAATTGACTGAACTGGCAGAGATGGCGAAAATAACCATATTGATTAGACATGTTAATGATATATTTGTCATTTTTTGTACACATGTTTTTTATGACTATTTTTTGCTGCTGTTTGCAGTTGATATTTGTTTTTTTGTTTTGTTTTCTTCTTCTTTTTCCTTTAGTCTGTATTTTAACTTTGGAGATAAATAAAATCATTATTAAAAAAAATAAAATAAAGGAGATTGTGACAGCTAAGGTTTTACCCAGACCTTCCTGAAATTCCTGAAGATTTTGCTTGCTTAGTGTTATCAGCTCCAAAGCTCTATTGGTTGGTATACCAAGAGTTGTGATGATGTTGAGCTCATCTTCCTCAGGAAGGCACCCCTTGAATTCAGAAGAGGTATTTGCAATCATGGTGGCCTAGTGTAGCATATTGTCTCCTAACAAGTTTGCCTGGATCTATTTAGTTAGCTGTTTGGATATCAGTGACATATTTTTTTTTGTATTTTTGCCAGGCTTCACTATATTAATCCTTGGAATTAGTATGGTTGTGTGCCAAGGTTGTTTCCATTTGGTTTTGACTTATGGTGTATTTTACAGTTTTAACTTTTATCCTATGTTAAGACAGGACAGATTGTAGTGAATAAGCTCTTTCCACAGAATCCTGTCTTTATATATATAGCCAAAAAAAAAAGGTTTCCTTGTTTAAACTACTGATTTAAAGCATCAGCTGGGCGGTCTGACAGCTTCACTTTTATCTGTCTCCATGAAGTGAACTTGTCGTGTCTCCAGGCAAGGCCTCACCCCTCTATTTTTTCACGCTGCAAAACATTGGTAAATGAATCAGGACAAGATGTTTTTATGTCAGCTACAATCACTACTGTGGCCATTTTCCATGAAGATCAAAAATGAGGAAAGTCTGAGCAATGCAATGATCGATAGACTATTAAAATTCTTATTCCCATAACCCCTAAGTGGGTAAAAGGGTTCATCACAGGGCAAAGCTTTTTCAACCAAGGCACCCCAAATGAGCTAATTTAGAGAATGTGTCCAAAATCTGGCATCCACGACTCCCATAGAATTGAAATCTGGCAAATTTTATAAAGTATTGTATGACATAAGCATAACCATAAAGCATTTTATGACATAATACAAAATGTTTACTGGAATCAACTCCTAATGTTTGACTGTACTATACAATTCAATATAGGCTACGTTCAAGGAAGATACATCTCTGAATATCTCCTGAATTTCTTTTAAAAAAAACTTTTCAAATACAACACAGCTCTGCCATTGTTGAAGGCATTAAAGAATCTGATAAAGAATTATTTCTGAAATGATGACCCAATAGGTTATCTAATATACAATTAAAACTCTTATTTCCATACCTTTAACTGTGCAAAAGGATGCATTATAGGGCAAAAATGTTTGAACCAATGGGTTAGCTTACAGAATGTCTCCAAAATCTGGAACCCATGAGTCCCATAGAACTGAAATTTGGCAAATTTTATAAAATATTTTATGACATAAACATAACCATAATACAGTTTATGACATAATACAAATGTCATAAAACATTTCCTGTACCGATGTTTGGTCGTACTATATAGTTCAATATGAGCTTTTTTCAAGGCAGATAGAACTCTGAATGGATTTCTAGTGAAGGCAATGCATTAGAAGCTCTGTCGCTGTGGAAAGCATTGAGGAATCTGTTAAGGAGATATTTCTGAAAGGATGAGTCAAGGGATCACAGGTTGTCTAATAAATGTATATAATTGGACTGACCCACCCATCTGCATTTGTAATAAACTTATTGTGAAAGGCACTTTTTGAGGAAAAGGGGGGAGTTTATGATACTAAATGAAAAAGAAAACTGAAGGTTTGATATTCTGTCTTTCTTAACATTTGCCAAATATTGGTACTGAATTGATTCAAGAGGTGGCACCCTTGTTCCTTAGATCTAATAAGAGAAGGAAAAGAGCATTTTGTTTTTGCTTCTATGCAAACCAAACTGTAAAAAAAACCCTGCTTTGACCAAAAAGGCAACCAGACATCATTATATCCCCTTCTCCCTCTCTCCCCATCCCCAAACATGCATTGCAGCATTACAGGAGCAATCTGTCTCTGTTGTTATATTTAACTTGATTTGCCAAAAACAATACTTCTGTCTGTTTTTAAATTGGCATTTCATGCTAATGAGAGTACTAAATTCAGTTTTTAATAATATAATATGCACCACAGTACAAGACTGCCAACCTTCAAATACTGATGTAGTTCATACACATGAATTATTAAGAATGTTTGGAATGACATATAAAGGCACAAAAAATTCGTATTCATGTCTTAGAACAGATAAGAACTTGGAAGGGCAAAGGATCTAATAGGGTAAGGAAGCCACCACTCTTTGCCTGAAGGTTTGAAGAGGTTCCGTCTCACAGCAAGGGAAGGAGGTCTGAAAAAAGATTTAGACAATGGGTTAATGAATCTAAGAAGAGATGAACTTCCATGTCAGATAGCATATCTGTTGCTAGCTATGGTAATGGTTCCTTGTAGTCAGAATAGGAAACAGGTGAGGAAGGAGAATTGAGAGAGGGAGAAGAAGGAAAATCAGTTTTGATATGAAAAGACTTGTGGGCATATAAATTCAGTTAAAAAAACAGAATCAGCCCACTACTACTGCAGCCCAGGAGAAAAGTAGAATAATCAGAACTCAAAATCTATGAGTGAATCAAGAATTTGAAGTGGTAGTAATGAGGGCAGAGGTAGTTCTAGTCATGAAGAAAACATTGTATTTGAAGTAATGTAAAGCAGAATTATATGAAGAGCTGAGAAGCCTCTGAAAGTATTCATAGAGCCTGCAGTGGTATTTGAATGTATTTGGAGTGAAGAGTCCTATTACAGCTTCACATAATAATGGTGTGTGAATGCTCACATCCTTTTAGTATTTCCCCACCTGTGATCAAATTAGGAGAACATGTATCAGGAGCCAAAGAATATTTGAAAAGATCCACACAGAGGACCTCTTCTTTCTGTTAATTAATATGGGTTGTCTTCCTGTCTTATCATGGATGAGGACACCAACCTGACATATTTCATTAAGATCTGGCTGGAGTCAGAGGAGAATATTTCTGTCTCGGAATTGTGCCCACCCAGATTTTAGAGTTTGTAACAGCTGAGACCTGAGGGAAGGGAGGAGGAGTGAATGACAACATCCACAAATCATTACAAGTTTTCAGAAGCTCTGCTCCACAGGTAACCAGATGTGAGGCACTCTGGTTGAAATTGGGCTTAAGGAAACAATTGGCTGTACAATACGTTGTGTGAATTAGATCTGCCATCTGCTAATTACTATGTTTTTAATCTAGACTGTATATTTGATGTTCTGATTTTATGCTGATAGCCAACCTGAGTCAATTGGAGTTGGGCAGTGTCTAAGTCCAAATAAATGAACAATTAGTCTACAACAGTTAATAACATCACAGAGTAGAGGGAAAGGGAATGCAAGACATGTATGGCTAGGTTCACACTTTGGACTAAGCCCCAAAAATAGTTTCTTAGGGGATGTTGCTTAGCATAGTGATAGCAATCTTTTTCTGGTTATATGCTGGAAGCCTTGTTCAGTATAACATTTGTTTTTTTCACTTTTTATTGTATTAAATGTTTTTAAAAAATCACCACTGAAAATAGGGAATGTTGGTGCCCAGTTTCAGTAGCATGGTTTTGAGGTACAGTTGAAGACCAAAAAAATCAGATTCTTACATTATGTAAACCCTGTTGTCATTAAGATTATGCTTACAACTCAGGAGGTTGCACCAACTCAGACATATGTGATTTAACCACTAACCCATAATTAATCTAGATAGAATTTTCATGATGCTTAACCTAGCCAGTTGATATACTGTACAAGATGTATAGAAGGAGAGATACAAGAAAATGATCTGAAAAATCAGTTTATTTCATTTACAAAATGTCCTGAAAAATCACCCCTTTCAGCAGATACCAATATTTCTATTTACTGTTAATCCTAATCATATTTTTCATGCACCACTGATTAACTATAATTCTCTAGTCTTAACTTAAGACTTGCCTAACTTTCTGTTTCACCTTCTTGTTCCTATCAATAGTCTGTTCTGTTTTTCTTTAATAATACAACTCTTAAGTTTCCGGACAGATACATAATGTGGCAGGCTTCTCTTGTTTTTACAAATCTTTTTCCACTGATGCAATTATGGAAAGTTCCCTAAAACAAACAAACAAACAGAGAGAGAGAGAGAGAGAGAGAGAGAGAGAGAGAGAGAGAAATGCTTAGAAAGAGTGTAAGACAGAATATGCTTCTGTATTTGAAATGATTTGAAATGATCAGATGAATCAAAGTACCAATATCTGTTTTTCATTCAAGCGAATTAAACGGTAATTCTAAGTTATTTCAGTTTGAGTTTCCTATACCAGTAGTCCTTGTTTGGCAACCAAAACTAAGACTGGCAACTCAGTCATCAAGCAAAGTGGATGTTAAGTGAAATCTCAACTGTAGTTATTCAAGTTTCTTTTGCTTTACAGACCTACAAAGGTCATAAATGTGAAGACCGGTCATAAAGTTATTTTTTCATCAGTTGTAACAGTGAACAGTTGCTAAATGAGGTCTTGTTAAATGAGGACTACTTGTACTTTGTAAGGTATTTGTCCTTTGTCTTCAATGGACAGAAATCAAAGGCAAAAGAATTACTGATGCAGTGAGATGCAGTGAGTAAAAATTCAGGGTCTCAGACAAACATACTTCCCCCAAGATTCCTCAACCCGATTTTATATTATAATATCGGGCAAGCTGCAAGTGTTGAGTTGAATGCAGTCCATAAATACTGTTTTTTAGTCTGCAGAAACTGCATGTTGTAGGCAATTTCATATAACATATCATATACAGTATTGTATTGTATCATATCGCATTACTGCTTTGCCTATTGCAACATTTCTCCCCAATTAATAAAAAAAAAACACATTCTTTGGTGCCAAAAAAATTGCCTACTTATGTTATAACAGAACAATCAAGTCATGATATGTACCAAAAGAGCATTAAATTTACCATTTATCAAGTGAATAATATTTTAAATTGTATTTTCAATTGTAGCAAAAACTGGGAGAGATCACCTTCTCCTTCATGTCTACAAAATTACTTAGATACTAAAAAAATAATGTATGCACATTTCTTATGTTGAGTGGACCAAACTTTCTCCCTTCCTCTCTGATCATTGTGATTCTGTGAAGTTCTGAATACAGTGTGATATCCCTTATTACTATTGTGTGATGCTCATTTTCTTTCCATTAGCAAGTGAAGGAGAAGGAGATTGTATTATTCATGTTCCATCTTTTCGGGTCCAAGTCTAATATTCCATAAATGCATTCTTTATTACTACTTCCACATATACTTTAATTTTTTATCAGGAATTTCATCAATAGTATAATGAAACAACGTTTAAGTCTCCCATATGAACTTCTTAGACCACCTCATCAGAATATTGATTACCTCAATAGTTCATCCCATTTTTGTATTCTTAGAAGTGATTGTGTTTTCTTTGTTTTGTTCTTTTATTTCAAGCTAGTTATTAGCTTCAGTAATGAAACTGAACTGTCTGGGTCCCACCTAAAAGCATTAATCCATGACAAGACTCTGACTACCAGGGAAAGGAGAACGATTGCTGAATCTCTTTTTTCCTTCTCCGATTTGTCGCCAGTGCCTATCCTCCAACACTTTCTAATATTGAGAAATCTTTTAATGATGGGAGGACAAGAAGGTTGTTAAGAACCCAAAAGACATATTGGCAGCCCCAAGTTTATTGAGGAGCCACTTTACCAAAGAACAAATTGCCAATTTGTCCAATGACAGTCCCAGTATTTGTTGCATTTGTTGAATAGAATAGATTGTCAGTCCCAGCATTATTTCCTGGAAAATATAAGAATGGTTATAATGGAGGTGCTGGATATTCCTGGACCAAAATTCAACATGAAAGCAAAGCTAGATTCTTAGCTAAGAAGATAAGAAGCAATAGAACATGAACAACTGTGGATTTGATGATGAATACTTTCATTTGCTACTTAACAGGATTTGAAGGCCAGATATTCCAAAATTGTAATGCCATTATGAATGATGAGAAATATTATTCCTTAGGATCCTCTACAAAATAAGAAGAAAACCTTAATTAATGCCCAGATTCTTTCAAAACACTCTGGGTTCATTTTAGGAACAGGAAACATTAATACCATAAAATAATTTTTGTTCATGCGCACAGTTAAATCAATAGTGTAATTTGCAAAACCTGATCTTGAATGCAACAGTAGGTTTCTGTGTACCCTCAGAGAATGTTCTCACTGTGCCCCAAAGCCTATTTTGCATTTGACAGGACGCTCCTCTTTCAGAGCAGTAGCCATGGCAACAGAGTGTATATGTAGTGAAAAGGAAAAGGGATTTCCTCCCTCCCTTAAGATGCATAAATTGATGCAATTAGGGCTGCTTTCAACCTGATCTAACTTAGACTTTTTTCTAAAGCTATAAGAAGCAAAGTTAGTTTAAAAAAAACCCACACATAATAAAATTCACCCAGCAGCTTTCTGTAGCTTCCTTAGGCCTCTACCCAAAAATGTGGTGGTTAAGAATAGTCTGATTACAGTATTCCTTTTTGTATTTTTATTTATTTTTAAGATGATGATGATGCTTTCTATGACCGAGCGGAAAACCCTTATTGGCATGAAAAACATGTTACTCTGTAAAACTTCTGGGTGTGTTGCCTCCTCCCCCCTATTTCTAAAATCCTATTCCTAAGTGTGAAAGCTTTTTATGCTATTCTGTATAAGCGCTATGTGGCACAGCAAAGATATAAATACAAATAGACATATACTTATGACTACTGAATTTATTACACCAAGCTAGCCTATGTATCTGGGAGTAAATCTCACTGAATGCAGTTGGACTTTTATCTTCTTCTTTTGCATTAAATACACTTTAAGAATATTAAAATAAGATTCAAGATTGGCTTGGCTCATCTTCAAAAGGTAAGCAGAGCCAGATCTGGCTAAGACTTGAGAAAAGACACCACCAGGAAATCCTACAGCTAGAGATTAACTAAGAAGTCAAAGAGACATTCTAAAAGAAGATATAGATATGCCTAATTGTTATGTGGAATAGCAGTACACATCTGGCAAAAGAAAATTAAAAAAACAAAAAAAAAACCATGAAGAATTCATATTTGATTTTGAACATAACTGGGAAAAGAAAAGTGAGGGGTCTGATAAGGCTCAGAAAACCCTAGTACTGGCAGGAGTTCAGTTTGGCACTTTATATCCTCAGTGCACCATATGGCTTTTCACACATTATTTTTACAAATAGAGCAAATGCCAGGAAAGGGTAAAGGACTAATTTCCTTAGTCATGTCATTCCTTCTACCTCTGTTATTTTCAATGTGTGTGTTTTGAACTTAATGTTAAATTATGAGGTGGGACTCCTGGCTCCAGAAGCATTGTGGGTGGAGATGAGGAGAATGATGAAATTTGGAGATGTGAAGAACAATGTAATTTTGGAGTGGGGCTGAACTTGAAGCCTCAATGCTTTTTAAAACTAATGTCTGTATTGGTATGAGCAACATGAATGCAGCCCTGAAATTTAATTGATAGATGAGGATTCTGGAAGTGGAGAGCAGATCTGAATGACAGAGAGCAGATCTGAATTCCTGAGAGGTTTCAGGATAAAAGCCAACTTTGCACAAGATTAGATAAAGAGAAATCCAAGTCTGTTCAACTCTTCCACTCAAGCTAGCAAGATTCAGGATTGAGCGATCAAGAATATTTTTAGCGATTCCATATGTACTATTATCCCAATGCCACTCTTAGCCTTCAGATGAGCGGCTAAACATCTGCATAGGGATTATGCTGGCTGATAATCCTGGGATTTGCAGCCCCAATACATCTTGAAGTGCTAAGCATGTTAGGGTAATCATGATGTAAAAGGTCATACTAAGCTGTAGCACTAGTATAAATCACTGAGACAACTGTCACCCTCAGCAAAGTAACAGACTTTTCATCATCAGCTGAGTTTGCCTGGGGGTGGATACAAATGGGAAGTTTGAGGAAGCAGGAAAAACTGCAGCCAGGAAAATATATATAAATGTAAATATAAAAGGCAGTATTGGTATCTCATTTCAAGATGAAACAAGATGCATCTGAAACTCATTGCATATCCCAGACTACGCTTGTTTAATCTACGCTGAAATATTTCCCCGAGAGAACAATAAACTTATGGAATTACTCAGTAAGTGAAAAACCATTGAAGCAAGTAGTGTAAATGATGGAATTTCAAAGACAGCAAAGTTTATGGTGAGGCAAAGTGAATTGGATTGACAAAAAAGGGAGTAGGAATTGAATCGAAAGGGCAAAGTGTCCTTTTCTGTCAAAATATGCTCATTCTTGAGGCCTTGTTTCTGTTGTTCTTGCTTTGTTTCTGTTAAAAGATTTGGAGTTGATCTGAAATGCTGCCTTTGTACACAGTTAATCACTAAGGCCAAACTGCATTTGGAGATGAGTGAGCATCACTAAAATTTACTTTTCTTCTTTTCAACATGCTCCTCAAAATCCTCCTCAATGGATACTATCTTTTAGTTACACTTAATATTTTATTCTATTATCTTCAGCCTTCTTTGCCACAGAAAGCACATTCACCCAACATTCAATTTCTTTGTTTGGTTATCATATTCCGGGCCTCTTTAAGTTGGCAAAGTGAGTAATTGTATTCATTTATTTATCAAACTATTCAGGTCCTGTGGAAGTGGAAAGTCTGATTTGTTTGCAAGAATTAAACCCTTTCTCTCCCCTTCCCATTGTGTCTCATTGAGCTCCAATGTTTTAGAGATTGTCAGAACCAACAAGGCCCAAGATTTGTTTCTCTGTATCAAGATACTTTTTAGTATCCAAATTGAGCTAACTTCTGTGTCTTGTGCCCACTCAGGGTCTGCTGAAGTGGGTAGCCATAACAAATGTAAAATAATAATTCCATAATCATCATAAACAACAACCACTAACAGTCAGGACCCTCTAGATGAAGGTTTCTCAATCTCAGCAATTTTAAGATTGGGGAGGGGGGGTCTTCAACTCCCAGAATCCCAACCATCCTGAGATTGAGAAATACTGCTCTAGACCATGGATTGCTCTGTACCATGGATTGGTCCCAGTGTCTCTTTTATAGTTCGCACAGTATTCTAGAATTGGTGAAACCAAAATATCTAGACTTTTTGTTTTTTAAGTAACAAAATAGGTGCCTTTTATCCCAAATCTGCCTCAAAATTGAGATTTCTTTTTCTATTTTGGGGAAGAAATCTGTTCCCTGACATTTGGAGGCATAATTTTCAAGACAGAATAACTTACTCTATTGTCTGTCTGATGCCCAGTTTTTGACCAAATTATTTGATTAGCCTTTATAGCTTGGTTTCCCTGTTATGGCATTTATTCTACAAAATTTCTGAGACTGGCTGATGCTTGACAATAGCGTGCTGTTTTGTCACTCTGCTCCATGCTTTATAATAAACTGTGTAGACATGTAAATAAAAAAATGTGTCTGCTGCTGTCACTTTTAATTTGATATCTACGCACATCTCTTTAGCCAGGCTGTTCTTGATTGATTAGTCCCTCCCCCCCATTCCTTGCTAATATGACATATATTTAATTAGATTATAAGCTTATGAGGTCAGGACCTGTCTGTTTTCTTTTTAATCTTTGTGCAGAACCAATACTTTTATGCACATCATAAATAAACTGTGCTTCAAGATGGCAGCAGCATAGGAAGCAGCATCGGATCACAGGGAGAGAAGTAACCAAACTAAGTAGGAAGGTACTAGGACGGGGGGGGGGGAAAGGGAGGAAAAAGAAGCAGAAAATTAGATAAGGAAGATAGAAAGGATAAAGGAAAAGAAGAAATTGGGGCAAGGAGGAAAACATCAGCAAACAGGAGCGCAGCGAACGAACGGCTGCACGTGGAGTCAGAGGCAGCCAGCAGCAGAAAACAAGAGAGCCAGCTCAAGAGCACAGCTTAGCAGCTCAATGCTGGGGGGGGGGGAAGGCAACTGAGAGCACAGAACCGGCAGCTGAATAGCAGACAAGGAGGGAGACTGTTGGAGACAGCGAACTGACAAGATCGCAAGCTTAACGGTTGGCCATCTGACTCTCTGCACGAAACTCCATCCAGGCTGTGAGAGGCCCAGCTGCACCTGAGAGGCCTACCCAAGAGACCGGAGGCCCATTGAAGAGGAACCGGAGCGCCTCCCCATCCAACAGAGCGGCCACACAGGATCATAAAGGGGACACTGGAGGACTTCTAGGCCAATGGAGGCCTACCTGAAAAGCCCAGCGACCCAACCTGGCCCAACGAAGCAGAGACTGGCGTAGCAAACCGGGCCACGCGATGCACCGGCAGCTCAAATGGTGGAGAAGAGGCAGCTGATGGCAGCGCAAAGCAGCAGACCGGTGAGGCGGCTGGGGGCAGTGAAGAGGTGGTGGGCGGCGGCAGCAGCGGACCGGGAGGCCCGCAGGCAGCGGCGAGGCAGCAGTGGCAAACTGGATCCTGCAGGTGACAATGTTCTTTTCTGTGGACCAGGAGGCCTGCAGGTGGAGGTGAGGCAGCAGCGGCAGACCGGGAGGCAGGCGGCGGTGGCAAGGCAGCAGCATACTGGAGACCTGCAGGCAGCGGCGAAGCAGCACGACAGAGGCAGCAAAGCAGCAGAAGACCCAAGTGGCATCCCGAAAAAACCTGGCTGAATGTCAGAGACAGCTAGAGGCAACTGAGGGCAACCAGAAAGACCAGCTGAGCACAGAAAAGCAGTTAGATAAATAAGGAGCAAATCAAGAAAACAGTAACCCTTAACCTCAATATAAACTGTAATTTTTCTTCTCTCAAAACCAAAGGGCATACTACCTCATAGTTCATCTACACCAAAATAACAAGGCACAAAAACAAGCACAAACAGGCAGAAAAAAGGAAAGCAAAATAGGCATAATTACCCAGAACAGAGAAGCTAGAAACAAGAACAACAGCAAAGCACACCCACCAACCAAAAAGAGGGACTATCAAACAGCAAACTCATGGAACAAGTGACTGATACTATTGTGGTGTGCAATACATGTTCCATTTATGCACTGATGCCCAAAGAACACCCAAACTATACATACATTAGATGCAAATTATGTGAACTGCTACAGGAAAAAGTTAGGAACTTAGAGGCAACTCTAGCCAAACCCCAACGTATGAAAGAAAGTTCCACCCAAACCAAACCAAACCATGAGCAAATAACTCCCAGAGGATTTGACCCTACTGATAAACTTTTGGAGGAAAACAAATGGAGGTATGTCACAAACAGAAGGAAACACAATACCCAAAGAAAGAAGCAGCTTACAACAAACAAACCCCTTCTGCCCAATCCCACCCAACCAGAAGCACCCCCATTAAAACTGAGCAATCAATTTCTCCCCTTAGATGGAAATACACTGACCCATAACCCCCCCTCAAAGAAGACAAGCAGATACCTAGCAAAGAAACAACTTCAAATATCCCTAAAAAAGTTACTTCAAATATCCCTTTAAAAGCCACATCAACAAACACACCTGAGATAAACAGAAAAGCACCCCAGACTGCAGCCCCCCCAAAAAAGAAAGGAGAGTGTTGGTAATAGGAGATTCTATCCTCAAAGGAACAGAAACATCCATCTGCAGACCAGACATACAATCCAGGGAGGTATGCTGTTTCCCTGGAGCAAAAATCAAAGATGTGGCTGAGAACTTAACCAAAATAATTAGGCCCACAGATTACTACCCCCTCCTCCTCCTCCACATTGGGACGAATGACACAACAAACAACCTGAGTACAACGGTGAGGGATTACAAAAAAATAAGCAATAAAGTTAAGAAGCTAGGAGCACAAGTAGTATTCTCATCAGTACTCCCAATGAAAGGCCAACACCCATTGAGGGAAAAAAGAATTTTAGAAATAAACCATTGGCTAAAGGGTTGGTGTTGCCAAGAAAACTTTGGTTTCCTGAATTTCCTATGCAAAGGACTCAGGAAAACAGGCAAAAATGTACTTGGAAAAAGACTGGCCCAACTCATCAGGAGGGCTTTAAACTAAAACTAAGGGGGGAGGGTGACCAATCTCTAGAATCTCCAGAACCCAAAACCAATCACAAATCCCAAGAAAACAAATCAAACAATGAGGTAGGCAGTGATGGAAAAAAAGAAAAACTCAAACAACCATCAGGAGACACAGGAAACATACCCATGGACAGGCATAAAACTCTTAAATGCTTATATACCAACGCTCAAAGCTTGGGGAATAAACAGGGTGAACTAGAAGCAATAGTACATGAGGGAGGGTATGACATAGCTGGCATAAGAGAAACCTGGTGGGACGAAACCCATGAATGGAATGGACTGATGGATGGATACAAATACAAACAAGTCTACAAAAAGAGGAGGGGGAGTTGCATTATATGTAAGAGAACACTACATATCTACAGAAACACACATGATCAAAGATAAAATCTCTCCAAAATGCATATGGGTCAATATAAAAGACAAAAAAAGTGACATTACCATAGGTGTATATTACAGACCACCCAACCAATCAGAAGAAATAGATGAACTCTTTGTCAACCAGTTAACAAATGCATGTAGGAAGCATACCACAACAGCAATGGGAGACTTCAACTATCCAGATATCAACTGCGAGACAAACTCTGTAATGAGCAGGAGATCAAACAGATTCCTAACCAACCTAGCTAACAACTTTGTCACCCAAAAGGTGGAGGAGGGAACTAGACATAAAGTTATACTGGACTTAATCCTTACAAATAGAGAAGTGATAGAGGGAATCGAAATTGCCAGAACCTTGGGTGAAAGTGACCACATCATACTGGAATTTAATATAATGCAAACACTAGCAATAGAAAACAATCCAACTAATGTCTTAAACTTCAAAAGAGCCGACTTTAATAAACTCAGAGAGAACCTAGGAAAGATCCCATGGATGAAAATCCTAAAGGGGAAAACAACCCAAGAAGCGTGGGAAACCCTGAAAAATGCGATCACAAAAGCCCAGACCAGCATAATACCATCGAGAAACCAGCATGGCTGCACAAAGATCTCTCTGACAGACAGAAAGACAAGAAGGACAAATACAAAAAATGGAAAGAGGGGCACATAACTAAGACCGATTATCAGCAGACAGCCAGAACATGCAAAGGTGAAGTCAGGAAAGCAAAGGCTCAGAATGAACAAAGACTAGCAACAGAAATCAAGGACAATAAAAAAAGTTTCTTCCAACATATTAACAACAAGAAAAAAGTTAAGGAAACTGTAGGTCCACTAAAGAGAGAAGATGGCAAGGAAATAACAGGCAACAGGGAGAAAGAAAGCAGAGCTTCTTAACTCATATTTGGCATCAGTCTTCACACAAAAAGAAACTATAGCCCAACATACCAAAAAAACCTACTGCAAAAGACATACTAAAAACAAAAATTAAAATAAGCAAGAAAATGGTAAGAGAACACCTATCCAACCTTGACAAACATAAATCACCGGGACCTGACAGATTACATCCCAGAGTTCTGAAAGAGCTGGCAGATGTTATCTCAGAACCAATGCACCACATCATAAATCCTGGAGCACCAGGGAAGTGGTGGTGGAGGATTGGAAAAGGGCTGGTGTGGTTCTCATCTTCAAGAAAGGAAAAAAACGGACCCAGGAAACTACAGACCAATCAGTTTAACATCAATACCTGGCAAGATCCTAGAAAAGATAATCAAAAAACAGATCTGCAAACAACTAGAAGCAAACAAAGTCATAAGTAGTAGCCAGCATGGGTTTGTTAAAAATAGATCATGCCAAACCAATCTTATCTCATTCTTCGATAAAGTGATTAAAGTAGTAGACCAGTGAAACGCAGTGGACGTAGTATACTTAGATTTCAGTAAGGCATTTGACAAAGTAGACCACAACCTACTCATTGGTAAGCTAGGAAAAGGTGGAATAGACAACATTACCACCAGATGTAGCTGTCTGACAAACCATACTCAATGAGTAGTCCTCAATGGCACTACATCCACATGAAGAGAAGTAAGCAGTGGGGTACCACAAGGTTCTGTCTTAGACCCAGTACTCTTTAATATCTTCATCAATGACTTAGATGAGGGAATTGAAGGGGAACTCATCAAATTTGCAGATAATACCAAACTGACAGGAGTAGCCAACACCCCAGAAGACAAACTCAGGATCCAAAAAGATCTTGACAAACCTGAACAATGGGCCCTATCCAACAAAATGAGCTTCAATGTGGAGAAAAGCAAAGTCTTACATTTAGGCAGGAGAAACCAAAGGTACAAATACAGATTGGGTGAGACCTGGCTTAAAAACAGTAACTGTGAAAGGATCCTTGGAGTCCTAGTGGACGATCATTTGACTATGAGCCAGCAGTGTGCAGCACCAACCAAAAAAGCTAATACTGTCCTGGGTTGTATAAAGAGAGGTGTAGAATCAAGATCACTTGAAGTATTAGTACCACTTTGTAAAACCCTAGTAAGACCACACCTGGAATACTGCAGCCAATTTTGGTCACCATATCACAAAAAAGATGTTGAGAGTTTGGAAAAAATTCAGAGAAGAGCAACAAAAATGATCAAAGGCCTGGAGACTAAAACATACGAAGAACGACTAGGGGACTTGGGTTTGGCTAGTCTAAAGAAAAGAAGAAATAGGGGAGACATTCCCTATTCCAGTATCTGAGGGGCTGGCACAAGGCAGAGGGGGCCAGGTTGTTCACCAAAGCACCAGAGGGAAGGACGAGAAACAATGGTTGGAAACTGATCAAAGAGAGAAGCAACCTGGAATTAAGGAGAAACTTCCTGACAGTGAGGACAATCAACCAGTGGAACAGCTTACCCCCAGAAATCGTGGGCGCTCCATCACTGGATATTTTTAAGAAGAGACTAGACGTTCACCTGTCTGAAATGGTATAGGTTTTCCTGCTTGAGCAGGGGGCTGGACTAGAAGACCTCCAAGGTCCCTTCCAGCTCCTATTCTATTCTATTCTATTCTATTCTATTCTATTCTATTCTATTCTATTCTATTCTATTCTATTCTATTCTATTCTATTCTAAACAATAAATATAATTCTGAATGACTGTTGCTTTAAAAGCAATTAAATGAGTGGTTTATTAAATTTTCACACTCAAGGCAACAATCTTTTTTGAAAAAAAAATTAATTGAAGAGCATAATTATTATTTTTGGATACTGTACAAAAGAGAAATCAGCTGTAACCAATATACTAAAAAAACATGGCTCTTTAAATATCTAATTAAGCATGGGCCTATAGAATTTGATTAACTCTAATCGTTTCATCCAAACACTTTGTAATTCTTTGCCTGCCTTTCTACTGATATTTGCAACTCAGTAATTTTACTCTCCCTTTGGATACTTTTCTAACATTTCTTGCCTGGTTTAATCCTTTACTGGATGCTGTTTTCCATAAATATTCCTGTATTTCCAATCCGCTATTCTACCCAGTTGTTGCATAATTCTTGACAGGATACAAACAATGACTCAGTACTGTCACTTCTGATAGCAAATTCTTCTTTGTTCTGAGTACTAAATCCTCCATCTATCTGTATAAGAAAATTGGATTATTAGTCCATATCCCCAGATATTTCATTGTTTGGATTTTCCATGCCACTTGTTTTATATCATGTTCATATTTTTCCTGGATATTTATATCATACTCTTTTAAAGATCTTTTATAAATTCCTCTTTTCTTTTAAAGGCCTTGTATTAATTCCTCTCCTCTCCCAGAAAAACATATTTTCCTATGTTCCTCCAATCATTCTGTTTGACTTGATCCAATTGTTTCTTTGGAACAGAACATTTGTAGCGAGATTCCCTTGCTACCCACTAATTATCTTTTCAATGCATTACAAAGGAAAAAAAACCCTCTTATCTAGGAAAACTGGCCACTTTACATTCTAATTGTTTTTCTGTCTACTTATTTGAACCACATATTTGAACTACAGAAATCTGGACAGCCACTGGATGTCAGCAAAGCAACACAGGAAACCTAAACTTCACTTCTTCGTCACTCAGTCCACTGGAACCAGAGCACGAACTGGAATCAACAAATATTGATGTTCCAAATTTTAAAATACACATATTTATTTATATTTGTGAAACTCATCTTAACCACCTAACAGCAGCTTATAGAATTTATAAAATATAAACAGGATACAAAGTCAGAATGAAAATGATTAAAAGAGCAACTAAAAGTGAGACACTAAAATTATAGAGTTATAAAAATGGCATGACTATACATATCCTATACATAGGATCCCTAAAGATCCTGTGGAAAAGCCACATTTTCATCAGCTTGTGGAAGGCCATGAATAGGGGAGCCATTTACACTTCAGACAACAAGCTATTTCAGGGGAAAAAGGAGCCACTACAGAGAAGGCATTTTATACCACACCTCCTTCTATGTGGAGACCCATAGCAAGCATTCCCTAATGGTTTGGGTAAGATAGGCAGGCTCTACTGTGGAATGACAAACACAAAAATATTCAGGCTCCAAATTATATAGGGTTTTACAGGTAGCAATGTGTACCTTGAATTACATTTGGAAACCTAAGTAGTGCAGCTAGTGCAGCAGAGCTATAATATGGCAATACTGTGACTGACCACTAAGCAGGTGTGCTGCTGTATTCTGGACCAGCTGAAGTTCCTGGGAGGTCTTCAAAGGCAGAATTGGGTAAAGCAAATTACAATAATTTAATAAAAAATAACAATGGCATGAATGTAGAGAGTAAGGAAGGTGAGGTTGATGGAGATACGCAAGTTCTGTTACCAAAGCAATAAGGGAAAAAAACATATCTTAAGTCCACCACAAATAAAGAATGTGCAGAAGAGACTGAGACATTCACATGAGTATAAAAAGGGGGGAGGAAGTGCAGTACAATCAGACTTGCAAAAGTCTGTTATTATACAGTAGCCATTCACAATGAAAGAAGCGTTAACCTTTTTATTGAAGTTGATTTCCTGGTTTGGTGTACCTGATGGGGGTGCCATCAGCCCTGCAAGTCCAATTGTGTTATACCTCCTTCCCTTAGTTAATACGGACAAATTTCTTTAACAATGTATTTATTATTCTAATTTGATTTCTCAGGATAAATAATAAACTATTGTTTTATATTGCTGTATTTGTTTTTAATGGCAAGCTGTAGTATGAGAGATGCCTTTCTTTGTTTTCATTTATATCCTATTAGTTCTACCAACATAGTAGTACTTTGTTTCTACACTAGTTCCGCTTTTGATTATGAATGTGATGGATCTTATTATATAGAAGTCAGACCAGTCATACAACTTATTCTGAACACATCGCACAGACGGGGGAAATCACTTGTGCAATTTATTTAAAAATGTTTGACATACAGCTTGTGTGATTTATATTTTGCTGCTTTTTCTTAAAGTCATGGTTAGGGAATCTATGGATCTGAAATGTTATAAATTTGGACAGAAATTTATTTTTAATGACACAAAGTCCACAAAGATTGCTAGTAAAAGGAAAAGATCAAGTGTTTTAGATGCTATTTATTGTGAATTAGAAATAACAAACAGCACAAGGAACTGCAGCAAGAGAAAATAGGTTGAGTCTGAGCCAAAAGTTTATCTGCAAAGAAAGAGCTCAATAAATTAAATGTTTATGTGGCCGAGAAGGATTCAGTAAGCTCTCTGCTTATACATCAATGTTTAAGAATAGATTTCTTCCTAGAAAATGGATATCATCTCTTCCTTTCATTATTCTTTGATTATAACATTCCCATTAGGAATGCCACCTGATCAGAAAGTAACTATTCCAATGTTTTCTTATCCTGTGCTCCAGATACACAGCTCATCTGGATGAGAATAAGCGTGGAAGTTAGCAACAATATTTATTTTCAAACACTGCACATTATAAATGCACTACCCAGCCAGATAGCTGAGCTCAGACCCAGCTCATCAATTCACATGCTGCTCTGTGAGTAATTGGCAGCGTTCCCCTGTAGAACCCCACCCACTGGCCATGTTCACAGGGGAAGAAAAAGTCAATAATGAGTCATAGTGAGACAAATAAGGCTTCCCTATCACACAAGAAGTTTAATTTTTATGCCTGAAATCCAGTTCTCCAAAGCCAAGCAGCTGCAGAGGAAGATGGATTGATGGTCAGGAACTAACCGGGCCAAAAATCAACAGAATATAATGAAAAATAATGACTGGAGAGGGAAGAAAAACCACTAGGAGTCTGCTGTTGCTACAGAAGTGGCAGGATGACTGACTGAGGAGCTGGCTTGAAAGGGAATGGCTTGATAAGACCCAGTTTGTCTTTGTATGTTTGGGAAGTCAGCTGACTATTTTTAGACTGTGAGCAGCATTCAAGGTATTATAAGAACCTAGAGGACACACACTTGACTTACAAAGTGTGGTGTGTCTGAATGACATGCATTCCAATGGTCTAGGAGGTTGGGATCTGAGATTTCTTTTGTCTGCTGCATCCCTGCCTACAGCATTATTAGTCTTTGCAAAAAAGCAAGACCAGCTCAGACAACAGTTACCTGCTAGTCTCAGCTAAAGAACTAAAGAGAAGCAATTATCATGACCTCCACTTCCATCTGGGTTCTCCAGTGATCACACTCAGCTCTACTCATTATAATTTGGAAATCCTAACCCACATACTCCCAATAAAAGGAGACTGTACATTCCCTAAAATCTGCAGCCGGCTCGATCACCATTCATGGCTGGATCACTTAGTCTCTCTGATTTTTGTAAATCACTGTATAAGGTGACGTGGGGAATGTGGTGCCAGAGGTAGGCAGCTGTCAAATAAAATTGCTCAGATGTGCCTCAAGTTGTGCTCTAGCCTCAAGGCAAATTCCCATGGAGGTAATTGAAGTTCCATCTATTTATTTATTTGGAAAATTTATATTGCCACCTACTTGCTCACGACGACTCAAGGCGGCTTACAGGAAATAAAAACCCAATATAAAAAATAAAAAATAAAAATAGTAAAATAATAATAAAATAATAATCCCCACCCCACCCCCATCCCTGGCCACAACACACATTCAATGGGCTCCATCCTGCTCTGGGTTCCCCTGGCCTGTTGGTAGAACCACGTCTTCAGGACCTTCTGAAAGGATGTCAGAGTGGGGGCCAGTCTAATTTCTGGAGGGATGATGTTCCAGAGGGTGGGAGCTACCATGGAGGCGGCCCCTCTTCTGTGTCCTGCCAGATGTACCTCCTTAGGGGATGGGACCCACAATATTCCTTGCCTCCATGCTTTAGTGGGTCGAATGGATCTGACTGACAAGAGACAATTCCTCAGATAATCTAGTCCCAAGCCAGGAAGGGCTTCAAAGGTGACAACCAGCACCTTGAATTGTACCTGGAAGCAAATTGGCAACCAATGCTGCTCCCGAAGGAGAGGTTACACATGTACACACCGAGGTCTGCACAAAACCATACAGGCCGCTGCATTTTTCACCAACTGGAGCTTCCAGATGCTTTTCAAGGGCAGCCTTGAAAATAGTCAAGTTGGGAGGTGACTAGGGCATGAGTGACCGTGAGTAGGGATTGTTGGTCCAGGAAAGGGCACAACTGGTGCACAATCCACAGTTGCGCAAAGGCCCTCTTGGCCATGACTCTTCAAGCACAAGTCCAGGAGAACCCACAGATTACACACAGGGTCTGTTTGGGACAATGCCACCCCATCCAAGACCAAAGGTGGCAATTCTCCATGGGCCAAAGAACCCCAAATCCAGAGCCACTCGGTCTTGCCAGGATTCAGTTTCAACCTGTTGCTCCCCATCCAAACCCCTAACAGCCTCCAGGCACTGTGAGAGGGAGGTCACAGGCTGAGACATAAAGCTGAGTTTCATCAGCATATTGATGATATCTCAGTCCATGGTGATGGATGATCTCACCCAATGACTTCATGTAGATGTTGAATAGGAGTGGAGATTACTTGGAAGCAGTTTGATTCTCTATAGGGATGCATGGAAGTAGACAGGATTTTTGAACTGTAAGCTCAGCTATATTCATATAGATTCCGTGTCCTTCCTGGCTAACCAAGGTTTCCCAGAAGTTGGATCCTGGTGGTAGTGAATTCTTCTCTGAGAGAGAGGCTATTTATTTATTCAACTTCTATAGTCAGCCAAGTGACTGTGGATGGTATGTCCACCACCTTGAGTTATTTATAAAAATAATGAAGGTGAGATTAAACAAATCTTTTTAAAAAAAAAGATATTCATATTCATTTCTCCTCGTAGTCCCCCATAGCTGCTATTTAAATGGATCCTATACAGAGAAGTTTACACAAGAGCCTCTGATGAGGGACTTTGCCAAAAGCTTTTTCAAAATCCAAGGCTACCGATTGACAAGGCCAGTTCCATCCATATTCCTGCCAATACTCTCTAATAACTAGAAGCTGGTGACTCAAAATTTATCTTGCAAAAGCCATGTGATTTTCCTTCCACAAGCTTAGTTGCTCTGTGTGTTTAGTTTGTCTAGTTTTATCTCCATTTCACCAACTTAGGCAGAACAGAATTAGGATTTCCTCTCTGAAAAATGTCAGTGCAAACCTATTTCCCTTGTTATCTGTGAGAAAATGAGGTGTTGACTGCTTGGGCAAGCGCCTTGGCAAGATTTTTCAAAATTGGTTTGCCATTGCTTGCTTTCTAGGGCTGAGAGAAAGTGACTGGCTCAAAGTCACCAAACTGGCTTTGTGCCTAAGGGAGGACTAGAACTCATGGTCTGCCAGTTCCTCTTTTGATGCCTTAACCACTACACCAAACTGACTCTAAGAAATGTTGGCTGACTTCATTAAAATATATGATCATAGACCAAACATTTTAAAATATATTGCGTTGCATCCAACTTTTTTTAAATGCCCTTTTCATGCTTGTATCCAATACATCTACAAAAACAATCAGGTTAAAAATCTTCTAATTGACATAGCAATGGCATAAAAGTTTGCTAGAATTCTGGATTTGTACAATTTTGGATCTTAATTTTTTTTTCATCAAATGCTCCTCAAATACTTCTTTTGCATTCCTTGTTTTCATCTTGTACTTCTTCCACCAGAGTTCCTTCTCCATTTTTTGTACTTCTTATGAGGAGAGGTTTTCCATTTTATGAAGGAAGCTTTCTCAACTATTACTGATTCCTGGACACTGGACTCTTCCTGGGGTAAGTTAACCCTTTATTATATTACAGTCAATTAATCTCCAATTGCTCTGATTTTAAAAGATCTTCAGACATGAAAAAGAGATTTGGCTCTTTTGACTTTTCTGCCAGCTTTTAATTTTATCACTGCCACGAATACCAAATTAGCAAATGCTGAAACCTCACTGGGTATGTGTGATTGCTTGATTTTCAATATCTTGCCACTCTAGTGTAACAGGGCCACAAGTACTGATTTGGGGGGGGGTATACAACCATTTTTGCAAATTTGCAAGTACAGAACCCATGAATAATGTGGATTGCTTATATCATGGTTATTGTTTCCTATAAGATCCACAATATTTATGTCTTATATTAGATTACTATTATTTCCCAGGGCTAAATCAGGCTCCTGTCTGGTTGGTTCCAAGATCACTCTTCTAAGAGACAGCCCATCAGAAATCTGGTTCCTTTGTTGTGGTGTCTGTGAGGATAATTGAAATCCCTGGCAAGAGCCTTTTGTCTGCATATCTCCATGATTTATGTCACCACCTCAAGATCACCTTGATCATGCAAGTGACAGCACATCCCAAGATTTAACTTCCATTTTTTATTAGATATTGCCAGCCAGGGTGATTCCATTTGACTGAAATGGTATAGGGTTTCCTGCCTTAGCAGGGGGCTGGACTAGAAGACCTCTGAGGTCCCTTCCAACTCAGTTATTCTGTTATTCCATGGAGAAACCTGGTTTTCCTAGGCTTTCAAGTACATTTGCTACCCTGTTTGATATAAAGACCACTGGTGTGCCTTTCCTGCCTTTTCTATGAAGCTTGAATCCAAGAATGACCATATTTCTTTCATTCTCCTTATCCCACTATGTTTTATTCCATGTACTATATTTATGGTCTTATTCACAACAAAACACTCTTAATCCTTCATTTTTTCAAAGAGATTTCTAACATAGGAATAGAATTATCGTGTCCTTATTCCTGTTTACATAAATCAGAGCTCTCCAACCTTGGCAACTTTAAGATTTGAGGACTTCACCTCCCAGAATTTCCCACCAACCAAGGTTGGAGAGCCCTGGCATAAACAGTTTATGACCTTTTTTAAAAAAATACCCCGATAGTGATGTCCACCCTTTGAGCTTTTGCTACTGGTTGCTTTCATGCTTTGAATTTATAGCATTTCTAGGAATTCTACCTAGGCAGTCATGAACTTCAGCCTGTTTCATAGCAGCCAGAGTGAGTAGTTTTTTGTCTATATTTTCTGAACTGTAGCCACTGCCCCCTCCCCAACACTATCTAGCAATTCATCCAGAGATGTCTACAACCAAGTAGCAAAACAGTGTATGATATCTACAACCAAGAAAAAAAAAACATAGGACCTACAGGTCACAAACTCACACACCTGTGTTTCTAATACTTGAAGTGTGCATAACAAAAATCTGTCACCCAAGAAGGAACACCAAGGATTAGGTTCCTTCTATAGGAATATAATCCTTAAAATAATGTTCTCCACCCCAAGACATCTGTTCTTCAGACAGCAAGGGAGCCATCATTGCATGAATGAAGCTATTACATCCAAGAACATCATGTCTACACATCCCTCTAGTACTTTAAAACATCTCTCATTCCACCAACTTGTTTTCTCAAAACCAGGAGCTTATTGCCTTGAGTGTGAATCTTGACTAATGCCCAACATATATTAACACTCTTTACAATAAACTAAAAAGCACCTTGCCTCTTGCTGGCTTTCCACCTTCATTCTATGTATTGTTTCAAATATAGTTTTCTTTTTCTTCTTTAACAATTGTCATATATTATAAAGCCGTATCTTATAATTTTACAGCACTGGGGGCATTGAGTTCCTCCCACAAGTCTCTGAAGTCACTTTAATGCTTACGCTCTGGAGGTGGGAAGTCAGTGTTCTCTTCCCCCATAAAGTCACAAAACTTTCCTGTTTGCCTTTCTAATTGCTTGCTTTGATTGCAAGTTCCCAAGTGCCTCTTCTTCTTCTTAAAGAGTGCTGACTGGGACTGACATGTTGACAGAGAATGCAGACAACCTACCAGCCATTCAATTCATCAGTGAGTCAACTCGAGTATAACCCCCTGTTGCTTATACTATGTGTTGGGCAAAAGGGCAAACAAACAGCTCATTCAGCCCTCTCCCCAAAAAAGCCTCACCACAACGTCATCCAGTTATCCAAACAATTTATTAAAAATGTAACTGACAAACTCCACAAATACACTAATTCCCTTGCAAAACTCTGTGTTCCTGTTTGCTTTCTTGCTCATTAGCTCGCAACTGCCTCACTGCTTTTCAAAGACTTGCTCCTTTTTGTCAATAGGAAAAAATAGCTTTTTTGCTCTTTTAAAACAGGTTTTAAAAAGATTGCATGCCAGTGGCCATATTCAACGCTTATTAAAGTAATTGCAGCTATTAATCCTATGCCTAAAGTAAGAAAGTATTTTCAAATTAAATTATATTTATAGAACCATGTGTCAAATAGTCCATATTAAAGTTAGCCAAGTTCAGAATAATATAATTGATATGGCAAGGATCAATGTCCTTAAATAACTTATATGACACGTTGCAGAAAGATGACTTATGCAGCAGCTGTGAACAAAACTAAATACGCTTCCTACTTAAGATACAAATACAAAAGTCTTGACAGTTCACCAGTACCCAGCTAGTAGAAAAGCTCCTGTTTGTCTTCAGCCTTGAACCTTAAGCCCAAAGAAGCAAAAGAAGGGAAACTTAGAGAAATCTGCCATAATCCCCAGAGAAAAGTAATAGGACTATCCTTTAAACCCCTAAAATGGGATGATTGTAAGGATGTGGTGACCTATTAGAGAGCTTGCCACCCACCTGATGATCAGCATTTACTCCTTTATTGCTACAATTAGCTTGTTCAAAAAGAAAAAGAACTGAAACATTTTGTATTTGATAAATAAAACATTTGTTTTGAATATCTTCAAGGGTCTAGGACAGGGGTGTCAAACTCGCAATGTCACGTGACGTGTCGCGACGTATTGCAACTTTTTCCATTGCCGGCAATGGGGTGGGCGCGGTTTCGCTATGATGCATCTGGCCTGCGGGCTGGCAGTTTGACACCCTTGGTCTAGGACAGCTTGCCACAGCCATTTCGCTGCAGTCAATAACATGCCTTTCATAGTTATATTTTTGAAAAAATATGGGAAGCTGAAAAGTACCATCTTGCTGAATCCCCTTTAAATGTTGTTGGGCCTCAAACAGATTCAATAAGCTTTCATGAGAAACAAAAATGTGAGGTGATTTGAACCCTATAGTTCATTCAATAAAATAACTACTTGCCCAGAAAAAGACGAAAAGGAAATAAGGATGACAGGAAGTATACTGAAGGAGGTAAAGCAAGGAACAGAAATGGCAGGGAATATTCTAGTTAGGTTGGTATTACTGATATCTCTCATGGTGGCCATTTTGGGAAGAGTTCCCAAAATATGTTCTCAAAATTCCTAGGATGTTCATTAGCCTTAAAAGGATAGGTGCAGATGCTGGTCTAGATGCTGAAATGTAGTTTTAGAATCCTCTTTGAATTGGTTCAAAAGCTTCTGTTTTAACACAATATTAATATTTATTCATTTAAAACTTGGAATCGTAATCTGAAGGCAAGCTAATTTGGACTGTAAAACATATAGAGGACAAAAATAATAATAAAAAAAAGCCATTTGGGAGCCTGAATTTGAGTTACAGTTTATCAGAGGGAAATGCATTTTTGTAACTACACTCAGCAAATTCAAGTGACACTATTTGATAGAGTTAATGGACCTTGAAATAGACAGAATTTAAGGAAATTAACTACATAGCACCACATTTTGTTGACTGTGTCTGGATTTATTTGTGTTTTCAGTTCAGCTAAATAGATTGTGGAAATTCCAGTTTGCAGGTTCAAATCAAATAATGTTATCTCTCTTTGATCACAAATGGATATTGTATTATTGTGGGCTCTGATGTAATGCACATTTCATCATTTTGCCTATTATCCTACAGAGATGATTGCTGTCCTATCTGGAATCAGAATTTATTTCTAGAATAATATCACCACTTATCAATTTATGTTATAGGGAAAATACTCCCCCCCCCCCAAATGATGTTCCAACTTTGGCATGTTCGAGATTACAGCAGTAATTTTTGTAAAGTATATTTGCAGCCATTTAAAAGTCTATATTACCACACTTAGAAACTACATGCTTAAAATTAAATTTAATAAAACTTCTATGTACAATGCTACTTCCCCCCATTTTTTCTGCCTAAGAGCCTAGTTTTATTCACATTTCCAGTATTAAATGCATCTTATCCCATAACCACATCGGTTTTCACTTAAATAAAAACCCAGCATAAACAGTCTTAAACATTTTTACATGCATATGTCCATAATGTTTGCATTACTGCATTATTGTACAGATTTTCAATGGTTCTAAACTTTTCATGTAAGCAGTTTATCTATTATTATCTTATTTTTCTCTGTGTTTTTTCTTTTTTTTTTAAAGAACGTTTTATTAAGTTGTAAAGTAAAATACAAAATACAAAGCAAATAGTAGGACACAATGGGGAGGGAAAAGAAAAAAAAGAGATTGACTTCCAACTTCCCTTGTTGCAGTAGAATAAAGCATTGACGTCAAGCCTCAACTTTTTCACAATAGTAAAACTAGCTATTTCTGTTACAACAAATCAACATAATCAGTGAAACCCAGAATCAAAGTTTCATTTTTTTCCACCTCAAGCACAAAGTCCAAAAGTGGTCTCCATGTAGAAACGAAGGTACTTGTATTCTTTTCTTTTATCAAAGCAGTCAATTTAGCCATCTCTGCCAGCTCCATCAACTTCTATAGCCATTCATCCATAGTGGGAATCGAAATGTCCTTCCATTTTTGTGCATACAGTAGTTTTGCTGCCGTCAACATATACAGGATCAATGTTCCGAATTTTTTTTCCAAATCTTTTTCCATTAAACCCAAAAGAAAAGTTTCTGGTTTCATGTTTATTTTTACTTTAAGGATTTTCTGTATCAAAATGTGAATCCTTCTCCAATATTTCTTTGCTTTATCACATGTCCACCATAAATGATAAAAAGTCCCTTCTTTACATTTACATTTCCAGCATTCATTTGAAATACCTCTATACATTCTAGATAGCTTATCCGGTGTTAAAACTTTTCATTCACATATTCTCCCATTGTTCCAGCATCACATTATAACCAAAATTCCTTGCCCATTGTATCATACATCTGTGTTTTTTTCTATTATGCATACTTTAAGCAGTATTATTCAAGTGGTTAAAATGCATTGCAACCTGCAGGAAACTGCAGCTCCATCTTTCTTTCTTTCTTTCTTTCTTTCTTTCTTTCTTTCTTTCTTTCTTTCTTTCTTTCTTTCTTTCTTTCTTTCTTTCTTTCTTTCTTTCTTTCTTTCTTTCTTTCTTTCTTTCTTTCTTTCTTTCTTTCTTTCTTTCTTTCTGAAATATGAGTTGCATATGAACCACTCTGGCATGTAAATTTATCAGAGAAAGGAAGCTCTTCTTGTATCAGGAATTGTATGCCAGAAATGACACATGGGGTGTTGAATTACTTTGCATTATCATAGTCATAGTAAGTATAAGTTGCAGCTGCCTAGATTGCATTTAAAAATAAGGAAAAACTTCTTGATGATACAATCTGCACAGCAGTGAAATAGTCTACCGACTGGGTTTGTCCAACTCTGGAGGTCAGACAACCAGCTCCCCAGAATGGTTTAACTGTTGTTTTTTCTGCACACTACAGAAAAACAGTCCAGAAGATCCTCACAGTACTTTCGAATTCCACAGTTCTATGATACTTGCATACACTTCTGAATATTAACAACCAGAACCTCGTACAGAATGCTGTATAATCCTGGTTTCACTTGTGTCCTTTGCTCAGTAAAGAGCAGTATATTCATCTACTCTTAATTGTCCAAATTTTTTTTGAGGACTGTCAGCATCATAATAAGAGTTACCAGATTTTGGATATATATTGGACGTAAAACAATCCCATTAATCAACCTTTGGTCCTGAAAGATTTACTATTATTTGAAAATGTTTATGGTCTGTTGAACTATATGGTTTGGAAACCAAGATAGAACAGTTTAAATTGATATTGAATACTTTTACAGTCCCAGCTTTTTCAGGGGAATGGCCTCATTTACTGGCACTGAAAATATAATTCAGCATTTGAAATGTTCAGATTTATGTTTTCTGATCAAGTAAGCAACCAAATCAAGTACAACCTCAGATCCAGAAATATTTCTGCACCTACTTCATTTACTGAGCCATTGATTACATTGTTCAACTTGCAATTTACTCAACTTGCAACCCCAGCTTTTCCCAGCTTGGCCTAATTAAATCAATCTTGGTTAAAGTTCTGGATAGTCAGCATTGCTAATGTGGTAAGTTCCCCTCCTTTCCTCACCTTTTAAAATCTCATTAACTTGAATTTCTAAAGCCTTTGAACAAGGAAGAAAGAAATCCCAAACCTCTTTTCTCCGTGGAGAAATAATGCCACTAAGCACATGTTAGAAACTGAGACTGCAAGGGCTGGCAGGGTGCTAATCACAGTCAGACTTCATGTTCTGGAATTGGAATCAGCATTTCAGCAACAAAAAGTACTTCTCTCTACTCTCTTGCCTAAGAAAGTGAAATCAATTACTCCAATAATCTATCAACAAAAATAGCTGCTTTTACACGTAGTCCTTAACTTACAACAGTTCATTTAGTGACCGCTCAAAGTTACAATATCACCGAAAAAAGTGACGACCATTTTTCAAAATTATGACTGTTGCAGCATCCCTATGGTCACGTGATCAAAATTTGGATGCTTGGAAACTGGTTCATATTATGACAGCTGCAGTGTCCCAGGGCCATGTGATCCCCTTTTGCAACCTTCTGACAAGCAAAATCAATGGGGATGCCAAATTCACTTAACCATCATGTTACTAACTTAACAACTGCAATAATTCACTTAATAACTATGGTAAGAAAGGTCGTAAAATGGGGCAAAATTCACTTAACAACTATGTCATTTAGCAATAAAAATTTTGGGCTCAATTGCGGTTGTAAGTTGAGAACTACCTGTACTCTAATGTGTAAAATAGCCTGGCTGGAGTGTCTAAAGCAGAGGTCCCCAACCTTTTGGCTACCAGGTACCGGTTCCGTGGAGAAAGGTTTCTCCACGGACTGCAGAGTGCATGGTTTTGTGTGCTGCCTGCAGCCCATGGATGGGGCTTTGCTTGTTTGTGCGGACCGGTTGCTTGCATGCCGTGGCCCAGTACCGGTCCACAGACTGGGGGTTGGGGACCCCTGATCTAAAGGATTATAACTCTGCATTCTTTTCTGATTTATGGAAGCTATTAGTTATTGCTCATTAATTCAGTTCTAGATAAACTGGGTTTTAGTTCTTGAAGTTCCTTCTACCAATTAGCTGTCAATTCTCTGCTGTATTTGAATGCAACATGACTATCCCTTTGAAAGGTCATGATTGGCATCTAGCTGACTAGCAATTGTTTCTGCCTTATTGATTTGTCCACCAGAACAAGCCAGCATTCCTCCAAAGAATAACATGCAATATCAATTACTCATAAAGGTTAGACTCTTTTAGATCCATTGGCCTTCTATAATTATCTTACTGTGGGGATGATTATTGGAGTATGTAGCTCTTCTAGAATTCTATTAATTTCCAATTTGGGCAATACTAAAATAGGACAGAATTCAGGCTTAATGTCAAACAAGCTTTGTTTGTTTCCAGTCATTTATGAAAAGTGAAAAAGATGACAATTGGCAATACGACTATACTTTGTACGTGAAAGCAATTGGTATATATTTTTTATTTTAATGGTAAGGTACAAAATGTGAATACTGTATGCTATTCAGTTAATTCTGGGGTCAACATGATTTTTTATTTTTTTTATTTTAAGGGAATGATAGGTACCTGTAGCATTTTTTTTTGACCTGAGTAAAAAAAAAAATTACATCAACCCAGATGCAATGAGTGAAGAAGAACTTCAAATGAGCCTTTTGTCCCTGGACCCCTTGAAGTTTTTAAAAGCCTACTGTAAAGAGCAGGGGTCTTCAAACGTGGCCCTTTTATGACTTGTGGACTTCAACTTCCAGAATTCGTCAGCCAGCATGCCTGGCTGAAGAATTCTGGGAGTTGAAGTCCACAAGTTATAAAAGGGCCTGGCTGAGGAATTCTGGGAGTTGAAGTCCACAAGTCATAAAAGGGCCAAGTTTGAAGACCCCTGGTAAAGAGAATGATACTACAGCAATTGGAAAAATACTCCTTATGTATCCATTATACAACGGCCTTTCTATATTTGAACAAGTGTTGTATTGCTGTGAAATTTCAGTCAGGTATCGCAGGTGGTCTTTGACCTGCAAAGTTCATTTAATGATCATTTGAAGTTACAACGGCACTGAATTATGTGACTTATGACCGTTTTACACACTTAATGACCATTGCAGCCTCCCCATGGTCACAAGATCAAAATTCAGATGCTTGGCAACCGACATGATGGTTGCAGTGATCACCTTTTACAACCTTCTGACAAGCAAAGTTGATGAAGCCAGATTCACTGAACAACCATTTTACTAACTTAACAACTGCCATGAATCACTTAACAACCGTGGCAAGAAAGATTGTAAAATGGAGCAAAACTCACTTAACCAATGTCTCACTTAGCTACAGAAATTTTGGGCTCAGTTGTGATCGTAAGTCGAGGACTACCTGTATTCCGAAATGTGGATTTCATTCCCTGTTTTTCCTATATTAAGGAAACCAACTCCAATGTTAATAGGTTAATTGCATGATATAAATATATATATCTAGGAATTGTTTAGTTTTTCCACAGAGGAGATTATACTTTTGCAGGCCTTTCATTCTCGTTTGCTTGCTTGCTTCTCTCTCTGGCTATCTTCGCATACAATTAAATTTTTTTTTTAAAAAAACCCTCTTTGAAATGCATTGCCATAACCATTCCTGGCCAGGAGATGTTGCTGCATGCTTTCAGCTAAACACCTGCAGAATGGCAAGAAAGGCATTAATGATCCAACCATCTTCAGCTCCAGACCATCTCTGCATGAAAAGCATTCTATTAGCAAATTGCATCAGGGGCTACATTGGCTGGTTATTATGCAGATTTCTCTCAACAGCTTCAACTGCACCACAAAGAAACAAAGCTGCATCCATTCTAAAGCTATTCTGTCCCCTTTACAGCCAGACTATGAAGATTGAAGACCCAGCTGTAAACTTTTGGTTCATTTTTGTTGGTTAACGAGAGCAGGATGCAGCCTGGGCAAGGCATGAAATGGGCATCAAAGGTACATTAAACATCACAATGTAGGTAATGTTGTTTCATTTCGGGAAGTGAAGGCCACTTTTGAAAATAGAGGAATAAAAGGCAGCTATCAGTGTGCAGCTTCCCAGTGGCTTGGGACCCATGCTCTCATACAATGCAGCATGTGAATGCCACCATTGAGGAAAAGGAAATTGGAGATACAGAGGCAGAAAATTGTTCCTGGTTGGATAGCAACATCCCAGCTTCTCAGCAGAGCCTTACTAAGATAGTGAAAGGAGTCTATAGAAGCATTGAGAATTTGAAGCTTTCTGCAGCGACTAGGCATCCACGAGCTCATTTGCTTAGTCATTTGCCAAAGACGTAATCCCGGGATAACTCCTCTTTTGTATTCTTAATGCTGTATTCCAACATTAGCTAAGCTTTCAAACAATATTATGTTCCACCAATGGTTTTGGAATATGGATGTGGAACCACATGCCATTTAGAATGATGCATGATTATAATGGTTAACTTGAGTTCTGCAACAAAATGTTTATATTTCAGGGTTCCTCACTTAGGAGTTCAGATAATCCATTCCATTCCTTTATACGCAATTCCCCTTCCCGTTCATAATCTTGTTGGACTCCATAATGACTATGCATACTTCATCCTCTGATTTATAGAAGACTTCTCCCTTATACTTTTTGGTTCGCTTGCAAACATTGGGGTTCCACCCAGCCTTTTAATACTTTCATCTTATGCCCTTCACTACATACAGGGCATGGTTATTTCCAACAAAGAGTATTACTGCTGAAAGTGATGGGATGGGATGCCCAAATAATGTGACAGGAGGAAGCATTATTGTTGTTGTTGGATCTGCCCAGGATGTAGAAACCATGGCATTGCCTCATTAACCTTTGTAGATTTGACTTGCACCGATACAAACTGGTAATTCCACCAAACTGCTGGAAAAGAAATCAGCTGATTCTTGATTTCTAAGATAACTAAGTTCTGGTTAATGAAGTCAGAGGCCCTGGGGTGATCATCCAAAGCAGCTGAGTGCTCATTTTCAGAATGGTTATGTTACATAATTGATTATTTAATAAACACTTCTGGAAACATTTTGAACTACTCATGTTTGGGATTTTGTGCATTGATTGGCACAAGTTATCGCATTGTTTTGGGTCCAAGATCAGAATGACCTATTTATTGGTCACAATGACTCTATATAGCATCAGATATTTCCATCAGGTTCGCTTTCCAATTTCTGGCTGTGGCCTGAATCAGAAACATACTTCTTGATAAGTGCCTCAACTAAGAAGACATGGAGAAGCTGAGAAAGTACTTAATTTGCTCTAGAGGAAGGCTCACTTTTTAAGGATTTGCATGTCGATAAATTAGCCTCCAATTATAAAATCTTATTTATTTTCCTGAAATTGTTGTGTTTTCCAACAGTTTAGACCGATATACAGGTAGTCCTCAACTTACTATCACAAATGAACCCCAAATTTTTGTTGCTAAGCAAAACAGTTGTTAAGTGAATTTTGCCCCATTTGTGATCTTTGTTGCTCTGGTTTTTAAGTGAATCACTGAAGTTAAGTTAGTAACATGGTTGTTAAGTGAATCTGCTTCCCTATTGACTTTGCTTGTCAGAAGGTTGCAAAAAATTGTCACATGGCCCTGAGACTCTGCAATTGTCATAAATATGAACCAGTTGCCAAGCATCAGAATTTTGGTCACATCACCATGGGGATGCTGCAATGGTCGTAAGTGTGAAAAATGGTCATAAGTTACTTTTTCAGTACCGTTGTAAATCCAAACAGTCACTAAATGAACTGTTGTAATTCGAGGACTACCTGTATCAACTCCATGATTCTCCCAACTATACAAAACAGACAAGTTGTACAAGCAATGAATGGTTAAAGCGGAAGAAAGTTATACTTGGGAAGTCCACGATCTGACCTTAATCCTAGAGAAATGTTGTGGAAGAATTTGAAGAGGTCACTTCACGCAAGGAAGTCCATCAGCGTTGCTGAGTAGAAGCTGTTCTCTAAGGAGGAATGGGTTAAAATTCCTCCAAACCCATGTGCAGGATTGATCAACAGTTATTAGAAATATTTAGTTTCAGCTACTGCTACCTAAGGAGGGGCACATGAATTACCGAAAGCAAAGGTTGTCACGTATTTGCCATGTACAAATATGGAGTTTTGGATCGTTTTCCTTGATACATCAATGAACAAGTAGAATGCTTTTGATTCGTTTGTTTAATTGGATTCCCTTTATCTAGTTTTAAGACCTGTGTGGAAAACAGCACATTTAAGGTCCTATTTATGCAGAACATTGAAAATTCAAAAAGAGTTCACCAATGTTTAAGCAATGCTATACAGCTAATCCTGGACTAATGTCACAATTGAGGCCAGCATTTCTGTTGCTAAGCAAGGCAGTGGTTAAGTGAGTTTTGCCCCATTTTATAGCCTTTTCGCCACAACTGTTAAGTGAATCACACAGCAGTTGCTAAGCGAATCATGCAGTTGCTAAGCGAATTTGATTTCCCCCATTGATTTTGCTGTTTAAAAGCCAGCTGGGAAAGTTACAAACAGTGATCACATGACCCCAAGACAGTGCAAGTGTCATAAATGCATGTGAGTGACCAAATGCTTGAATTTTGATCAGTCATAATAGTCACTTTTCCGATGAAACTCTTCAAAAGAACTTCGAGGCATTGTTTACCTTAAAGAATCTTTATTTTGAGTAGCATAATATCGGCACTGCATAATCGAAGCCAAAAACTGAATTCCCCTCTCCTGAGTACATAGTATCAAAGCACAATTCCCTCCTTCAATTAACAGTCATAAATCACATTCCCCAATTAGCTTGAAGCGCGGGCCTCCTCTCCAGTTCTCCAGCCCGCCAATTCCTTATCAGCTCTGGTTACAATAACCTTGTTTCTCACGCTAGGTTTAGTGTTGTTATGTCTAGCTGGACTCTCGTTCACATCCCCCCTCCCAGCATCATCTAACTCTAAAAGCAAAAGGTAAAAGATGGCTACATTTCCCTCTGTTGTCAATGCAAAAACATCCGATGTTAGCAGCGTTGACAGTGCTGTTTTAACTTTGAATGGTCACTAAATGAATGGTTATAAGTCAAGGACTACCTACAGTATATATCGTATTCTGTCCCCTTATATTTAGCAAAATTGTTAAAAGGTTCTCTTTACACCCGTGCTTTCAGCTCTAACCAAATGACTCTGGGCAATCCACCTTGGCGTGTATGCTTTGTTTTAACTCTCATTGTTTTCTGGGTTTTTGTTTTGTTTTGTTTTAGTTTTGTTAGATACTGGAGGACTTGCAATTAGAACAATCCATAAGTACTATAAACAGACGAACTCCAAGAATTTTCAACAATAGCTCTGCTGGGATGGGAAATTCAGGGAAATTCTGAAATTTGAAATCTGTGAGGCTTTGGAAGGATGTTCTACATGACTTGGAGACAAGGTAGCTCACGGTTGCTATAATGTGAACCTGTCCAGTATTAGAATACACTCCTGGATGGTTGTTGTCAAATTGTAGAGCATATGTTAAATGCATGCATAGCAGAATACAGGCCATTTCCTACCCCACTCCTACCCTCTTTCCAGCTTTTTTTAAAAATTGGCCAGAATCTAGAGTTTTACCTGGAAATGTTCATCTATGAATGTTTTTTTACGGCACAGATCACATTGCTTTTGAAGATAGGATAGTCTTGTCCTTGCATAATGAATGGAAGAGAAAAGAACCCCAACACTTGCCTTGTATTGAAAGTCCTGAAGCAGGTTGTCTGCTGTAGGCATGTGAGATTGAAGATGTAACGCAATTGGGGAGTTGCATTCTGCAGGGAATCAAGCTGCCTGCTGAAGTCTTGTTTTCCGATATTTGAAGGCTTATAGGACCAAATGGGATAGATACAGAAGCGGCGGTAGCGTCAGCCATTGCAAACTTGCTAGGTCTCATGAACACCTATATGGAGCTACAGAAGTAATTTAATGTTCAATTCAAAGAGCCTTGGATTAGATACCACACTCAGTATGCACGATTCCCGATTTCATGGCCTTTAGCCGAGCTCTTATTCAACTGCTGTGTTTTGCAGACACATTGGTTTTTAGTCCATAATTATAATGTAGCAAAAAAAATATCAAATCATATAATGCACCAAACACAAATCATCCACGTTTGTTAACTTTTTAATTTTTTTTCCAATAAAAGTTGCAGCTTCTTCCAAGTCACCTGTGCATACCACCCACCTAAAATAAAAAAATTGTTGAGAAAGGAATGTTTTTTTTTGGAAGGACACACAAAATCTGACTAGTGAATACTTCTTTTTGTTGAGCTACAGTAAGTGCTGGTCTAAACAGAGCTACTGAATTTGCAACAGTTGGCCATATGTAAGCGTAAAAGCAGTCTAAGTAGAAAAGCAATCTCACCTAAATCTTGCTAAGGTGTCCCATTGTGGTGGAGGTGGGGGGTTTTCCTGGGAAGAAGGAGTGAAGGATTCTGGAAGTGTAAACCAGGGATCTATAATCCAGTGGTGGGATTCAGCCGGTTCGCACCACTTCGGCAGAACCGGTAGCTAATTTTTTGTTGCCCAGGCCCAGAACGGATTTCCGGAAGCGGCATCCACACAGAGAACCGGTTTTCACATATTTGAATCCCACCACTACTATAATCCCATCAGTATCACACAAGGCACGAAGAGTCATTCTAGCTCCCAAGTGCAGCAGTGCTGTAGAAATGTTCTGGAGGCAGATGATCACTATAGTAACCACAGCAAAACCATCATTTCATACTGTAAGGGAGAAGGTAGTGAGTGGTAAACCTCTCCTGCACGTTACGAAGAAAACCATATGGATAGAAAGTATAAAGTGATGGATGACACAGTGCCATGTGATCAGCCTCTCAAGTTGGATAACGTACAACATCTACTAGAAGCTGAGAATCTTTCAGACTACTAATGATGTTATGATGTGGCTAGATTAAACCCTTTGGGGCATGTAGTTGCTGATGTTGCTATGCAGAAAAAAAAAATCCAAAACTGCAAAGCCAGAATTATGCTGGGAACAGGAAATGTAAAAAGCATGAAAATGGGGTACTCTCAACACAGTTGAAGATGAAACAAACTAAATACAATCTTAGCTATCAGAGAACTCAGATAGATTGGAATTAAACACTTTCAGTCAGAAAATCATACTGTTTACTATTCAGAACACACACATACATACACACAAACACACAAAACCCAAAGAAAGAATGGTGCTGCTTCCATAGCCAGAAAGGATATAGCAGAATAGAATACAGAATAATAGAGTTGGAAGGGACCTGAATGAGAGAAGTTACAAGAAGCATATTTATTTAGGATTTCATAGATAGATAGATAGATAGATAGATAGATAGATAGATAGATAGATAGATAGATGGATGGATGGATGGATGGATGGATGGATGGATGGATGGATGGATGGATGGATGGATGGATGGATAGATAGATAGATAGATAGATAGATAGATAGATAGATAGATAGATAGATAGATAGATGATAGATATAGATGATCGATAGATGTGAGAAGAGAGAGAGAGAGATCTGTTTTTCTATTTCAGTCTAGTGCTCAACCACAAACAGTTATAAAGTTAAAGCATTTCAGATAACCCATTCAGCAGTCTAGGATGATTACACATTTGTATAGTCCAACAGTGCAGCCTTTGGTAGATCACCATCTCCAGGTCTTTGGGGCAGCAGAATAGCAGCAGATGAAGATGGCTAGGTAGGGGGCATGCATGTATCCATGAGCCTGAAATTACCAATAAGCATCATTCTGATCCCACTCCCAATTGGCAGTTGAGGGTGCATTGACCACTGACTAAAGAGAAAGCACTGGTTTAATAACAGTACAGTTAAGGATAATTTAAAGCTGTTACATTTTGGGGTTGAGAGCCAGATGAAAACAATTTTATGGGCATAGAGAAGAAAAAAGAGACATTTATAAGCCCAGTAGGGAAAGGCTCCAAGAGTGTCCTGAGGTATCTTCTGAAATATTATTGTCAAAGGTTTCACAGTGTTCTGAAAGGAAAAAAATCACTGTCATTCAAGGAAACACTGCTAGTTGTGTATACGTAGATTCCATACTGACATTCAACTGAATAACACATCTGGAGTTATTTTTTGTTCTGCTCAGATATGGAACGAGAACTTTACCAGTTTGAGGTAATTCTGATTACATCGCTGACCTGCTTTTAGATGTTTAGACAAGATGGATGCAAATAATATTTTGATCTGAGAGCATAAATAGAAAATAAAGGAAACATTTTCTTATTGAGCAATTTTTCTTTTCCTCTTATGTTTAATGAGCACTGATGATGTCATCTAGTTTGGGTAATAAAATATCTTCAGGAAAACAATCAAGCTCAGATAGCACCAAGGACCCTCATTTCAACTCTGAGCTACAAATATTCTCCTTTAATGTTATGTTATTACGAAAATTGATTACAAGATAAGTAGAATAAGGTATTTACAGATTAAAAGGCGATAATCCAAATTCAATTTTCTTCTTTAAACTGCTAGTGTACACACCTTAAATAGCCCATTAATAATGGTTTTGAGTAGGAACAGTATTATTTTAGGATCTTATTTGTCCTCTATCCAAAATTGGATCTAAATTGCATAGTGGGTTCCTAGATAACTGTTTAGTTGATAGATGATAGTGTGAATAAAGCGCTGCTTGTATCTTATGCAAGAAATCCTTTGAGAAAAAATGATGAACTTTGAATTAACAAAGAGAGAATGATGGAATATGGTGGCCCATTGAAGATCAGCCAGAATTACTCCATGATTGGAGCAAAATTTGAAACAGTGTGTTTCTGATCAGAAATAAATGCACCATCTTTCCTCTACAGTTTGGAGTAGGATTTTGTGCTTTTCAAGAACCACACAGTGGACATAAACCCAACAGGTTCAGCTTTCCCTTTTTGTAAAAATGATGCTTTTTGAATTTCTGCTTTTTACGCATCTCTTAAAGGCATTGAAACTTTGCTAGGGAAAAAAAAGCAACTCTACCTGGAATCTCAAATGACCTCCTATGATTGGGCTACTAGTAAAAATGCTTCCGTTAATATCTCTTTTTTGCTTGTTATAAATAGCATATGTACCAGGAGGCATTTTGCCAACTAGCTGCTGAAAGGCCATTTTCTTCTGCCGTCTCATAATTATGCTGTTAACAGAAACTCTGATAATGAATTGTTCCTGCATGAGCTGTCCATGGAGCAAGACAGGAAGATATATTTATATTTACTTTCTTGACCCTGGAAATATGAAGCTGATAGAGTAGGCAATATTCAACAGCTAGCTATGCAATGGGAGAACGAGCCAAGCCTAAGGACTGTTGGGTGGTTCCAGTAGAAACTAATGGTTCTAAAACACTGCGTAATCGCAGAGGCTAAGTTTGCAGGAGCATCAGATAAAGTAGAACTTAATTTACAGGCAAGAATAAAGATTATGCCCAATTCAGTCTAACCCCCACCTCTATTTGTCTAAGTAAAGCATGCTGGAAACTTGGCTTAGTTTTTTTCCTTAAAGATGAAAACACGGCACCTTTCACCCTTGATAGGGTCTTGTTTTTACAACAGTGCTATAAGCCTGTTTCATTCCAACAATGAGATTGTTGAAAGAATAGAGTGTTTACCAATTAACCACAAGCATGTTCAGCTTAGTAGCATATTGCCACATATAATAACAGTATTTACTGACTTTGTTGTGCTCATCAAAGACAAATAGTCAGGAAAAAAGTCTCTGCATGGATCTGCAACATGTAGAGATATTTTTTCCTGACTATTTGTCTTTGATGAGCACAACAAAATCAGTAAACACTGTCATGCTACCAAAGTGTGTGTAGGGGGAAGCCTCCTGGCATTTTCCAGACCTTGAATGCATACATCAAAGGTTAGATCTTTAAGAACTGTTTTATGGGTCTGCTCTGCCCCAATATTGTCTCTTCTTCCTGGAACTAGTTCTTCAAGATCTCTGGAAGAGGTTTTCTTAGGTCAACTATCTGTGATTCCTTTTCTCAACCTTCTCCAACCAGATGCCTTCCACATATATTTCAACAAGAACTTCTCAAATTCAACAAATTATAATCTCAAGACAAATAGAGAATCCTGAGCTGAGGAACACCATTTTAATCTCGAGATGTCCATGATACCGAAACTGAAAATTGTTTATAAGCAAAGCATCAGTTTTTTTATCACTTTCAGCAGTTTTTTTTTCTTTGTTGAACAAGGAGGATTAAATGAATATTAAATTGCATAATGAAGAAATAAATTCACCTTAAACAAATACCTATCTCCTATGGAACATGTCTTCTAGGAATACGTTTTCCAGTTTCACATATAATTGAGGTACATTCGGTTGAGTTCAGAGGCATAAATTATCTATGAAGTAGAGGCAGGCAACTTTTTCAGGGCTCAGAGATCTCATCACTTTGGGAGAACGCAAAAGTCACAAAGGAAAACCTTACATACGATGCATTAGCTGTATTTCCCATATGGTTATGGCCAGAAATTTCTCATTGCTCCTGTTTTATGTCAAGGAGGTTTTTTTTAACTTTATATCTTTATTCTATTTCTCAGTTACTTACTTATGCCATCCTTTTACTTATATTACAGTGAAGCATTTAGAACAATGGATTTCCCACCACTTCAAGACATCAGTTCCGTTGGCAAGAAGCCAATAGAAAAATCCCTTTTCACAATTGGTAACATTTATATGTTTATTTATTACGCAGATTTACAAGACCACCCAAATCAACAGTGACTCTATTAATTGCTCTCTATTGCTGTTCTACCTGTGCTGTGTTCTTTCAGCTCAGCCTTTCATTTCCACTCCTTTGGCCCCCATACTACTCCATACCATCCCAGTGGCTCCACCTCCTCCCTATTGTCCATGTGGCTACCCATGTCCAAGCTTTCAGATGTTGTTCAGGAGGGGAGGACATCTTCCACACTTCCTCCTTGTCCTTCTATTGTCAATATTCATTTGTTTGCAGAGAGCAGCAGGAAGACAGAGCAGCCAGGCTAACAGGCTCTGGAATGCCACTCCTCAGTTATTGAGTTGAGCAAGTGTCCAGAGTTTGCTGACCTCCAATATAAGCCTATTTCTAACTTATATATTAAATAAACATGGGCCTAATCTTGTCAGTATCTGGATGGGATAGAGGGAGGGGCTGCAGTCAAGTAATAGATATCCCAAATCCTCCACAAAGCAGGTGAAAATACAGAATCAGAGAAATGGAATCTCTTTCAGTTGTATGTGGAGAGTTCAAAGCTGGGAGACTTTCTGAATGAAACCAAAAGTGTTTCAACCATACTAAATGTGCTGGGTTAAATGAGTGCTTGTAGGAATCTAATAACACCAGTTGGCTTGGCAATAAAGCCCAGAATAGGAGTTTGATATGTGGAGGCATGTACCTTTCTCTGTCTGTCTGTCTGTCTGTCTCTCTCTCTCTCACTCACACACACACACACACATACACACACACACACCATCTTACCCAGATACACAGAGAGGTTTATATCCATGAATGTAACAGCTATCATACTCTATCAGGCTAAGGCAATTTTTAATAATGAAAAAGAAATGAATTCCCAATAAAAATGGAGAACCCTTTGGTTGTTTAGTCAAAATTTAAATTTTGGGGAGGGAAGCAAGAACCATGCTTGGTAGAGCCATATCGTGTATAAAGCTAGAGTTCTTCTTCCCCCTTCTCCAGTGAGGAATGTGTGTGCTTTTTTCTTTTTAAGTTCATGATTCCTATTGTAGGGCTTTATTACCATTTTATGAGTTCCTCAACTCAAAATGGTAGGAAATAGCATGATTTCCTTTTGGGAGGCAACTGAAGAGGGTCATAGCAACCCAAAAGGTTGTCCACTCATAAAAGAATGAATTGTTAAAGCCATTATGACATCAGTAGTCATTTCACCAATCCCCACTCTCATTTCAAGCCTATTTGCAAGCCTAGCAACAAAAGGAAAAAAAAGGCTGTAATTCTCTGCAGGTTTAAAAGCAAAAAAAGTTTAAAATGAATGTGAGCAGACAATGGCAAGAGACAAATGTAGTTGCTCTTTGCAGCTCAGCTACAGTCTATTCAATCTCACAAACTGTGCAAGTTCCTTCAGAGGTCTGCCCTATCATGTTAAACACAGTTTGAAATTACAATCTGAGTGTCTTTTGTGGAAAAGCAAAGTAAAAATAGTGTTTGAAGTGAATTTGATAGAATATAACAATGACAGCGACAATGATAATAGGAATGATGGGGTTAAACAGTAATAACAAGCTGGAGGGGACTACATTTACTTCCCATTGAGTCTTATTAGTGTAAGAATGGATGAAATAAGTTGTGGGTTAACTACTTTTTCAATTTACCAAGAATGGATAATGCACCGATTAATTAAATTAAGTTAATTAATTAATTTACTTCCCATTGAGTCCTATTAGTGTCAAAATGGATGAAATAAGTTGTGGGTTATTAAAATACTTTTTCAATTTACCAAGAATGGATATCTTCACTGATTAATTTACATAAATGGAAGTGGTGAATTTGTTTCATAGTTTCACTGTACCTTAGGGCCCTTTCCAGATGACAGTCCTATTTCTAGATGACAATAGATGTGCGTGTCCACCAGAAAAATAAACATTGAGTTGACATTTTACCTAATACATTTTTTATGCTTTTATATCCTATTTCATTATCACATTAGTAGGGGCACTAGATGACGTCTATTTGAAATGGGTGATTTCTCACAGGAATGCTGTCACTTGATGGATGCTATGGACAACAATTTATAAGCACGTTTATGTGACTTGCCTGGGGATTGACAAAGATGGAGTGAAAGTCATTGAAGGAAGTAACAATGTGGCTAGAAATTTAATGAATGAGTAGCCATTCACTAGACCTCATTGTATGCAGTATTGTAGCATGAGTAAACCTGTAGTTGCCTAGAAAAGATATACAATGAATTCTTCTGATCTTCCTGTTTTAATTAAAAAGTGCAGGCCAAAGTTCAGATATCTTAACTCAGAACGCAACAACATGTTACACAGAAAGAGAATTCTAGACTATGCCACTTGAGATTCCCTGGTAAGGAAGAAGTATATTTTAGAATGATACCCCACATTTAAGAAAAGAAAATGTGTGCATCTGTACATCTAAAATCATATTTAGCACAGAATTTTATTCCTACCATGTTGGATTACTCCAGGCAGGAATTTCTCTCCCCAAACCATTCCTAAATACAACCCTATATTAACATCTTCAAACCTAAATTGTTTCTTCTAATGTTCCACCTATCATAGCTTCCCATCTTTGGAGATTTACTTTGGTTCCTTTTCTTACACCAATGTGAAAACTATGCATGTGCCAAAGCAATTTGGAAATGATTTGAAGAAACCCATATTGTATGTCTTGAACTTCCCTCTTTAGAGACACTTAGTATATTGATATAAGGGTGCATGTAGAAACCTTCCTTTCTTCTAAAACTTTGCCTGCTGGATGAGAATGAACGGAGAAAAATTTATTGTTCAGAGCTTCGCTTTTTAGGAAGACCGAGCAGCACTTGAGATGGCTAGATAAAGAACTGTTTCATTTATTCATAATATTTTCTCATTCTTCTTTCAGGCAAGGCATCATGCATATCATTCTTGTTTCCAGTTTTTCCTTAAGGAATGAGGAAGGTTGGAGTGACAGACAGGTAGCTAAGAATGGACCTGAAACTCGGTACAACATATGTGCTGTTGAAGGACAGAATGGGTGATTTTTTTTCTCACACAAAGGTCATCATAACACACATAGCAACTAATTTGTGGAATTTAACTTCTCCAATATGACTGGGATTTTACACAGAGTCCATTCTTAGTGGAAATTGCAGATGCAATGTCAGAAAGATTCTTATTTTGTAAAATGTCCTCTCAATATTCATCTGGCATAAACAACTTTTGGACTCCTATCCAATTTGATTACTTTTTCACTGGAGCCCTTACTTGCTATATATTGTAAACACCTGGACACAGAGATAAACACCCCATGTTCCATTTGGCACTGAAAAGCTATTTGGTAGTACTAACAATGCATCTTTATGAAAAACCCACCATTTTCTCCTTCCTGTGGAACACTTGTCCAAACTGTTCACAAATGGTAAGCATTGTAATTGAATTATAGAGGTCACTGAAAAAAGGTCACATCTTAAAAGCTTTAATTCTACTGATGTACTAAACATAAACAAGGGTAGCTACATTGTCTAGTTACTTCTGTTGACATTCCTACTATACAATCTGTCCAATGTTGAAACTCATTAATTCTCATTACTTCTTTATGGATATAGACTGTTATCTCCCCACTAACATAGTATTTCTATGTCTTTAAGAGAGGAGAACAAAACTTGCTGTCTCATGTGGCTCACATTATTAAATATACAATGGGAAATTAAAGTATTCATTTTTAATCCATTTAGAGGCATGTGCATTTTATAAAATCAAGTTTATTTTTTCTCCTAGCTCTGCACACTATTTGGAATGTGGCTTCTGAGGCCCTCAACTTGAGAAACTTAACAAACTTTAAAAAGCTTGCACAGTGGGAAACTGCAGAGATTTGGCTTTCTCAAGGCTGTACCGTAGTTATCCAAATGTATCACCAGTCCCTCCACAGGCAAGGCTGGATCAGTTGCACAAACAAATCGAAACCCCCCTTCTGAAAACAGCAGTTTTTTAGGACTGCTAAAAAAAAGCAGCAGGCATCTACAAGTTGAACTTCAGAGCCCCTTGCAGTAGCAGAAAGAGAACTCTCTTTACTATGTATCAAAGGGTATCAAACATCCTTTGTTATGTAGCAAAGTGACATGGAAGACTTTGCAGCAGCTATGAGAGAATAATAATAATAATAATAATAATAATAATAATAATAATAATAATAATAATAATAATAATAATAATAATAATAATAATAATAATAATAATAATAATAATAATAATAATAATAATAATAATAATAATAATAATAATAATAAAGTTGGAAGGGACCTTGGAGATCATTTAGTCCAACCTCCTGCTCAGGCAGGAAACCCTATACCATTTCAGACAAATGGCTGTCCAGTCTCTTCTTAAAAACTTCCAGTGTTGGAGCATTCACCGCTTCTGGAGGCAGGTTGTTCCACTGGTTAATTGTTCTAACTGTCAGGAAATTTCTCCTTAGTTCTAGGTTGCTTCTCTCCTTGATTAGTTTCCATCTGTTGCTTCTTGTCCTGCCTTCAGGCACTTTGAAAAATAGCTTGACTCCCTCTTCTTTGTGGCAGCCCCTGAGATATTGGAACACTGCTATCATGTCCCCCCTCGTCCTTCTCTTCATTAAACTAGACATACCCAATTACAGCAGCCGTTCCTTATATGCTTTAGCCTCCAGTCCCCTAATCATCTTTGTTGCTCTTCTCTGTACTCTTTCTAGAGTCTCAACGTCTTTTTTACATCGCGGTGACCAAAACTGGATGCAGTATTCCAAGTGTGGCCTTACCAAGGCATTGTAAAGTGGTATTAACACTTCACATGATCTTGATTCTATCCCTCTGTTAATGAAGCCTAGCACTGTGTTGGCCTTTTTGGCAGCTGCAACACACTGCTGGCTCATATTTAAGTGATTGTCCACTAGGACTCTGAGGTCCCTCTCACAGTTACTACTATTGAGCAAGGTACTCCCTATATTATACCTGTACATTTGGTTTTTCTTGCCTAAATGTAGAACCTTGCTTTTTTCACCATTGAATTTCATTTTGTTAGATAGTGCCCAGTGTTCAAGTCTGTCCAGATCCTTCTGTATCTTAAGCCTGTCTTCTGGAGTGTTGCATGAGTCATTCAGTACTGTGGTCTCATCAAGACAGCACGAAGTGTATTTATTAATTTTAAATATTTATGCTGGAGGAGGCAATCTGTGGTCCTGTGCAGCCATCAGCCTATTTTTCTATGGCTTCTAGCATGATTTCTAAAGCCCTCTACAATTCATCAGAACATATTTCTGGCAGCAAGATAACATGTCAAGATAATATGTCACTTTCCCAGCAATTTGGGAAAGAGATAAGAGGGTTTCAGGGAGACAGCGAGAGAAAAAGAGACACCAGAGAGAAGGGATGCACATCTACTTTTTTTGGTTTCAGCCCCCCAAATTTATTGGCATATGACCCTCTAAGAGCTTATCATCCCAGGCCTGAAACTCCTGATGGAGATATTTGTATTTATAATATTTATAAATCTGTATTTATATTCTGTCTGTCAATTTAATTATTGCAATAATACAAAAGCGAAGAGTTATATAGATAAACAGCACCCTTTAGACCTTGACCAATGCATGGGTTTCTTTCTTTATTTCTTTTCTGGTAGAGAATGGCTCTCTAAAGTAGTATTGTACAAAAAGTTACCCTGCATTTTTTCTTGCCAGTTGTCATTTCATTTGGTAAAAACACAAAGCTTTTTAATTTTTTTTCAAGAGAGAATAGAATTTTGGAAAAAATAGTTTTGAAGGGTGGAGGATGATATTCCCACACTTACTCAGTGTTACATTGGCCACGTGCAAATGTTCTGACTTTCACTGTACAACCATCTTTATAGTAGCCAGCAAAAATCAGTTCAGTACCAAGGCGAAAAAAATCATGATGTAATGTCCTGTTTCAATTGGGAAGTGTGTATCTCTAGAACAACTGGGTCATGTTTCTGATGGATGAGCATTTTTGAGAAATTGCAGGTCAGGTTTTGATTCAGCTTTACCAGAAACTGTCCTTCACTAGACAGAGACTGGAGCCAGGCAAGATACCTATGTCTAGTTATTCTTCCAGGAGATATGGGATGTAGAGTCTCTGATAGAACCATAGGATGATGGAAGGGTCACAGTATGCTTCCTCTTTAGTTTCCAGTTCCTGACCATCTTTCATGAACTCATTCCAGTTTGTCTAAATTTCACCTGATGTTTGTCAGCCAGAACTGAACACAGTTCTCAAAATAAGGTTTAACCAGTGCTGCTTCTGCACATTGGCTTGAAGCCCCTACAGTTAGCCCTGTTTTGCTGATACAACCCCACATGTGCTTAGGAGCAAATTTAATCAATAAGCTTTAAGTACATAAGTTATGATTAAGCCAAAAGGTGCTGGCACTCTATTCTCAAGGCCTCTGGCTTGCCTTCTACGGTGTCTACAAAGTAGACCACTTGAACATTGTAAGCAAATGAAAATCAGTTTGCTTATCAGCAAAATATCTCTTGAAAAATCAGCCAAACTAACAATTTCTTATTTAAAAGGTCATCCATTAGATGGCAGCTAGTTAAGACAATGATGTAAAATGGCCGGTTGAAGGACTGAAAGAATATTTACTTAAAGGCATGTAAATCCTTCTGCAACTAGCATTCAGCCTTGGAAGACCATCTCCCAGCTGCTTTTGAGTCTTGAAAACAAACTGGATCTTTCAATACATCAAGAATTTCAACACCATGGAGACTAAATGTCTCTGGGAAGAAACCAAAAAGTGCTTATTTCTCTGCATTTGCACTGCAGGCCAGTTTTGCTGCAAAACTCTTACGAAAACAACATCTCTGTGAGGATAGACTGAGAAAGTCCAGTTGATAATCACCAAGAGTTTCATGAGCAACTGGAAATTGGAACTCGAAAAATTATTTGTCAATTTTATAGAAACAAATATCTCACGAATGAATGCGAATAGACGTGTCCCAGGATAATGTTTCAGGATCTAACCTGGGCCAGTCCCTGGGACCAAAGGTTTTGTCTTCCGAGCTTTTTGACTCATCCTGGAGCCCATCCTCAGGAAACTTCTCTCTAGGCACGAGTCCGAAAGCTCGGAAGACGAAACCTCTGGTCCCAGGGACTGACCCAGGTTGGATCCTGAAACAAATCTCTGCTTGTACTAACAAAGCATTCATTATTGTGAAATTTGAAGGTAGTCTGGAACATGCAGAAATTATGGAATGCTTAATGTGTGTACACACGTAAGAAGTACATATCCTACCTAGAATGGTTCTTGGTTTACTGAGGATCAAATCTAACTCTAGCTATTTCTTCTGTTTATCAAGAAAAGTGTGTTTTGAATTCTCTTTCAACTGAGTTCAGTTCCTGGTGACTTTACAGACAGCTCCATTGCACTTTTCTTGGTAACAGTATAGATATAGTTTGCCATTCTGTCTTTTACCAGGATCTATTTTTTAACTTCCTGGTATAGTCTAAAGCCCTGGGATTTCTTGGTGGTCTCCCATCCAGGCACCATGGAATTTAGTGGAAGTCCATTATGCTCCCTAATTAATGCATCCCATCCTTGAAGTATCATTTCTTGGCCACTAGGCAGCAGAAACACATAACATATAGAAGCTTTTTTTCAGTATAAAGGCAAGTTCTTCTGTCTCTTGTAAAGCAAACAGCTGAAAAGATAAGTCATTTTGCTACATTACAAAATCAAAGTGCCTAAGTATCTGCCAAGAGAATTCAACTGTGTCATGTGTTTGCATTCAGTTTCAGAAGCCACAGAAATGCCATCAAGCCCCAAAATAATTTTTATTTGAAGTGCTATGACTTCACAAGGCTTTTACAAGTGGCAGCAGCAGCTTATCCTTGAAATAAAACCTATTTTATTTACAATCTTTTATTTCAAACTTAGGCAATAGAGGCAGTCACTGGTTTTTCTCTGATCCATTGGTTGGGCCACCACACTCTGTCTTCTACAGATGTGCTGAACCAAGTCCCATAATCCAGGTTCATTACAGGAATTCAGTTTTGAAATATTTGGAGAATACCAAGCTGGGAAAAGCTAAGATTCTGAATTATAGCTAACCTCAATGCTGATTTCTGTTTAGGCAAATTATTTAGATCTGTGACAAGAAAAGAGGGAAAGGAGGCAGAGAAATTACTAAACTCTGAAGGTGGTTTCTGTTTTTATATTTCTGTTTTTCATTTTTACTGATTTTCTAAAAATTAATATATCTTGAATCAACCAAGAGGACTCACACTGGCAGGAACAGAATTTAAGAATGTACACATACAGTATAGACCCAGATGTTTTCATAAGCTTGATATGTTCTTCAGATCAAAATAAACATGAAATTGAAAATAACTCATATGTATATATATTTTTTAAATGTGGGGTCCATGAACACGATCAGAATATCCCAATGGATATTACTATCTTTAGAATGCTACTAGACAACCCATGATCTATTGGGTCATTGTTTCAGAGAGGTTTCATTACGCAGACAAAAACAGAATGGCCAAGGTGGGCAAAAAAGCAGTGGGAGCAGGAGTGACTTTTGACTTCCTGCTGGCTTCCCCATTGTAGAAATTTGGCAGGAGGCATTGCAAATTTTCCTTCCTTCCTTCCTTCCTTCCTTCCTTCTTCCTTCCTTCCTTCCTTCCTTCCTTCCTTCCTTCTTCCTTCCTTCCTTCCTTCCTTCCTTCCTTCCTTCCTTCCTTCCTTCCTTCCTTCCTTCCTTCCCTTCCCTTCCCTTCCCTTCCCTTCCCTTCCCTTCTCTTCTCTTCTCTTCTCTATCAGCTGGAAGGTAGGGGAGTAGGGGAGGGATTAAAGGTTTCGAGACTGGCTGGAAAACTGTCACAGACTGTTGAAAATGAAGCTCATGTGACTGCAGCTGCAGTCCAGTATTGCAGCAGCAGCCATGGTTTCCCCAAAATTCATTCTGTAAATTAACCCATTTGAGGTATCTTGGTTCAAAAATTGCTGCCCTATGATGCACTGTTTCACCCAGGTCAAGATAATGAGAGTTTTAGTAGTAATAGTAGTAGTAGTAGTAGTAGTAGTGTGTGTGTGTATGTATGTATATTTGTATGTTTGTATGTGCATACACAACTACAATATACAACAATATTGTATATGTAACACAACACACACACACACACACAAAGACAGACACACACATACAATCCACTTTTCTTAGATTGATGCTCTCAAACTGGGGAACTGTAGATGCTACATATGCCATGCCTTCATGGACTAGGTTTTATATTATTTCCAATTTCTCAATTTGCATATACTTTGTAGAATTTCTGCTTATATTGATTAGGAAGAGGCAGAATTCAGAATATTTGGAAGGACACTTTCTGCCCTTTCTGCCCTAAATGCAAAAAATGGGGCCAAGTATTAGACCCCAGCCCCTTCTGAAGGCTGAAAAATTATATTATGTTCTGCAGAGGACACTTTTTGCATCCTTGGCCCATATGAATAATTACTGTTAATTCCTAGGGGAGAAGATGCAGTATTGCAACTGATTGGAGGGGTCAAAATGTTAATTCAGTGAGTGGTTAGAGGTTTTGGAGATAGACAGGGTCAAAGACTGTAGTTCTATGTCCCTCTCCCTCCTTTTTAGCCATGAAATTTGCTTCCTTTTGTTCTTTTTAAAATAACCAACTATAGATTCTCTGTTTTTTCATCAGAATAACATGTTAGCTGGGTTTTCTATTATGTGCACAGAAGGGATTTTGTGTCTGGCAGTGTTAATCTTAATATGATGCATTTTATCATACAAGAGACAATAGGTTTTTCTATGATCTGAAAGGAATAGGTAGACTGAGTAGTGGGGAGAGAAAAAAAGGCACTGGCAGTAATCAAGACTATAAAATTGGCTTGCCACATGAAAAGGATGGATTGAAAAACTCTCCAAAGGCATTAAAAGACTTTATTGGAGTCTTGGGAATTATCTGGTCAGAAATAATTAGGAAGTGTTATTTGCTTTAGCAGAGTTGCATCTCTTTTGTACTGCAATCAGAACAATTAATCAGTGGAAAAGCTTGCCTTCAGAAGTTGTGGGTGCTCCATCACCAGAGGTTTTTAAGAAAACATTGGACAGCCATTTGTCTGAAATGGTATAGAGTTTCTTGACTTGAGCAGGAGGTTGGACTAGAAGACCTCCAAGGTTCCTTCCAATTCTGTTATTCTGCAATGTGACCTTACAGATGACAGAAACAGTCCTTCTCATTCAGTTAGGATGGATGGCATTACAAAACAAAACAAAAAAAACAGTTGGGGACAGGGAAGAAAAGTAATTGGGCAACATTTAAACAGTAAATTTGATTTAATTATCAGTATGGTTATACTGAAATGTATTTAATTAATTTAATATGTGTTTAGGTATGGTTATAAAACCACAGAATTTTACCAGCCACCAGCTTAAACTCAATGGTAATTTTAGGAAGCTCTCTAGCTCTATGAAGTCCCAGAGTTCCAGACTAACTTCTTCAAAAATTGATTTTTTGGCAGTCCATTTTGGAACATCCCAGACAGCAGCCAAGTGATAAATTATAATCTATCATTTCAGAGCTTTGGAATACAGCATGAAAAACTGTTCTGCATTCACTTAGTTTCTAACTGTACAGGTCGTGGAGCTGTAATGCTTCTCCTAGACAATACAGAGGTTCTTTTCATAGCAAGGCAGACCAAGAAGTCATATTTGCCCTAGAATGACAAACAGTAACAGTTGTCTCTGATGCAGATTAGGTGTGATGATAAAAAGACTGCTGAACTAGGCTGGACAAAATGTTTCCAGTGAAAACTGAAACCCCAGCAAAAGCCACCAGCTTTTCAGTTATATGTCAACCAAAGAACAATTCAGATTTATAAGGTTAGGTAACAGTTGCTATTTTTCCTGACAAATGATGAAAACAGCTTATTGTTTCATATATTATCTTTCCCCAGAGGTACAAATATATAAGAAGTTACATATATCCAGTGCTGAGAAACACCATATAAATATCAGTTTTCCCACAAATGCTCTCATTGAAAAAAAAATGCTAGTACGAGCTTCCAGTCAAGTAATTGGATAATCAAACATAAAAGGTTGCTGTCTTAGAAGTTCAAAGGGGTACCAAAAATAAAAACAACACAAAGAGGCAGTTTATCTGGTATTTTAAGAAAACAATTCTATGTGAAAGAGAAATTTGGGAAGGGAAGACAGATTCCCCAGACTCCAAATATAGCTGCGTTGGGATTTTTTGTAAAAGAAATTAGTGAAATATACACTTGCAAAGAAAGATCTTCTAACATACTTTTTGCTGCAGATAATTACTCAATTTGCATGTTACATAGCTGACAGAACTTGAGGTCTTTCAAAATCAGGAAAGAACAACAAAAGTCACGGACAATTTTATAAATACAGCGCATTGTTAATACATCTATGAATAACTCAGTTGGGGGAGAATCAGCTGAGGGAGAAACCAACTAAAAGGGAGAAACCCTATAAAGGGAACCTTGCATAGCATGGATCTTATAAGCTAGAGCTTTAAATAAATACTTTCATTATTGCCTTTGAAACATCTGGGTCTATTTCAGGCATCCTTCTAAAGTGCCCACTGTACGCACACTGGTGTTTAGAGCTAGTACACCCACTCGTTAATTTGTTTAACTCCACTCATGATAAGATTTAGATTTTCTTAGATATCCAGAATAAAAGAAATGAAACTGGTTAAGGTTAAGGAAATTGAGCAAGGGACCTCCTCTCTCACATAGTCTGGCTGAGATGAGATCCAATAGAGTTGTTTGCTAGGTTCCTTTGATCAAGCAGTGCCATTTATTGGGGACTCCAGAAATATACCTTCTCTTATCATGAGATGCCTGTCCTCTTCAATGAGATTCTTTTTAACGGCTTCTGCCCTGATAGCATTTTAGAAAGCCCTAAAAATCTGACTCTTCTCCTTCGCCTTGGATTAGAGTGGTTGGGGCCCTTGTCAGATTTGTTTCAGGGCACAAGTGCAAGCACAAGTGCAAGGCAAGCCACCCTTGCCATTGATCCTTGTTTTCTTTTATTATTTTATTATATTTTAGTTTCTTTTCTTTTCTTTTTGGGGGGGGTTTGTGGTCTACTGGTCAGAGTTGGCAGGCATCTAAATTTTATTCTGAAGTTTTGGAAATCAAGACCTTTTCAATATTACTGGTCTGTTTACATTACTAATACAGCTTATACATGATGACCAGGTTTCAGTAAATTTACCATTGGCTGTAGAGTTTTAAATACCTAAATTTGTTACATATTTGTTTCTGCCAATGTGATTTTTCATATTTTTAATACAAGTGATCCATTTACTTTTGTAAAAGTTTTGCAAAAACAAACCTGGTAAGTAAGAACATGACTAAATCAATAAAGATTCTATTCTATTCTGTTCTGTCCACCATTAATTCTTCATAAACTGTTGACATGGATTTAAAAATAATTTTATGCTATGTTATCAAATCACCCTTTTGGGAAAGATTCTTAAGACTCTCGTGCTTAATTTAAGATTTCTATGCAATATTGATTAGATCACCTTGCTTTTCAACAATAAATGAAACCACTGTTTCAATGGTCTTAATTATTAAGATAAATTACATGGGAATTAATCTGACTTGCTTGAAACTAAATTGGAATTTGGAATTCATTATGTTGAAAAACATATATAGAGCTGTAACATGGTTTTCATTACATTTCCAGCACTGTGTTCAATGAACATTTTTCCAATTTTGGTGAATGAGTGCATATGCAGACCTATTAGGCTATGTGTTTTTTGGGTAAACAATATTTTGTAAACTACAGAAAAAGAGTAAGAATTAGTAAGCCAGATCAATTAAGACATGTGATTGGAAAAAGAAATGTAGCTACATGAGCTTATGTAAACTCCATTCATGATATTTTCCATAGCTTCTTGTTTTTGAAAACCAGCTTTGATTTTATGCTTGGTTCTATATACCACTTCACAAATTGCCTTATTTGTCTTATCTTTCTCTTTTTGAAGATCTCAACTTGTTCAACCACAATTTTCTCAGACATCTACTTCCTCTCTGCCTGCTGATTATTCCTTCATATATTGTTTCACAATTCTATTTTCTTAACTGTCTTTATACCTATCCCAGTCTTTAATTCATTAATTTTCAGATCCTTGCTCCTTATTGCATTAAATTGCATTAATGTGTGCTGCAGCTGCCAAAAAAGCCAACACAGTGCTAGGCTGCATTAACAGAGGGATAGAATCAAGATCACTTTACAATGCTTTGGTAAGGCCACACTTGGAATACTGCATCCAGTTTTGGTCTCCATGATGTCAAAAAAGATGTTGAGACTCTAGAAAGAGTACAGAGAAGAGCAACAAAGATTATTAGGCGACTGGAGGCTAAAGCATATAAAGAACGGTTGCTGGAATTGGGTATGTCTAGTTTAATGAACAGAAGGACTAGGGATGACATGATAGCAGTCTTCCAATATCTCAGGGGTTGCCACAAAGAACAGGGAGTCAAGCTATTCTCCAAAGCACCTGAAGGCAGGACAAGAAGCAATGGATGGAAACTAATCAAAGAGAGAAGCAACCTAGAACTAAGGAGAAATTTCCTGACAGTTAGAACAATTAATCAGTGGAACAACCTGCCTCCAGAAGTTGTGAATGCTCCAACACTGGAAGTTTTTAAGAAGAGACTGGACAACCATTTGTCTGAAATGGTATAGGTCAGGGGTGTCAAACTGCTGGCCCGCGGGCCGGACGCATCACGTGGAAGCCACGCCCACCCCATTGCCGGCAATGGCAAAACCGGCCCGATATGTTGCGCGACGTCACATGACATCACGAGTTTGACATGTCTGGTATAGGTTCTCCTGCTTGAGCAGGGGGCTGGACTAGAGGACCTCCAAGGTCCCTTCCAACTCTATTCTATTCTATTCTAACTAATGAGAAGCAAAAATCTGATCTGTACAACCTGTTTCATGTAAAGCCATACTGCATTTCTCAAGTTTTGCTATTTAGCACCTCTTATAACTTTTAGAATAGAATAACAGAATTGGAAGGGACCTTGGAGTCTTCTAGTTCAATCCCCTGTTCAGGCAGGAAACCCTATAGCATTTCAGACCAATGGTTGTCCAAGCTCTTCTTAAAAACTTCCAGTGTTGGAGCATTCACCGCTTCTGGAAGCAAGTTGTTCCTCTGATTGATTGTTCTGTCAGGAAATTTCTTCTTAGTTCTAGATCTTCCAAATACCTTTCCAGGCATACCTTTTAAACTAGTAATTTCTGCATTCCCTCTTATTAACTATCTCTTTGGCTAGGGGAATAATAATAATCAGGTTCCAATCATGAGCCTCAGATGATATTTCCCATTCACATTAAACTAGTTGCTCAGGTTCTTCATAAGGAAACCACAACCATATTTTAACTTTGTTCATGTTCCCCCATCATTTCTGCAGCATAACCATTGTTTAAAACATTCTTACAGCATTATTCCCCCCCCCTTTCATCATTTATCCTGGGTACTAACACTTCTAATATTGTTTAATTCTACTGTTATAGCTCAGTAGTTTCTATGCAATTGATTAAAATTTTCTTTCCAGCATTCCCTCTCTTTGACTACAAACTTAACAACTTTTATTCTCCATACTCTTCTTTTTCTCAATCTCATTTTTGAAACAATCATTTTTTTATGCAGTATGCATTCTTTCTACTCAGAGCCTTTTTGACTTCATAATTCATGAGGCACTTTTTCATATTTCCTATTAATGTAATTCCACATGGTTCTCAGTCACTTTTCATTCTCTTGCAAGCAGCTTCTATATCCTGTTTTGTTACATATATTTCCATGAATTCTGCCAAGAAATGTATTGATCTTCCAATACTTTTTCGTATACAACTCATATTTTCTCTTTCTACCTTCATTCTATTTTCATGCAACTTTACACCTTTTTCCTTTTCTCCTATTCCCATTTATTCCCATGACTTAGTCTTGAGACAATCCGATAATGGTTTGTCCCACCATTTCTCATCCTTGTATCTTTCATTATTGTTTTTAAATCCAACATGATTTTAACCCATTCCTTTTCCAGGTTACCTTTGAATCTATGTCTCCAAGAAAGTTTTAATATGGATTTCATGTAGTAAATATTTATATTTTAGCAATAGCAATTGTAATAGCCCTTAGACTTATATACCACTTCATAGTGCTTTACAGCACTAAGTGGTTTAAAAATGTCAGCATATTGCCCCCAACAATCTAGGTCCTCATTTTACCGACCTCGGAAGGATGGAAGGCTAAGTCAACCTTGAGCCCATCAGGATCGAACTCCAGACTGTGGGCAGAGTTAGCCTGAAATACTGCATTCTAACCACTGCACCACCACAGCTCATTTTTTATTTTGATGTCAAGCACTGGCCTGCTTGGGGAGCAAGGATTAAAATGAGCAACATGGCAGATACAGCATTGTGATCAAAGTTGTCCCCCTTTCCTATATGCTTCAATATCACACATCTATATGAAAGGGAAAAGACTCGGATACTTCATGTTTTCCCATTTCTTCATTTTGAGTCTTGCTGGTTAATAAGGAGTTAAATGCTAGTACAACTTGTAGCCTGTTACTTGAATCCCTAGTTGACTGAAATAATTTAATTGTAAAGGAAGAAAATAATGTTTCAGGTTTTGTCTAAATAACAGAATAACAGAGTTGGAAAAGACCTTGGAGGTCTTCTAGTCCAACCTCCTGCTCAAGCATTTACCATTTCAGAAAAGTGGCTATCCAGTCTCTTCTTAAAAGCTTCCAGTGATGGAGCACCCACAACTTCTGAATGCAAGCTGTTCCACTGGTTAATTGTTCTAACTGACTGCAGTACAGAGCAGGTGTAGCTCTGCTAAAACAAATAACATTTCCTAATTATTTCTGACCAGATAATTCCCAAGACTCCAATAAAAGGAGATTTCTCCTTAGTTCTAGGTTGCTTCTCTCCTTGTTTAGTTTCCATCCATTGTTTCTTGCCTTGCCTTCTGGTGCTTTGGAAAATAGGTTGACTTCTTCTTTCTGGCAGCCCCCTCAAATATTGCAACACTGCTATATTTGAGGGGCTGCCACCATAGTCAGTTTAAATCACCATAGAGAGTTTATATTATATGGTTTTTGCCTACGTCTTTCATAACTGACTAGAAAAGCTACCTTTTTGAATGGAGTAACCTGCAAATTGATGTGCCTTGTGGTGTCTGAAGATAAATAGATGTAAATACCAATGCTTTATTGCTATATCACAGTGATTCTTTAATTATTATTTTTTTGCCTTAAATTCCAAAACAAGCATCTCATTCTCTAGGCTACTTTCCAGTCTGGCAGTTCTTACAGATGTCATGTTTCCCTGGTTCACACACCAAAAGCTACTTGACGGATATCTTCTTTAGTGTAAATGGTGGTTTTATGGCTGTCTAGACATTGCTGACCTACAACCTCTGGTAGGCTTAGGGAGTATGATAAGTAATGAGGGATGCTAGGAAGCATAATTTAACAAACTTTTAAGGCAATAGTCTATCTATGTTTCAATCATCAATACAATTAATTTCTGAACAAGAAGTAAAAAGAGCTGAAAACTGAAAGAAATGAAATTTTAATTTTGGGATTTGATGATTAGAACTGTTTATGAAATACTGTATACCATTGAATTTTAGAGCAAAAAGTTGATTCATTTTATATTTGTAACTGTATCAAAGGAAGTAGGAAGTTACTCTTTTCTTTTTTCTTTTTTCTTCTTATTCTTTGCACTTCCTCCCCTTAGTTTTTTCCTTTTCAATTTCTTTTTTTCTCTTTTTATATTTTATCTTTTCTAGAAATTTAATAAACTACATATACAAAAATAAAAAAGAAAGAATTCCATCAACATCATCAAAAAACAAACCAATCAACCAAATGATACTTCAATCCAGGTTTTAAAGACAATGTTGGCAAATTCACATTTGACCTAAGGAAACAAATGGAATCTCCCAAAACTGTTTTTAAAAAATAAAATGTATAAATCAGACAAATATTATTTTGAAAGCATTGACAGTTTCCTTGACACTTTAACTAAAAAGTCCATTAACTTTTAAACAGAGTCCTTCAAGATTACAAGATCAAAGAAACAATTGAAACATTTCAGCAGAGTAAGGCTCCTGGGATAGATGAATATAGTGAAAAATTCTATAGATCTCATACTTCATATTAATTGCCTTTTGAATAATATTTTAGAAGGTGAGATTCCAGAAATGTAGAAGCAGGCCAGACTGGCTACAGTAAATACGCCTCAGAAATATCCTTGCTCTCTGGGGCCAAGTTGTTAATCGCAATCCTTGCCAAATGTTTTATTCAGTTTACTATCAATACAATTCTAGTGATCAGATCGGGTTAAGCGTCAAATTGCCAAATGCCCGACACAAAGCTCTTTAGAAGATTGGAATGGCTCTATGTGCTCATGCTACTGAACAAATTGTGATAGGGAGAAAAAGTATGAACATAATAAGGCAATTATATCACAAATCCAATGTAACCGCCTATAAATGTGATCACTAGTCTCCAGTCCAATTTTACAAAAGGCATAAAATGAAGTGCCTGCAGAAACCCTTATTGTTTTACATAAAAAATGAAGTTTAATAGAATTAACTAACAGCTTCCAAGCTCAAGGGAGTTTGCATTAATGAAAAAATTCATAGGAACAATTTACTGACTGATTACATTCTTTAGTTGGGTGTTAGTCAAAGAGAGTTGCAACCACGCTTGCTAACATACTGAAAAAAACTCAGATTAATAGTAGGTTTAAGAGACAATTATCATCTGGGACTTCTTTGTCTTAATTTTCATTTTCAGTACACAAAGAACTTTGAAATCTACATTAGCAGTAAAATATTATATTACATTACTTGATTTGTTTTATTCATATTTCCTGCAACTGATAATAATTTTGCTATTAAGATGGGCCCTTGCAACAAAGAAACATTTGACAGAAAAAAGAAAGTTCTGCTTTCTGAGCTAAGATGAGCCTAAGATATTCCATTTTAAAAATAAAGTATTTGGAGGGGGGGGGGGAGAGGGGAACTCCAGTGATTAAATTCTTAAAAAAACTACAAGGGAAAAATAAGGAAATGTTTGGTTGCTTTAAAAAAATAAAATAAAAATACTAGATAAATACTAGATAAAAATAGCAATAACTATGATTATGACATTTGCAAATTCCCCCTTTCAATAAAGTTATTATGAATATTATTTATGCATTTTATTCATCATGCTTAATTTGCCCAGTAACTGAAGTTCTTTGGCAGTTTACAACATTATTTAAAACACTAGAGGTTTCATAAAATATAAACACATTAATAAAAATGGGCAAAAATGTTGTAAGACTTCATTAAGTATGATTAATAGCATATTGTCTAGACAATGTATAAAAATGTTGGACAAGATCTTAAATTTAAGATTATGTTATCTCATAAGCAACTCAGCATGTTTTTATTGAATTACCTGGTAGTCATGAACCATTACTTACTAAATTTGAAGTCATTAGCTAGAACCCTAATCATTCCAATTTCATATTTGCATCCTATATTACATTATCCATTCTTCAGTCATTCTAGCAACTCACAATTCAAGAAATGGAGATCAGAAAGCACTTTGAGCAAAAGTAGTCGCTTCTAATCCTGACCATTTTTTAGTCAAGTTAGTAGCAGAAAAACTCTCCATCAATTATAAACACTTGATAATGCCTGCTGAAATATGCTAATATTATGTACAAACGTGCATGATTGGGAATTAACGGACTATGATTATTTTAAAACTTCTCTGTGCAAAATAATGGAGATATCTGTAAATTCATTTAATATGTGGCATTATTTATTTATGTAAAAGATGTTCTACCCTCCTATTTTAAAAACCAAACCCTGGGTAGCTTATAACCCCTACCATGAAAACTATTCTCCGCTAAAATGTGCCGTATGGATAAGACCATCTTGCTCAAATATTTCAGATGCTGTACAAAATTAAGTTTTTGAAATTCATTTATAGTGTGGCATTGATTGGTAGTGGTAAAATTCTGAGAAAAGATTTCAAATATTGCTGGATGCAGCAAATGCAAACATTTTCAACACTATTGTTGAAATGCTAATGTAATGCTAATGTAATCATTATTACCCCATGTCTGCAGACAAAATGGGAAGGTTTAGTCTGTTTTTGTAATGGAACTTCCTACCTTTGGTTGCACCGTACTGTATCTTTTTTGAACTGCCACAGCAGCTAAACTAAAGGAAAATAATAACAAATAGAAAAATAAATGAGGTTAACGTTCATGTTTTTGCCCAAGAAAGCAGATACATGAAATGAATGGCTTTCAGCAACATTTAGCCATTGAGCAGCCATTGAGCAAGAATACCAGATCCAAAGAAGAAATGATATAATTATACATAAAAACAAAACAAAAATACACCCTAGATTACAGGTGCTGATCCACACTGACTTACAATTCTTGGATCCTGTATTGCAATATATTCATTGCAGGGTTTTTAAAACTGTGGCAGCCCTTGGGTTCTATAATTAAATCAGTCCCAGGTCTTGCTCAACTGTTTCTTTCCCAATCCCTCTCTACAGCTTTATATCTCCCTGGGACAGCCCAAACTTTCAGGATTTTCTAAGAAATCTGGAATTTCATCTATGGAGTAGTTGTTCCAGAGAATTATATGTCATTTGAGTGGAGATAATTACATCATCCTGTGTAAATTAACTGTAGGCACACCAGATTTCTTTTTTTAAAGTTCTGATTAAAGACTCGTAAAATAACACAGGGTGCAATAATAAATTATAAACTGACCACTTCAGCCAAATGAAAAGAAAATAAAGAGAGATTCCTGGATTGAACCAAGAGTCTATCTAGTATGATGTTTGGGTCATGCTGTGTCACCCAGATACATTGGAGAAATTCACAAACAAAAAGACAATATCTTTCTTCTATTATTTTTCCCTACTGACTGGTCTTTATGAAACGGTCCCGGATTCTGTAAGTAAAATGCAGCTATCAAGTTGAATAACCATTGATAATGCAATCTTCCATGAAGTCTGAAAGTATTAGACATCTGATTAAGATAGTAGAAGGCAAAATTAGTCTATTAAAAAGACTGGGAAAGTAAAATTTAATTTTTATGGGAGCCATATAAACATCTTTTCATGCACAACAAAATTGTTCATTGCTTCCTTTAAAAAGTGATTATAGGTCAGGAGAACCAAAGGTTTGCTCTGTATGGAGTTGGTGGGCCCAAGAGTTTATGTTGCTGGAGACAACAGTGACACTTGCTTAATATGTAACAATATCCACGTTATCATCACAACTGAAGTATAAAGAGCTTTTGCCCTCCTAGGCAATTAAAATACACTAGAAATATATTCAATAACTATTTCACGATACCTAATATCAACTACTGGAGGCAACTTCAGGGTCACAGCAATAACTCCTGACCGAGAACTTGTTGGTTGCTAGATCCCTTGAATGAGATTGTAAAGGATTCTCAAGGGAGTTGGAGACTTTTGTGTTGTACAGCCCATGTGGCAACCATAACCAATCACACATTATTCAGATTGCTGGGCTACAGCCTTCAACATCACACTCATGCTATATGGGGGTAATTACAGTACTGGTCCACCAGATTTGGTGGCACCACATTGGAAAAGTATTATAAATATGGGATAGGGGGATTCAATGTAATGGCCATAAGATTTTGCTCCTTTCCCTTATCCTTTGACCATTGCGAGCCAAAGTCATGCTCAGGAATGCCTACACATGTGATTACTCATTCATTTAGGATTGAATTTTAAGAAGATGAATCAAGGAAATGTTTCGTCAGTGGGCGTTTCCCACTGTTGTTTTTACTCCTCTCTGTTTTAACATCTATTTTTTCCCCCAGCTATATTTGTACAGTGTTGCTGTTTTTGTATTCATTTTACTTGGCTTCTGACCAAGGGAAGGTGGGATGAAAAGCCTTTTCCCTTAAAATAAATGCCAAAAAAGCAGCACAGCAAATTTTGTAGCAGTGTGAAGGGGGTTGAGCCCTGCTCAGATAAGAATTGATATTCTCAATAAGTCTGTTGTTGATCTAACAACGAATTTTTAGGAAGTGAATTCTGTAGCAATACAAAATTTTGATGAGAGAGGTCCCTTCTTCTCTTGAAAAGAAGGAACTTTGCCCTCCTTACCGTAAAGTTCTATAATATCATAATTCATTCACCTGAATTCCCTCCTTCTCCATTTTTTTTTAAGCCAGGCAGCTTAGCTACACATCCTGCTGGTTTTCATCATCTGCCATTTTTAGATATGATGTGCCCTGACATTTGGCAGATATCTCAGAATAACTACCTGATCGGTCACTGCAAGTTTCTAGAGCTATTAATATACTTTGACCAATTGACCACATCTAATTTCTGTTCTTCCTGTATCATGATTAAACACATCCATTCTTTTACAGTCAATGATCCACACACATTGCAATAAGATATAAAAATATATGATAACCTGGAATACATTATTTGATGACATGTCTTGATTGCTGCTGTGGAAAATTTGGTCACAATTTAGTGATGTTGGCTTTCAAATTAGTAAGTAGAAGCTTTGCATATCAAAAATCTGTTTGCAATATTGTTGCAAAATAGGTTGAATAAATATGTTCCATATGTTCCATACTATATGATATACATAATATATATGTATATATATCAATATATGAATGGTGGTTTAGATTTGTCTTGAACTGCATGGGCAAGCTGGTTCAAAGAGGGGGAATTGGGTATCTATTCAGTAAGAGAATAGATATCAAAGTATTGTACCATACCCCAAGCAAGCCCTTTTTCAACCTAGGGAATTATTAGATACCGAAATACAGTGTACTATTTCCTTTTGTATGTGTGCACCACACATCTGTTCCCTTTATGAATAAAGGTATGCATATCCTAATGTGCTGAATAGCAACATCTCTGTTAGAAGCACTACAGAAAAGCGGAAATATAAACTGGCATTGTAAGACAGTCATTCTAATTGGTAGTGATGGGGACCATAGTCTAACATATTTGCCAAATATTAGTTGGACAAAGCAGCTCTATAATATGAAGTTAAAACACATCCGACTCTGGCAAGGCTAGGTGTCTAGCCATTTAGCAAATCTTTAGAATACTAAGCATTACCATTAAAATGTCAGAAGTATGACTTCAAAATACTGGGCTGAATAATTTAGGACACTATCTTCATTAAATATTTTCCTTTTTTTCTGGGACAAGTAGACAGTTGTCATCTTATTACAAAAATAGGTTTTTGTTTTAGTGCTGCTCTGGTATGTGAATACTGAAAACCATCAGGAAGAAGGGGTGGAGAAGATCTCAAAATGCCAAGGGTTTTGTAAAGTTCACTGGAGAAAAAGTAATGAAACCAGGAAGTGAGTCAGAATCGTCTAGAAACCAATGTTGTCATGTTTCCAGAATGCCTAATTTGGCACCATGTGAATTCTTTGTCATGCACTCTATAATTCACCTGCAGTTGAAATTATTTAGACAAGCATATGTTTTTACAATATTTTAAAATAATGTCTTCAAGTGTTCTGCAGGGGATATTGTTCTAATATTTTTATTTATTCAATTTGTCAGTTCATCCTCCAACCCAAAGTTTGTGTAGCTACTTTAAAAGCTGGAGCTCCTTTTGAGCTCAACTTATGCCAGCGTTGGATTCCTACAAAGCTCAGCAAAGACTCATTTTGGTTCTGGATTTGTTATGTTCTATTGTACCCACACCCTAATCTATAATTAGTAACAAAAACAACACCATTAAAATATTGGGAAAATTGATTTTGATGCCCATGTTGGATCCTTAGATGTCTTGGTTCTGACTCAAAGAGTTTTCCCAAAGTCCATCTGAGGCCATCCTGGTGACATTGCTTTAATTCAGCTCCTGAGGATCAGCATTAGCTTTTAAAATTTTAAATCCAGGTCTATTGCAGTAAATAAAGGCCCTTGGCCTTTATAAGCGTTTATTTAGTAAGCATATCTAGTAAGCAACTTTTTTTTAGAAAACAACTTTATTTAGTAAGCATATGTGGGGGTGTGTGTGAAGTGGAAATGGTGGTATTTATTGATTCATATTTTTTGACAATGGATGCATAGTGCCACTTTGAACATTTGAAAGCCTGTGATCCTTTATAGTTATGACACTGCATATATGATGCCTGTTGGGAGCAAAACATTTTGCCTGGAAGCCAAAGCAATCTGCAATGGAATCCTCCAATAAAATTTCATATTTGGAATTCGAGGCAGAAATGGCATATTTGATTATATAGATAGACAATTTAAAATATTAGAATCTGGATCTAAAAGGATCCCAACTTTTATTATTAGACTTGTAGGCCATCCATTTCACCTAGAGTCAACTATGGGCAGCATGTGTATGTGTAGGCAGCATACAGTATATGTGTAGTTTTAAAGAGTATCTAATACCCTTTAAAACTATACATACTGTATATATGTGTATATGTATGCACTTGTGCATGTGTTTAGAGAGATAGAGGAAGAGAGGGAGAGGGAGAGGGAGAGAGAGAGAGATGGTTCAGTGTGATGTAATGGTCAAGGAGCTAGACTAGGAATAGGGAGACCCAGACTCTAGTTAAATGCTCCCTTTGTCATGGATAAGGGAGGTGATGATTAGATGATTTTAGATAAGTCACTATCTCTCAGCCTTATCCTAGGAAACCAAAATATATATGTCTACCAGCCTGCAATGAACCAGTATGGATATTATGGTCCATAACCTTTAAAAAGAGACTTTCATCATGAAATGGAGATGATGACACACACACACACACACACACACACTATATTCATATGCATACAAACGTACAGGCCAAATGATTTAAACTGTCAGTCAACAGAAAGGGTTAATGTTTCACACAGCTCTGAGTTTTTCAAAGCAGTGCATGTAGCAAACTGATTTTAAGCTATCAAAATACTTTTTTGGTCCACATATTCCTCTACCAGTATAAAGAAGTGCATGTGGATCTTCTTCCAGGTTCATAAAATTCAAAAATATATCATTTTTTAAAATTTTGTAGAAAAAAAAATCATAGAGATACTATCTCAGTACTTGGGGCATCCTGGGTCAGTGGAAAAACCCAACAAGTACAATTCATGCCTCTCACTGAACTTTTTAAGACTTGAAATAGAAATGGAAACACTATGCAAGTCCCTGAGGAATGTTAGAGAGATGGACTCCCCCTCCAAGTCTCTCTGAGTTAAAGGGGAACTGAGGACGACCACAAACCTTTCACTAAATTGCTGTTTTTCTTTGTATTTTGCCTATGACCTGCTACTTTTGCCTTATCTATGCTGAGTGTATACTCTGATTTGTTTTCTATAAGAATAGAAAACCGATAGCCTTTTAAAAGATCTAATCCTAACAATATCTATATTATTGGAGAAAATCATAAACTTTACAGTTCAAGATGAAATATACTGGAAGAATTTTGTTTTCACAGCATTCTGCCCTGTTGTGGAGCAGAGGATCGCATATTCCGAAAATAAAATCAGCATTTCAACAATTTGGTTCCCTTCCTGTCATTCTCTGGGATATTTTGTGTCTGAATTTCAGGATTCAATCTTGCTTTCTTGGATTCATGGAATAGGACTTTTAGAGTTCTACAGTTCTCTTATTTTTAAATATATCTTGCTTACTTGCCATAGTTTTCTTATTGATTATACTTACAGTTCATTTAATTATATATCCCTACATTAGTCATCCCAAAGATGCCCATGCCAGCTGGGGAACATGGAAACTGTAATGTAATGAATTTAAATGACATCAGATTGAAGAAGACTGGGTAGGGCTCTGAGATATTTCCCAGCTTTGTGCCTCTGTGTGTGTGTGTGTATGTATAATATTGTGCTTACACACACTCACTCTCTCTCTCACACACACACACCTTATACACAGCACACATAAACACATCCAATGTAAGCAAATCCATAATTACATTAATAGATTAATTCTTAAAATGCTCTTAACAATTAGAAGTCTCTAGGCTATCCCCCATGATCTGCTAGGAATGAACTTGAGAGCCTCAGTAATTGTATTTAGAAGATCTAAAGCAGTTTGGAACAGTCTTCAGCCAAGAAAAATTGCAGGGCAAACTCATATTTTCCTGCTCTAGTCCTAAACTGGCTTTCTCCAGCTTCCTTTGGCACAAGCTGTGCCATCCAGTCCATTGAAAGTGCATCATACCATGAGTGACCTGCCTGTTAGGCACAAAAGACCAGAGCCACACGTTACGTTCCAATTAAACTGATTTATTGCTCATGCCTATGCACAGGAATCTAGTCAACTAATGGTTAGCACTATTTTGGCACTAGGTAAGATTTAACAGAATTCAAGAGGAGTTGGACTTAGATGTTTGTGGCTATGTAACAACTCTAGGCTGATTCCTCTTTTGACTCCATCCTCAGTCTCTGCCATTCCTTCTCCTACATAGCCTGTCCTTTTCCTATGGATCATTTAAGGCCACTGCAGGTACATAGCCCCCACTAGTTCCTGGCCACTGATTTGCAAGGCCTTTCATCTTTTGGTAATGGGAGACTCAGAGCTTTCCCATTATTCCAAAAAGTATAATCTCTTTCACTTTCTATTAGCAAAGTATGAGTGAAAAGAGAAGAGGGGGAGAAGACCTGAAAGTGGGTCTTTGAGGTGCAATTTGTTCTGGCACCATAAAGATCCACTTCTTCTTATGAAGTGGTGGCTGAAGAACTACATTTTGTTACTGTAACCCTATAATAAATGTAGTTTTTGTATTCATGACTTTGGTGTTCAAGTCTGGCCTACCTTGAAGGCTTTACCCTGCCTTTACCCTGGAGGGTCCAGTGTGAGACACTTTTTAAAAATTCCATTCATGCTTGTGCTGAGATTTCTCTTATCTGATCACTGGTGTGAACACAGCTTCCTCCTCCTCCTCCTCCTCCTCCTCCCCTCATGCCTCTCCTCCTCTCCTCCTCTCATCTCCTCCTCCTCCTCCTTCTTCTCCTCCTCTTCTTCTTCTTCTTCTTCTTCTTCTTCTTCTTCTTCTTCTTCTTCTTCTTCTTCTTCTTCTTCTTCTTCTTCTTCTTCTTCTTCTTCTTCTTCTTCTTCTTCTTCTTCTTCTTCTTCTTCTTGATTGTTCTTATAGCTCATTGCATCTGCAAGACTAATGGTTAGTTTTGAGAAGTCAGCATACTCTTTGCTGGCTCCCACAATGAATGATAACATTTTACTGCTATGATGCAAAAAACAGCATTTATCACCAAAACTAAACTCCTTACCTCTATTTTAAAATGTCTGCAGGACACATCACTCCTTTTTGCTATTACATTGATTGAAGGTTTAGGCAAGACACTGTGTTCACAGATCAGACTAACTTATAAATTTAAACATATGTTGTTCAGCAAGCTATAAACAAGATTTTGCAAGCCACAGGAGATGGATTCATACATTGCACTTAACCAAAATTAAGCAAATCCACTTTTTAGTTTTGTGGGGTGTGCAGATGCTGCTATTTGCTCTTTATAAAATGGCCTGACACTCCAGCTAAACAAACATAGCTTAGTTTGTTTACAAGAGCTAAATTTATGAATGCCAGCAGCCCTTAATCTATTTTTCCTAATAGTAAATTCAATCTCCATCTAATCTTTTCAAATTCTTTTTCATAAGGTATTGGCTCTCCCTTCTTCTGGTCACTGATTAGATTTGCATATCACTTCATTTCTCTGAATCATAAATTCACAAATACACAGTAAACAAACTTTTTACTCTCCTGACTCTGAAATGCTGAGTAGTTTATCAGTCATCTTGAACAGCATCTAGGAAATATTCTGCCCAATTATGATTGCTATGTCTACTTGCACAATCTAGTCCTTATCTTATAACCGTATCTTATCTTATAGTTCCAGCTATATCTCAGCTAGAATAACAATGGTCTCATCACAGAAATTAATCTTTCTGGATAAACACTGCAAAAAATGGCTTGGGCGTGGTAGTTAAGCTACAGGCCTACACTGGCTAACCATTTTGTATAATGTTCAGTACTGTATTGTCAGTAGTATGCTGGTGAAATCAATCAGAAATCAATTTTGAAACATGAAATATTGAGTTTTATTTTTTCTAACAGTTAATTTGGGACTTTTCAGAGGATTTTAGCAAGTATTGGACAAGTATATTGTCTACAAGTATTTGGCTAGGATGATATTCATCATCAGGGTTATATTCCATTGGTCCTGATCTTTGAACTTTATTGAAGAAGCAATGGCTTGGGGTCTGTATATTATGGGAAAGTTCCAGCCCATAAAAGTACTTTGTGTCTTGTTCACACTGCTATGAGGCATTCTTTCTCCAATGGGACATTCTGGATTTTTCTATTGCTGTTCTAGAACAACAGGCTCTTGCTTCAATTCTCCTTTCTTTTCTGCAATCTTGAAGTAATATACCTGCTATTTCATTGCGGATAGTATTGGCATCCACATGAGCAGAGCAGTTGATATCACGGACTGACAGCACTGGATCTTTGATTAAGATTTGCTTGAAATTCCTGAAAGCTTTATCTTTTTCATTGCCAAATGCATGTTTTGGATAATTAATTTAAACGCTGCAAGTTGTCTGCCAATTGTTTTACAAATCCTTCAAGATATTGTAACAGGCCTCAAAGTGTTCTTAATTCAGCTCCTGAGTCTTGTGGGGAGGGGTAAAGATTAATTCCTGAAACAACTTTTTTTTTTTAATCTGAGTTCACTCTAAATTCAATTATGAGATGTCCAGGGTAAATGAGTTTCTTCAGGAATAGAAGCTGTTTCCTTTTGTTCAATTTCAGATCTGTGGTCATTAGTGCTGCTAAGACTTTAAATGAATTCTGGTGATGTTGATTCTCAAGGAGACTTTGCACAAGTATTGCCCATGAATACTGAAACATCTTCCCAGTGTTGAACAAGCACAAATATTGCCCTGGAGAACAGCTTATTTTATTTGTGCTTTGACTTTATAAGATGACTTAAGCTGATCTGAGTGATATATAAGTAGGCGTAAGCAAACAAACTGAAGTCATTTTTAAAGAGAAATCTGATTTAGGATAATTTGGGTCTAGCTGGATCTGCCAATATCCCCTGACAGCTATTAGGATATTTTACGCTAGTAATAAAGAAAACATATTTTTCTCCTTCCATAGCTTTGTTTAGTTGTTTCAGGTCCTCATAAATGCTAACAATGCCTGCAGTGTCTGCAGCAATCTATTGGTTCAATGAATCATTCCAATAACCAACTACTTTCATTATAGGGAATAATGAAACCGATATTGTCTTGGCTGGTTGAACTACATAAGGAATAGCTGTTTCCTTAAGTTTTGTCTTTATCAGAGAAAACTTTAAATATCCTATTTGTAGCTTCAAGTTAGACTCTGTGGAGAGTTCTCAAACCATCCATACTAAATCCACTGCCACTGTGCCTCTTAACCTAGATGTATATGCACCTTAACATGTATATGCACACATAAATCACATTCACGGCCTGTGTACGGGGTATCCCAGTAATATCATGCTGCTAGAATCTGGAAAGAATATAGTAATATGTTAGAAATGAAAACTCTGGATTTTTTTTTTTTAAGATTTTGAAATCAGTTCCCTCATTCCTGTTTCAGAACACAGCACACAGCCTTTGTTTGCAAAGACCTTTCCCTTGATCTGGCAGAATCATCAGAACATGCAAGTAACTGACTCCAAAGAGAAATGCTCATGAATAACTCCACATTTTTCAAGTTCTCTCACTTCTCAAGCTTGGTAGTTATTTTGTAGGAAGCTATTTTGTAGAATTCAGTAGTTTGATCAGGACTTCTAGGCTTCAGTGAAAGACTTTTAACCACTGCACCACCACAGAGCCATGGTTGTGCCGTGGTTAGAACAAAGTACTGCAGGCTAACTCACTGCTCACTCCAGGAGTTTGATTCTGAACAGTTCAAGATTGACTCAGCTTTCCATCCTTCCAAAGTCGGTAAAATGAGGATCCAGATTGTTGGGAGCAATATGCTGGCTCTGTAAACTGCTTAGAGAGGGCTGTGAAGCACTGTGAAGCAGTACATAAGTCTTGGTGCTATTGCTATTTATCTGGCCAATTTGGTTCAATGCATGAGAAACATTTGTTTATATTTTCAAGAAAGGGGCACCTCTTTGCTCAGCCTTGTCTGGACTCTTAACAGGTAGCACGCTTAGAAGAGTGAAGGGGGCACAGCAAAGCTCCATTTGTGCCTGGCAATGGCGACTGGCAACTAAGTACGAGGTGGGGCACGGCTTCTCCTTGTTCAGAGACCAGGAATTGAGAAGGGGTCTGACGAAGCCAAGCCCGCCTCCAGCGTATGTATGCTGGCCGGCAGCTGCTCCTCCTGGACGCCGCGCTTCTCTTCTCTTCCTGGCCTAGGTGAGTAGGCCTACTTTTGTTTCTTCAGGATCCCAAACGGCGGATCCCACCTTTGTCGCCAATGTTCTGTTCGCAACACAGACATGAAGATGAGGCAGTTTGATGCAAAAGATGTTCTTTATTGTGCATGTGCACTGAACAGAAGCAAAGGAGAAAATGGCAACCTGCCCTTTTATACTTCCCCTGCAAGGGGAGGCTCAACCAATGAATGCAAGCCATTCTCCCGCCTCGCGCATGCGCATGAGGCTGGAGACAGCCTGTCTGGGTCCCGGGCAACATATGGGCTGCCCGGGTCTATACAACCGGTCCCGGGCAAATACGTGGTCTGCCCGGGTCTCTGCAGTTGCCCTGCAGGTTGCCTGTGCCTTGCTGATTGACTCAGCAAGGCCCAGGACACAACACAACCCATCTGTGATCATTTCTTTTCTGATATCTCTAAGCTCTCAGTCATCTGCTTTCTCAAGGAGCTATCTTAAATTAAGCCTAGCAGATTCTTCAAACTTTGAAGTTCTTTCATCAAGTTATTGGGCTTCTCTTGAAAATAAAATACTCATCATCTTGACCAAAGCAATAGTGGTTAGTGCAGCAGCAGCAAAAGTAAAATTTAAAGGTTTGTACTACTTGTGGCAAAAATGGGAGCATGTATAGCTTATAGCCTTTTTTCTACCATTACTAATAGCCATTTCTGCAGTTTCTTATTCCAGTTTCTGTCCTTTCGGGTTTTTGGCATACTGAAGTTTGACTCCTCTTTACTGATTAAGGCTGGATATCACTACACTAGCCACTATCTCTCAGATCCAATCTATTCTCAGAATAGCAATGACAAAAGAAAACAAGATAACCCCACTATGCTGCCTTGAGTTCCTTGGAGAACGCACAAATATATGATAAGCAAATAATTGATTATCACACAGGGAAAGTCTTTCAAATAGTCTCGGTCTGTCTGAAAGAAAGCTATATCTGGACTACTCAATGTAAGCCATTGTAGTCTGTCAGCTGAGCTGCATTTTGTTCAAACCAAAATTGATTTTTAATCTTTCCTTACTATATATTCTCCAGGCATCGCTGAATAATTCAGCACAACACCCTCCATGTCTCTCTTTCTGCCTGTCAATATTGAGCAGAGTTCGTGATGAAATCAGTTTCATTTTCAGTCTGTTGCCTAGGACCTGTTTGATTCAAACCATCACTTAGCAAACAAGATGGGTCTACCTTTTCGTGCAGTCTTAAGCCAAGTAATATTGCTTAATTTAGCCATGAATTGTAGCCAGTATTGAAGTTGCTATTCCAATAACATTGGGCTTTTCTGACAAACTCTGTTCCAAACAAATGAATTACTAGGACCAAAAACTTAAAAACCTCCCGCTTTCGTGGACCATTCTGTCAGCATCCAATTACAACCAAATTCCTGGAACATTCCCTAAAGGATGGTAATTCGGTGCTTTTGTGCATGACTTACACTTACACACCTGGCATCTCAAGAATCTTCATAGCTCTTCTGGTCCATTGCTCTTCAAACATTTTGAACCATTTTAAGGACACAATTATTCTCACAGTTGCAAAACTATTGCACAGTTGTTGGCAAACAGCACAGGAAACAAAAGAGGAGAAATTCCAGTTTGCAATTTTAAAATGGATCTACCAAAATTTCCTAGGAAAATGTATCCAGATGATTCACCCTTCTCTCCATTGTGCATAGGCATATTGAAAAGGCCATGTTGGGCAGCCAATATTCTATTTCATGGTGACCTTCTGACATGTGATTATGTCAGATGATTCTGCAGTGATTAATGCAGAAGAGATTTACATACCACTTCACGAATGCTATCAATTTTGTAAGTCTCTTCTGCATTAATAATCTAATTCCTAAAATCCATGCAAGTGGTAATCTGAGCTGATTTCTCTCTGATTTTATTATCCATGTAAAGAGAAATAGCTTAGTAAGTAGAGCTGTCTCTTAGACGTAATTCACACTTAGACATTGTGTCATTTGTTTGGTTTTGGCTTAATGTGTTGCTTGAATCCAATCAAAAGTGGGATAGTCAACAAACCATGACTTGGCATGGCATGAAACCAGTCTTAGGTCAAAGATTCCCCCTCCCCCCCATACTGGGTTACAGAAGGTGTGAGGAATAACAACCATTTCCTGTTGCAAAAACTGAATATTAACCTGGGGTTAGTCATCAATTGCAAATTTTAGGTTGTAGAAACCTGAAGTGGTAGTTATTCTTGGCTCATACAACAAGCTTAGCCTTAATGAAAGTTTAGAATTTGATTAAAGGCCTGTGCAACACAGGGAATAGTAGAAAGTTGTGTGGGAAGGCACAGTGACATACTTTGCAGAGCTGCAGCTGTCTGCTAATTCTGATGTAGTCAAAACAGCACAACCTAGGCATGAAAAGATGGTCTTAGCAAGTTTAAAAGAATAATCCAGTTTACATCATAAAGTAAATTAACTTGAAATATGTTTAGTAGACATACTGTGTTGAGTGACTTGTGGGGGAAGAATACAAAATCAGAAATTGAATGATGCATCCTAGAAGAGAGTTGCTGAATAGGAATGCTGCTTCCAGCAATGTTTTCTTACAGATTCAATCATAACTTGTATAAACACCAATATTACTACATACCTAGCAGCAAGGATTTCATTTTCCAAGACTGTAGGCACTCTGTAAGCAGAGACAAAGAGAGACACCTTTGCAATCAGATTCATCTTCAGAGAAAAATTTTAGCTTAGCTTTTACAAGGCAAGAACATTCATATGTTTGAATAAAAAATGCATATTCTTTTTATTCTCAAATAAAACATGTTTTTAAACTTGGCTTACATATTAAAAGCCCAGCATAACAAAACATTAACAATCAATTTTCTAAACTCAAAGCCAGTAGAAATAACCACCCCAGAGAAATCTATGTTACAGTGAAGAATCCATTCAGATAGAATACAGATTGAAAGATTCTCCCATTTCCATTTCAAAATATTTTTAAAATTATTGTATTAAAGTTTTTTTAAATTTAATATAAATTTAAAGAAGAAAAAAGCAAAGTGATAAGAAAGAAAAGAAAAAGATGAATATACACTAGTGCAGGGGTCTTCAAACTTGGCCTTTTTATGACTTGTGGACTTCAACTCCCAGAATTCCTCAGCCAGGCACGCTGGCCGAGGAATTCTGGGAGTTGCAGTCCACAAGTCATAAAAGGGCCAAGTTTGAAGACCCCTGCACTACTGGTTTCCAATCTTCTTTACAGTTATATTTTATGCTTTCTAAGGTTTATATCATAGCACTCTTTCTATATTCTACCCTTTCTAATCATCAAAACCCATTAATCACAAATTCATTTTTTCCATTTCAGCAAAAATACGAAAAGGATTTCAAGTCACTAACAAATGTAGTTATTGTCTTACCAGTAAAGGAGAATATTTGTAGCTCAGGGTTGAAATGAGCTTGGTTGTTTTTCTTGCAGATGTTTCCTTATCCAAACTAGGTAACATCATCAGTGCTATTGATGATGATGTTACCTAGTTTGAGTAATGAAAAGTCTGCAAGAAAACAACCAAACTCAGAGAGTACCAAGGACCACTCAGTTATTATCTTTTATCTAATCAAACATGTCAATTTTGCCATATCTGAAAACTGTCATCTTTACCAACTATTCCTCCATTGTGGATATTTCAGAGTCTTTCCAAGCTAGATAAATTTTCAGAGAGTTATAAAATCCTGCAATTCTGAGTTTATGGCATCTTAGTAACAATAAATTGAAGGGCTCAGGGGCCGTTACAGTAAAAGGTCTCACCTGTGGCTCCATAACCTGCCATCAATAACAGATAAATGAAGTAGAAGGTGGAGCTGTACAGCTGGAGCTCTCAAATTTTCAGGAGGTGAAAGTACTCTTGCACTTTCATTTGTACTAAGTAGATCTGACAAAAGTACTATAAGGAGCTTTTATGTCCAACAAGAATATAATGATTTTGAAATAGTACAAAAAATAATCTGCAGATCCTAAAACTATTATTGGTTGAGCATCCGAGCTATAGGTAACAATGAGTCTATTGTACTACTTTCAGCTGTGGGGGGGGGGAGGGAAATTGCCTGTCTCCAACCTACCATTCACAACCAAATGTGGAGTGTGCTAATTTTAGTTTATCTCTCTGAGGATTGGTGCTTGAAAAGGAATAAAACACACACAGAGAAGAGATGAGCAACTGTAGAAACAATCTGTTATGCTTCCTGATTCAAAACCTTATTATGCTCTGCTTAAAATCTTGCTCAGGGAAGTAGGGAATTGAAATATACATTATACAACTGACAGAAGTGTGGTTGGTGCTATTTGTAGTGGGAATTTAAAAAACAATTTTGTAAAATGGTCTGAATTATTACAGCCCTTGCAATAGCCATAAAGTGTTGAATCTCATCCATCAGGTGAATTAATACATTTTTCTGACTTCTGTACAAGTTTATTAATGGAATGTCAGCATCACTTTCAAACAGAAAGTGAATGAAATTAGAATTAGACAACTTCTTAATAATGGTTTGGAGGGTTTTAATAGTAATACATATTGCTTTGGTGGATGAAAACACAGCATTATTTTGTTATAATCTAAAGTAAACCAGTCTTTACTTATATACTGCAAATCGGGAGAACATAATTTAAATTGATATGTTTTCCTTAAGGTTATCTGGTGACTGGCTCAAAACTTCCTCCAAATATTCTGAAAGATTTTATGCAACCACATGTACTATAAGATGTTAAGCTGTGTATCATAAAATGTGTCACAGTGTCATAAGCAAATTCAAATTGCATATGATTCTTTCCTGTCACTGAGAATTATTTTGCTTCAAAGAAGCAAATGTAAAAAAAAAAAAAAAAACGAACAAGATTGCAGGGAGAATAAGAAATATAGGGAATCTCACACAAGCAGAATAAGAATAACCAAAAGAAGATGGAGACGTCACTGGGTTTCATAGCAAGTTTGTTTAAAATGAGCTAAGTCAGTTAATGTTTCATTTGTTTTATGAATCTGGCTATTTGGGCAGAGTCCAGTCTCCCTGCAGTGACAATGGCACTAGAAAATCCCATGGTAAATCAGTTTGTGATCTGACCATGACAAGGGAGACTCTGAGAGCTCCCCCAATTTCAGATAACATAACTGCTGCTCTGACAGGAACACCAGATCAGATGTGTGACTACTCTTCCATATTGGACTCTGGATGATCTGTTCTAGTGTAAACTTGCCACTGGTATAACAGCACTAGTAGATTATTTGGTCAAACTTTCCACTTCAGATGGTGCATTCATGCTACTCTTTACCGAAATAGCTGATATTATTTTGTCCCTGGAAATTTTAAAATACCAAATTACTCTATAGTGTGGTCTCAGTCTTTCTGCTGGCAAACTGCCTATGGCAGGGGTGAAGATAAGTTCAGATTTCCCAGAGAGTAAAGTTCTATGAACAGCATTGCTTTTGTCTAAATTAGTCTGGACACATGAAGTCTCTACCTGATTTGGTTGTTCAGACTGTTTATTTCCTCTGATGCTGTTTAAATATAAATGAGGAACTCAGTAAGTGTCCAAAGTAAATAAAGTCTTATAAAAAGAAATGGTTATGGGATGAAAACTTGCAGACATTTTTGAAAGCACTATACATCAACTGAATTCAATCAAAGCGGCATACAAGCACCTGTAATAAAATAAATAGAACTCATTTAGAAGTGCTATTCGACACTTGAGAGAGAATACAAAGACAAGCTCTTCCTTTTAGTAAATATTTGGAAGGTATTTCTATGTTTTCATTACATCCCAAAGATGTAACCTCTTGAGCTGTGTGTGCAAGAATTATATCAGAGTTCCTATAAAATTTAAACATTGAGTAATTCCCTGTGAGCCAAATTGTCTGGCCGTCTAAGATGGAATGGGAGTTGTAGTCATAAGGAAAATAAAGGGGGACAGATGAAAAAACATGTATCATGACATGAACCAAATGATGTACATCCTTACATCCAATACCTGTACACGGGGTTGAAAGCTGGGAAGGGTTGGAAGCTGGGTTTTGCTTCATGATGCTTTCATTAACATCTTTTTTCCATCCTCATGAACTGTATTTAATGCCTGTGGTTGCAACCCAAAATAGCTGGTGGGCACTAGATAAAAAAAGGCTGGGTTAGAAGTTCAGTGACAGTACAGATGGATGTTTATAACTTAATGATCTATCTTTTAAGTCAACTGATTATATATGACATTTTAAAACAAAAGTTTCACAACTATTTCCCAAATAATCTTCTTGCATCAAGTTTCCTTTCCATTCTTGCTAAGATCTGTATCCTTGATAGTTAATGAGCAGATATGGAATTGTGAGTATACTGTGGGGGCTGTAACAAGACAATAAAAGGGATGCATTTGCTTAAAAGTTTCTTGTCACCTGCTGGCCACCAAGATGGCATTTCCCCAGCTTTTCTCTCTGTTCTTCAAAGGAAGCACCATCTATTCTTTTGATTTTATAAGAAGGCTGTGGGACTTGGACATTCTTGTAAGGAAACATGATTGGCGTTTTGCTTTGAGGCACAGCCATTTCTTATTATGTAATTTTCAAAAGTTAAAGCCAGGAAAATATTAAGACAGGGCAGTAATGTCCACAAGTACCATGTTCCTTATTCTTCAGAACAATGTTGGCCCTAGTTCTGCTTACTTGGCTTCTGTTTCTGACTTGATTGTGGCATCCTGTGCTGAGCCCTTTTTTTAATATATATTCCAAATGAAGACTTTAGGAAAGTGTGTTCCAAACTAGAGAAAAAATGTAGGCTTTATGATATCTTTGCTCTAATTCAGTATTTTCTAATGAAAGAGTGCAGAATTCCCAAATGAAACCTAACATCCATTACAGTATTAAACAATGGTATGGTGTTAAAGTTGTAATTTTCCGCAGCTGTTCTGAGGACTGAAATACTGCCACCCAGACTCTCTTTCCCCCTATTAATGACAACTCCTATCATTGTCAGTAGCACATCTAGAATAGCAGTGATTGTGATTATTTTTCAAAGGACACGGTGTTTTTGTTCTCAGCTTCTATCTGGGGCCAGAGACAAAATGAGGCAAATTCTTAGCAGCAACTCAGGAACTTCAAGTGATTTGGGGAGAGGAGTAGTCAGGTTTCTGAATGCTCAACAGCTTATTTTATGTCCCTAAAAGCAGTCTGTTACCTTAAGGATAATAAAGGATATTAGCTATTATGATTGGTGGCATAGTCAGCCAGATGGTTAGAGTGGATTTAGCATTTTTGTCCACCTATCGAGTCCTTCCCATCTACTTATCCTTGTCTACTTGGGATAAGCATATGTTGTTTTTAATAATTTTAAAGATATTATCACAGGAGGTAATAATTGTTCTATGGTTGGTCACATAGTCAACCAGATATTTAGACAGGATTTGGCATTTTTATCCACCTTCCCAAGGACCTGGGATAGGCAGATGTTGCTTTATGTTGTTCAAATATTGACACAGAATGTAAGTTGCTTGTTTTGGGATTACACCCAAGTTGCCTACCACTCTTGGTATTATCTTTACTTTCTTTTTCCACAGTCATTCTATTTGCAATTCTTTCTTTTTTTTTTTTTTTTAACAAAATAATTTTTATTGAATACAAAAAAAAAGATTAAAAAACATTGAACATAGTGTATCATCTTTGACATACATCTTTGTCTAAACATTCCTTATTATACACATACTTTATACATTTCAGATATTCTTCCTCTATTTACATCCCTTCTAATGACCTTCCTTCTTTTTTTTCCTTCCATTTGTAAAATTTATTCCAGCTTAAATAGTATTCTGTTTCCTCCTGATTTTTTAATTCTTTCGTCAACTTATCCAATTCTGCGCAATACAAAATTTTCCTTATTAACGCATCTCCACTAGGCACTTCATTTGTTTTCCAATTTTGGGCAAACAAAATTCTTGCCGCCGTTATTACATGAATAATTAAGTATATATCATCTTTGTTTATATTTTTTTCTAATATGCCAAGTAGTAGCATCTCTGGTTTATATTGAGTTTTTTGACCCGTCATTTCTGTTATCCAATTCCAAACCCTCTGCCAATAAACCTGTACCTCTTTGCAAGCCCACCAAACATGGAAAAAAGTACCCTTTTCCCTTTTACACTTCCAACAAAGTGGTGAGTAGCCACTATACATTTTTGCGAGCCTGGCCGGTGGCAGGTGCCATCTAAAAAGCATCTTATAAAGATTTTCCTTGTAATTTGATGCCAATGTAATTTTGCAATTACGTTCCCAGATTTGCTGCCATTGGTCCATGTTTATAGCGTGCCCCAAATCTATTGCCCAGGTAACCATTGTTTCTTTAACTTGTTCTTCAAATAATTTATATTCTAACATATATTTATATATATTTTTTATTTGTTTTTTCTCCGAGCCTAATAATATTTTATCAAGCCCCGTATCTTGTCTATTAATTCCCCATTCTTTCTTGTCTTTCACGTATCTTGCTTGTATCTGAAGGTAAGACCACCATTCCAAAGCAATCCCCTGTTGTCTCAACTCTTGCCTTTGCTTTAGATATCCTTCCTCTGACAGGATATCTTTGTATATGATAACCTTATCTTGCCTATAAAGGTTGGGGTATATAACTGCTTCTAATGGTGAGAACCAGCCTGGGAGTTTTGTATAGTGTTGGCATTTAACTATATTCCAGCTTTTTATTAGTTCTTGCCGGACTTTATGCCTCAGGAAATATTGATGGTTCCTACTTTTATCTGTCCATAGGTGGGCATGCCAGCCCTGCTGGAGATCGTGCCCCTCTAATAGTAAACATCTTTTATTTTCCAATGTTATCCAATCCCTGATCCACGTCAGGGCCGCCGCTTGGTAGTATAACTCCCAATCCGGGAAGCCTAATCCCCCTCTTTCTTTAGCATCCTGTAGAGACTTTTGCTTTATCCTCGCCTTCCTTCCTTGCCATACAAAATCTAAAGTTAACTTATTCAACTCTTTAAAGAATTTTTTATCTAATTGGATTGGAATATTTTGGAATAGAAAGATAATTTTGGGTAAAATATTCATTTTCACCGCTGAGATTCTTCCTAGAAATGAAAGATGTAGATTTCTCCAGCGGTCTAGGTCAACTTTTATACGTTTAACTAATTTTCCGTAGTTATCCTCTCTAATTGATGAGCAACGTGCTGACATAACAATGCCCAAATATTTTATTTTAGTAACTACTTGTATTCCTAATTTTTCCCCAAGATTTTCTTTTTGCGTGTTAGTCATATTTTTTGCTATGATCTTTGTTTTATTTCTATTTATTTTCAAGCCTGCCACCTCTCCATATTCCTCCAATAGTTCAAAAAGCTTCTGACCTGATTGCACGGGATCTTCCAAAATAAATACTAAATCATCGGCATATGCTTGGAGTTTATATTTTTCCTTTTTAATCTCAAGCCCTTTAATTTGCTCTTCTTGCCTTACAGTCCTAGCTAAAATCTCCAATGTATATATAAATAATAATGGCGAGAGAGGACACCCTTGTCTTGTACCTTTCTGAATATTGAATTTATTGGTGGCCTCACCGTTTATTATAATCTGGGCATTCTGTTCGGAATATATTGCAGCTATAACATTTAAAAAATTTTCTCCAACATCCATTAATTTCAGTTGTTGGATCAGAAATAGCCAATTAACATTATCAAATGCCTTCTGTGCGTCCAAAAATAAGAGTGCCATTTGGCAATCGCTATGTGATTCGTAGTATTCCAATATGTCTAAAATTGTCCTTATATTCCGCTTAGTCTGCCTATTTGGGAGGAAGCCATTTTGGTCACTATGTATGAAGTCAATTAAATAATTTTTAAATCTCTCTGCCATTATTGATGCGAAGATCTTATAATCGACATTTAGTAGGGAGATAGGCCTATAATTTTGTATCTGTGTTCTCTCTACATCTTCTTTTGGTATTAATACTATATTTGCCTCTAACCAGGATTTAGGTATTTTTGCCTCAGTTAAAACATTATTGAAAACTTCTAATAGGTGTTCATTAAGTACATTTTGGTGTTCTTTATATAATTCCGCTGGTATTCCATCTGGGCCGGCCGCTTTATTAATTTTTTGTTTACTTATAGCCGTAGTTATTTCAATCATACTTATTTCCTCATTTAACATTATTTTTTTTTCCTCTGGTATCTTCGGTGTATCTGTCTTTTCCAAATAGTCTATTATCTTTTCTACACTTTGTCCCTCACTCCTCTTATATAAATTTTCATAATATCTTTGAGCAATTCCCCTTTTAATTATCTCATCATGTTGAATCTCTCCTTCCTCATCTTGCAAATTAACAATCTGTTGCTTCTCTTTCTGCCTTCTCAGTTTATACGCCAACCATCTTCCAGGTTTATTCGCGTGTTCAAAATTATTTTGCTTGGCAGCCTTAAGTTGTTGTGCTAACTTTTCCGAGTCTTCTAGACAAAGTTTGTGTTTAATTAATTCCATTTTACTTTTCAAACTTTTATTATTTAGGTCACCCTGATATTGTGTTTCAGCCTGCTTATATTCTTCTTCCAGTCTTATCCTGTGTTGTTTTTTTTCCTTATTTCTCTTGGCCATATATGAGATTGCAACTCCCCTCATGTATGCTTTAGCTGTATCCCAAGTATTCTGCAAAGATGTATCCCCATTCTTATTCGTTTGAAAGAAAAAGTGCATTTCTTTCTCCATCTTTTCCTTAAACTCTTTTTCTCTAATAATCACTCTTTGAAGAGTCCATCTTGGCCGGCTCCGTTGCCCTTTCCAGCAACAACTTATAGGATTATGGTCCGCCCAAAGACTAGGTTCTATATTAATTCCTTGAATTTCCGAATCTAATTTTTTTGAAAGCCATAACATATCAATCCTGGTCCACGAGTTATGTCTATTAGAGTAATATGTATATTCCCTTTTATCTATATTTCTTTCCCTCCAAGCATCTTGCAAATTAAGGTCTGTGCACATCTCAAAAAAAGTTCTGGGAAGTATTTTTTTGTTTCCTTTCCTTGCCCCATTACTTTTATGGTCTTTTGTTCTATCTACTATGGCATTGAAATCTCCAATCATACAAAACCCATCTCCCTCTAAGTCGCTAAGCTTGCTGTGTAGATCCTTAAAAAAAGATACTTGGGCTCCGTTTGGTGCGTAAACTACAACAATTATTATATTTTTTTTGTTTAGATTAGCCTCCACTATCAAGATCCTTCCCTCTTTGTCCTTATAGATTTGTTTGGAAGCTATCTCCTGTCTAATATACAATGCAATTCCTCTTTTTTTTTTTTTCTCATCTAGTGAGATGTATAGTCTTCCTAATTTAGGTTGCTCTAATAGATACTTTTGATCATTTTTTATATGAACCTCTTGTAATATAATGACATCCGCATTTAATTTAATAAGTTTACTAAAAACTTTCCGCCGTTTTACTGGTGAATTCAAACCCCTAATATTCGTTGACCATATCCTATACTCCTCTCCCATTAACTTGTTTCTGTCGTGCCTTAGTGCTTCGAGTAATCCTTATTTCCTTCGACTCCTCAAGGCTTCTCCCCTGTTGTCCTAATCCATCTTGTCCTCCTCCCCCTTTTACTTCCTCTATACCCTGCTCTGTCCCTCTTTTATCCATCATTCGTTCACCTTCTCCTTTTTCAACCATCGCATTTCCTTCTCCATGATCTCCCAGCTCTTCCTCTGAGATACAGTATTGTCTATAAAAGTCTTCAGCTTTCTCCAACGTATCCAACCTGAATCTCTTCTCCTGCCAAGTCACGATAATCCCCTCTGGTGTTAACCATCTGAAGTTCACATTACTTTGGTGCAATCTGGACGTCAAAAATTGATAGTTCTTCCGTAGGTCTCTCATTCTTTTAGGTATTTGTTTTAGCACTATAATTTGTTTCCCTCTGTACTCCAGCTGTTCATCACGTGTCTTGTATAATATTTCATCTCTAATTGTCTTTTTTATAAATTTCACGTGAACTTCTCTAGGCAAATTATATCTTCTCCCATAATTTGTCTGCACCCTATATGTCTCGTCCATTGCAGCAATCATCTTCTCTTTATTTGTCCCAAGAGCTCCCATCAGTAGGTCTGCCATCTTATCCTGAAGGTCTTCCCCTCTCTCCTCAATGACGTTTTGGAATCTGAGATAATAAGCTGCCTTTTCCGCTTCCATTAGCATCACCGCTGTCACTAATTCTTTGTTAGCCAAAGTTAGATTTTTATTTATCTCTTCAACCTTCTTCTCCTCATTATCCATTCTTTGTTCTACTTCCAATAGTTTCTGTTCATTTTTTACGATTTGCTGTTGGAAGGCCTCAAATCTTCCATCCATTGCCTGAATCTTTTCTTTCATTTCTCCTGTATCATTCCTTACCCCTTCTAACTCCTTCTTGATTTCCTCATGATTCTTAAACATGGCTTCCTGCATTGCCTGCATCATTACCTGAAGGTCTTTAAATGAGTTAGAACGCTCCTTTTGAAGCATATCATCTAACAATTTCTGACTCATGGGGCTAGAGCTTTGTATTGTATTTTTTTTCCCCCGCCAATCTTAGTCAGATTTGGATTACTTGCCATTTTTTGTAAACTTTTCCACAACTTACTGTTCCTCCAAAATAACCACTTTTCACTTCCCTCTTTTTTTCCTTCCACTTTTTGTCACTATCGTGGTCTGTAAATATAACTCTGTCAATATATTTCACGTTCTAGTACCACAGTGCCAGATGTTAGTTTTAAGCTTCCCCAATTTTTGTTCTAACTTGTAAAGTTATAGTTTAATAGTCCAATATTCCCTTCAGTCTCTCTTAAGTTTCCCTTCTCTTGGCAAACTTCTTTCAGAAACTGCCAATCATTGTCCCAATCCAGTTCCTTCTGTCAATCACTGTTCCTTCCCAGAGAAGCCACCTTTCATCAGCCGCTCCGCTCCAAGGTCAAAATCAAAAACCAAAAAGTCAAAACTCTCAAACAGATCTTCGGCAACAGTTAAGATAAAAAAAAAGTCACTGTCCCTTTAAGAAAAACTCTGAGTCTCGAAAACTTGCCTCCTGGCGTCCTCCTAATGGGGCCTTTTCCGGCCTCACTTCTTATCACTTTCACTCGCCGCCAGCTCACCGCTACTCCAACATTCTTTTTGCCAGGCTTTTGTTTCTTTGCAACCCCTTTAATTGCGTCTTCCAAGTCTACTCACAAAGGTTTCAGGAAAAAAACACTCAAGTCAGATCTGATACACTGTCGTTCCGCTGTTTCTTCGCTAGCTCCGTCCAGCTGTCATGTCATTCAGCGGCCATTACTGGTCGCCTTCTTCCCGGTCCGCTCGGTTCTGGGTTTCACCCACTTCCCGACGTCAGTCGCCACCAACGACAGAGCAGCAGGTCGCCCACACCTTCTGCCGCCCCTACGAGGCTTCTCTCGGCTCGAAAGAGCCCCACGAGCCTGGGATAAGCGATTGGAGATGCTGGAGAGATCGTTCGCACCTCCGCTCACTCTGACAGCTGGCTCCGCCCCCTCCTATTTGCAATTCTTTGAATTTTGTGGTTTTGTCCCATTCTTTTTCTTCCATTCTACTATCTCCAGGTACTGAAAACTGAAATAGGAGAATACTGCCAATGGTGTACAATTTGGCCTTTGTATCTGCAGATCTTCTTGGCTGTAAGTCTTATTTGCTGCTTTATTATTTCCAGTGCTTTCTTAATCTTTCTTGCTTCTAGTCATATTTCCTGATCAGATATTCTTTGGCCTTCTTGTTCTTCAGATTATTTTCTTTCATCTGTTCTAGCTTGCTTGCATCTGTTCTTAGCATGCTGATTATATTTACTAGCCTAATCTTCCATTTGGTTGTTTGGCTTTTTTCTTGTCTGTTGATTTTGCACCCCAGGTATTCAGTGATAACTGCAGCTGTGCTGTACATTAGATGGTTTGTTTCTTGCAGTGAGCTGGTGCTTATATTTGATATTACAGTATTGGCATCTTTTAATACTTGTATTAACTGTTTCTTTGGAACAAGTTTCAGTGCAGGCAACCTTATTCTGTTGTTTTTGTGCCTGTTTTATGCATTATAATGAATGATTATGATTTGTTTGCTTTGCAAGTCACAATGAGCTGGGTTCATATATCAACCAAATCAGCTACATCATGTAAGTCCAATCAGTCTGATCAAGTAGAGGTAGGTTTCTGCAATTTGGAAAAGAAGAAACTGCATTGTGTTGAAAGCTTCATGAGTCACAGTAAGTGCAATGGAAAGTCAAAAAACAGGACCAACCAAAATGGTAGCCTATTTCTGAGCCCCAGAAGGTCCTCAACCTTTTCTGACTCTGACTTTAATAGCTATATTGCAAAAAGTGGGATGGGAGAGAAAGTTATCTTTTACATACAAAACAAAAACAATCCCCACCCTTGTTTTAATAATTTAGATAGGAACACTCAAATTCCCCCTAGGAAGCCCATTTAAAATCACTGGTGAAGCTGCAGACAATATTAATGTAATGATACAATTTTCAATCTATAGCAGTTTGTGTAATACAGGAACATGTTTGAAATCCTTGTAGAGCAGCTACACTTTCCATTTATAATATACATGAAATCAATTTGCTTTGTTCCCAATTAGATGTTTTTGAAAAACAAAGCATCTATATCACTGCTGTTCTGTTTCAAGCACATAATTTATAGTGTCTTTCCTTTTTTAAAACAATGGGGTTGGAAAGGAAAGGGCAGGAGATTATGTTATGAGTTTGGTTTCCGTAGGCATTAAGTAAATGGTTATGAATTACTATGTTTGTTCATAATTTACTGCAAGAACCTAAGAGCTCTGATGGATCAGACTACTGTTTGCATTGTCAAATGCATTATTTCTTACAAGAGCCAAACATATGTATCAGGGAAGCAGAAGACAACAATGAAACAAAAGCCAATTCTTCATCTTCAGCATCTAGGATTTACAGCCGTAATACCCATTTCAAAAACTGAGCAACACTATCTTATATTTACTGAAAAAAGGGGCATACTGTTGACCTAATTGAGTCCTGGTATCAAAATCAAGATTGATTTATTGTACTTTCTGTTATGACATAGGTCTCCCTACAACTGAGGTATCCTATTCATGTGGACATCCTGACTCTGTGGACATTATAGGAGTAGAGCTATGCTAGTCTATAGTAGCAAAATATTGGAAGTAGTCTTTGTTAGTTAGACAAGACTATATAGTAGCATGGCTCTCCACTTAGAATCAGAACTGACTTCTTTTGCTTTTCTGACTGTGTGGAAATCACTGTATGCATAGGTTTAATCCATAATACATGAATATCGATGAACACAGCTGATAATATGGCCCTGCTCACTGATAAACACGTAATCCTCCTTCAAAGGATTCATGTGTGAATGAGATAGCTACTGCTAAACTGTGAGATCCTATGTAGATATCATAGATGAAGCACTTGTCCAGGGAGTCTCTCCTCCATTCATGATCAGATTTAGTTAAATCTTTTTTGAATAGAGATATTCCTTGTTTAGCAACTGTCTCTCATTTAGCAACCATTCTCAGTTACAATGGGGATGAAAAAAATAACTTTGTGACTAATCCTTGCATTTACAACTTCCACAGGTCTGTAAAGCAAAGGAAAACTGAACTAAGATCATAAATACAATCACAGTTTCACTTAGCAATCACTTTGCTTAATGACCATGTTGTCAGTACCAATTACTATCACTAACAAGGACTATCTGATCATTTTCAGATACGCTTCATTGTAAAAGTGGAGGGGAGATAAGAGACTCAAGCTCTGGCTCTACATCAACTCTATTCCAACCTCCGTGTGTTGAGGTGAATGTTCTGAGTAGAGTTGTAACCATCAGTAGGCCGGTCACTTTCTCAATCTGGGTTGCTGGTCACGTGCAGGCGAATAGAATAGAATAGAATAGAATAGAATAGAATAGAATAGAATAGAATAGAATAGAATAGAATAGAATAGAATAGAATAGAATAGAATAGAATAGAATTAGCCAGAGTCCACAGAATGAATTTTATGCTTCCAATTCTATGCAGGAATATCTGTAGAGTACAAGTAGCATGCACATTTATGCTTCTTCCTCATAATTGGAATTATGTGCCTAAAGAAAGTATTGGTAACTACCCTCATATTTTGTTCCAGCAAATTCTATGTGCTAATTATACATTATCCTTGGAAAGATACTTCTGTAGTCTATAGTCTGGTCTATAAGTGGTCATACATTTCATGGGGAAAATGAATTAGAACAGAGTTCTAATGCCATGAAAAAAGGATTTAAAAAGATCCCTCTGCTTATATTTCTCATATCACTCATTGGTTGATTTCATGCATTGGGCAGACCATAATGGGGTTGGTTTGTTTTTGACTTAATCTGTTGTGTGACGTTAACCATTGTGGTTTATAAGTCATGATATATAGCTTGCATTTGAACGAGGCTATTATGGCATCTTTAATAAACAGGAATTAAAGACACTGAGATTTAGTGACATATGTAAGGCAAGTCACTGAAGGCTCTTTTATCATGTGCCATATTTGTTATCTTATTTTACATTCAGAAATCTCCCATAATTTGTATTTTCAATTTGGATAGTGTTCCAGTCCTGTAATTGGTTTGATTGATGCTTTATGTACCTTTCTGGGTCCATTACAATAGACAGATGAGATACAGTATATCCACTGAATTAGAACTCCTTACAATAGTCTAAATATAACTTTAGACTTCTCCTACCTGCTGTCTTTTAGCTGGGCTGGGTAGTCCATGGAATTAAAGGACTTGTCCAACACATGTAGAGGGAAACAGGAAGTCTGCTTTATGTCATGAAAAAGTAAATTGAAGTTGTATTTTGAATATTGCAAACAGTTTATTACATAAATTTAAACAATAACAACCTGGTCTCTCCATCCTGATTGAAAGAGAACTGCAAATGATTTAAATGTACTGTGATACTAGCTATTTTCATTCTCAACTGCATTTCTACAAGTTTCTGTTATTACATAGACATGGTTTGCTTTAAAGTCTTCACTCTGAATCTCTCTGCACCCATTATATCTTTTTACCATTTTCATGAGTATCCTATAAACCCGACTGGACTATTTATATGTTATCTGAGTAAAGGACAGATAAAACACCCCTGTGGAGAGAAGCGGCTTGCTGGCTGCATGTGGGCGCAGCTGCTGTGCTATACATAACATCTGCCCCCCAAAATGTTTTCAATTGCCACCAGGTCTTTTGTTTTTAAATTACAGTGGAATCATCCAATGGTCTTGGCAACATACAATTTCCCCACCATGTCTACACACACACACACACACACACATGCACACAGAGAGGGGGGAGAGGGAGAGAGTTAAATCATTAAAACACGATCTGATACCTTTCAAATTTCACAGATCCTGGTGTTCGTGGCCCCAGTTTGAGATATGCCATCTTGATGTAAAGGATTTCCTTTTCCAGGTGAGATTTACTTGAATATTTTTTAAAAATGTGTTTACAATTACATCATCTATGAGTCACCTTTGCTCCAGAAGATCTACTGTAAGTGGACATGGAGATGGTATTTCCTTCCTCCAAGAGAAGCCCAGTGAGAGAGACTATGCTGGAAAACCATCAGTAGTCCCAAATCACCCAGTGAGCCATGGCTGAGGAAAGACTTGGGTGTTCATAATCCTAATACTAATCCTAATACACAGCAGTACTGAGACATATTTCCTCTTTCCTTTCTTTTCAATCATGCCTTGTTGTTTGCTCCTAACTGTTGTTTCATCCTAGTTTTATTTTCTTTTAGTTTGTAGCCACAGTCCAGCAAAATAATAGCTTTATCGTTTGGTGAAAGTTTTATTGCTAAGTCTTTTTGTTTTCTATTTTAACTAGGTCTGGTTTTGACACAAAAGGTGCTTGGTCTTACAACTTTTCCTGGGAGAGAGAGGGAATATGATCCTGTCAATTATCCTTCTGATGGTATTGTGCCTTGTGGATTGTGCAGAATGTTGACTCTGCAGTGATGTTGCTTAATTCTTGATAGCTGTTTACAGAAGATAGCAGAGTATCTGCTTGGTTCCTTAGCTTTTACATTTGGGATTTTATAGGCTTCTTATTCCCCCTATGCCAGTGATGGCGAAACTTTTAGAGACCGAGTGCCCAAACTGCAACCCAAAACCCACTTATTTATCGCCGGGTGCCAGGTGGGACGTGGCCCACTGGGTGGGCGTGGCTGTGGTGGTCATGGCAGACTGGGTGGGTGTGGCCAAAGTGGGCATGGTCACCTCAATGTTGCTCGTGGGGAGGGACGCCTGTGGGCAGGGTTGGGGGAGATCCAGGGGGTCTCTGGCAGGTGGGGCGGTGGGCAGGAGGCTCATCCTGTGGGGTGAGGCGAGGCGAGGCAGAGCGAGGATACCATTGCCGCGGGGCAAGGTGAGGCAGGGGCTGGGGCAGCTGCTGCCTGACACCATCGGGCCCCGCACACAGAAGCCAGCGAGCGCATGGGGGCCGCCGGTGTCCATCAGCAGCCACAGCCTGACAGCTCCTCAACCAGCGTATTCTGGGGCTCCAAAGTCCACCACCAGCAGTTCAGAGAAGCCACCTCTGAGCTGGACAGCTGGCTGACAGGTGAGGAGGCGATGCAGTGGGTCGTGCCTGGGAAAAGGAGAGCATTTGAGGCCAGGAGGGACGGGACAGAGGGGAGGGAAACCAGCTGTGCCGGGATGCATCTGGCCACGTGGGATCGGGCGGCTGGTTGAAGAGGGACGGTTACCATCTCTGGGGCATGGCACGCGTGCCCACAAAGAGGGCTCTGAGTGCCGCCTCTGGCACCCGTGCCATAGGTTCGCCACCACTGCCCTATGCTATGTAATATTGACATGAAATTCCCCATATTATTTAACTTCAATGTAATCATTCCAAGATTTAGGAAGCATGGCCATCAAAATGTTGATGCGATGCACTGCTACTTTTTTATCAGATCGGGGTGACGCAGTGAAGATGCTTAATCAATTTATTATTGTTAATTGATTCATTTATTGATCAAATTTACATACTGCCCATCTTACCAAAGAAGACTTTGGGCAACAAATGAGCAAAATCACGTATTAAAAAACCACAGATATATAACAAAATATAAGAATCACATTAACTATAAATATTATAATATTATATTATATATTATAAAAACAGAGATACAAGCCCTAGGCGAAGAGAGAATTAAAATAGTCAGCTCAGCAATGGAGCCATCTAAGCATGTCTCTGGTTCCCTGGCTTGATAACATAGCCAGTTCTTGAGGACCTTCCAGAATATATCAAAAGGGATGGAGTTAATTTAAATTCAGGAGAAAAAATGATCCATAAGGCAGGCACCACCACAAGGAACCCATATCTCCTGTGTATGGGTCACTAGTTGATGATATGGCAGATGTGGCAGATCTCATGAAGATTTTTGATTGTGGTAAAATGATCTGAATAACTGAAGTTCAATTCAGACAAGAGAGAGGGAGACCTAGCAGAAAGTTAATCTGCCCAGTTTTGTGGTTGTTCAAACTGCAGGAGCAAATTGCACTGACCCTTAGAGCTCACTTATGTAACTTGTAGGTAGAATAACAGAATAGCAGAGTTGGAAGGGACCTTGGAGGTCTTCTAGTCCAACCCTCTGCTCAAGCAGGAAATTCTATGCCATTTCAGAAAAATGATTGTCCAATCTCTTCTTAAAAACCTCCAGTGTTGGAGCACCCACAATTTTTGGAGGCAAGTTATTCCATTGATCAATTGTTCTAACTGTCAGGAAATTTCTCTTTAGTTCTAGGTTGGTTCTCTCCTTGATTAGATTCTATCCACTACTTCTTGTCCTGCTTTCAGGTCCTTTGGAGAATAGGTTGACCCCCCTCTTCTTTGGGCCCCTTAGATATTGGAACACTGTTATCATGTCACCCATAATCCTTTTTATTAAACTAGACATTCCCAATTCCTGCAACCGTTCTTCATATGTTTTAGCCTCCAGTCCCCTAATCTGCTCTGTATTCTTTCTAGTCTCTCAACATCTTATTTATATCCTAGTGATCAAAACTGGAAGCAATATTTCAAGTATGGTATTATCAAGGCATTATAAAGTGGTACTAATATTTCATTAAGAAAACCAAGATCATGGCATCCGGCCCTCTCAATTCCTGGCAAATAGATGGGGAAGAAATGGAGGTAATGACAGATTTTATCTTCCTGGGCTCCAAGGTCACCACAGATGGAGACTGCAGCCAAGAAATTAAAAGACGCTTGCTCCTGGGGAGGAAAGCTATGGCAAATTTAGACAGCATACTAAAAAGCAGAGACATCACCCTGCCAACAAAAATACGTACAGTCAAGGCCATGGTTTTCCCAGTTGCAATGTATGGCTGTGAAAGTTGGACCATAAGAAAGGCTGAGCGCAAAAGAATTGAGGCCTTTGAACTATGGTGCTGGAGAAGACTCCTGAGAGTCCCTTGGACTGCAAGGCGATCAAACCGGACAGTCCTAGAGGAGATCAACCCTGACTGCTCCTTAGAAGGCCTGATCCTGAAGTTGAAATTCAAGTACTTTGGCCACCTAATGAGAAGGAAGGACTCACTGGAGAAGAGCCTAATGCTGGGAAAGATTGAGGGCAATAGAAGAAGGGGACGACAGAGAATGAGGTGACTGGATGGAGTCACTGAAGCAGTAGGCGTGAGCTTAAATGGACTCCAGAAGATGGTAGAGGACAGGAAGGCCTGGAGGAACATTGTCCATGGGGTCGCGATGGGTCGGACACGACTTCACAACTAACAACAACAAATATTTCACATGATCTTGATTCTATCCTCTGTTAATGCCTCCTAGGACTGTGTTGGCTTTTTCGGTAGAACTTAAGCAGCCTCTGAAATACTGATTAAATTTAAAAGGTACTATCCATGATCTTATTTGGCTAGAGATAGCCTGGTAAATGTATTTAAAAACCTTGTGTTTAGCTTATTGCATTCTGTTGGAGAACTCAGATTTTCCCTGAACACTTTCCAGAAATTTTAGAGGTAACTATGGTGGCTCAGGTATACTGGTTAGATCTGGATCTTATTACTGCATTATGCAGTCCTGGATCATCTTCATGGGATGTCAGTCCACCACTGTAATAGAATGTATAGGTGATCTTGACGGAAAAGAGAAGGAGATGCTGCTACAGAAACAATCAGTCAAGAGAAGGTGGAGCCTTCAAGGGCTTAAAAGTCAGAGGAAGAAACGCAGGAAGCACCTGCCCTAGTTGATCAGATGGTTAAAAGTGGCAGTGGGACATTTCTACCTTCAGACTTGCAAGATTCTGCTAATGTAGCCTTACAATAAAACAGAATTAACTCATCTAAGTCGTGTTTTCTGTCTGGTTTATCCTGGAGGGCTGACAACCACTAGACCCAGTTCAGCATGCTGGTGTTGTGCAATAAAGCCTAAAGGAATATCTGAGGCTCAAAGACATTCATTGGAGGCCTTGCTCTAACAATGGCAATTCAGGAATGGACCTTGTTGGTAGTTGCTTCATAGTTATAGAATAATCTGTTCGGATTTGCCTGTTGCCTAGTTTACCTTTTTGACCTAAGATGAAACCCTTTTCATTTCTCTTTCCCTTCTAATATAAGTGCAATTTCTCTGTTCTACAAAGATTTGTTATTTCTCTGGTGGTTTTACCTGCTTATTTTATCATTTTATGCCAGAGTTTTCCTTTGACGCTACAATGTTACCTTTTTATATGCATTTCTACATGTGTCGAGGGAGTAATAATAGCAACACATGGCCATGTGCTACATTTGTCTCAGTGAGTCACAAATTGGCAGGCCTATTTTATCTTCTTTTTAATGCTAAGTCATGAGGACAATGGAACTGTTTCCTGCGTTCCAAATATACTGCTAATTTATTTCCATTAACTAAAATAAAGAAATCCTTATTCCAATTATCCAGATAGATTTTGGCCTTTAACTTCATTTTAAGCATTTGGTATTCTCATTGCAGCTAGGCCAGTTAGTAATTTTAGGGAAGAAAAAGACCTTAATAATGTTTTATATGTGATATAATACGGGGAATACTTCCATTAGAAATTGAAAATTGCAGATCAGAAATATTTTAATATTTACAATTATTTGGAAAGCAAAACAAGGCCAAGCTGTACAAAACGATCAGATTTCCATCATTTAAACTTTAGAACTGTAGGCCTTCATATATGCAACACCCATTTTTTAAAGTAATAAATACATAAACTATTCCATAGTTGAGAGATGCTCAGAGTAGCAGCAAAGGTATCCACGTAGGTGTGGCGATGATCTAGGAATGAAGAGACCTAAATTTAAATCCCACCAACTTCCCTTTGGATCAGCCATTCTTTTTTTAGCCCAGCCTACAGCATGGGATGGTTACTGTAGGGATAAAATGGAGATACCCCTTAGAAGCCACCTTGAGCTCCTAGAGCAAAACCTGGGATACAAATCTAGCCATTCATTGTTATAAAAAATAAGTGAACATGACATCTTTAATTAGAATTACGCAGAGGCAAATATGCAACACCCACTCTCAGTTAAGAAATGTGTACCTGTGGGGCTGATCATTATGATTCAGAAATGATGGATCTGCAATGATTTTGTTCATTATCAAAAGCAACTTCTGTTTGCTTCAAAAACTCCTATCCCTTATTCTAATATGGGTCATCAGAGGAACGGATTAGTAACCAGAACCTTTAGACAGCTGATGTATTTTGCTCCCCGAGTGACGTGCCTTAGATGAAAGATAGCAAGAGAAGAATTTTTCTTCCATCAAAAATTGTTACGGTCTACATTTGAGCAATGAGAGCTTGGTGACTACATCAATAAAAGCTTCCCTGTCAACATATTTTGAATAAATGGTACAACTAGAGGTGATGGAATATTAATTATGTGGATGTGATTATCTGACTGTTTTCTACTAATGCAAACAACAACCACAGGACCTCTGGGAGAGAAAATGCATTCCTTTCCTAGTGTCATCCAGACAAAAATCTTCTCTCTCAAACTGCTTTGTGCATTTCAAAAATCTGTCTCTCTGAACCTGCTGTGTGTTTCAAGAATGTCCAATGGCAACATCAATGGTTGCTTTCCTTGAAATGCAAAAAAAAAGCGACTCAGAAAGAGTTATGCATCATCAGGCTGTTCAGCCAGCCCTACCCATGCTGTTTACACAACAGAAAAAGATGCAAATTGCCTTCACATAATTACCACAATTTCAAGCTTTACTCTGAAATACTCTTCACAGGGGCAAAGATCCTATGCTACTGAAAAGGTATTTAATGAGGAAGTTGACCTCTGGGGAGACTCATCTTAAAGTACAGGTAGTCCTCGACTTACAACAGTTCATTTAGTGACTGTTCGAAGTTACAACAGCACTGGAAAAAGTGACTTATGACCAGTGCTTTTTTTGTAAAAAAAAAAAAAAGGTGCTGGAACTCACACATGTCATACAACCCGCCTTGCCTATCCTACAAGGTTCCATCCCAAAAAGGTGCCGGAACTCCGTTCTGGGCGTTCTATGAGAAAAAAAGCCCTGCTTATGACCATTTTTCACATTTAACGACCATTGCACCATCCCCATGGTCATGTGGTCAAAATTCAGACACTTGGCAACTGGTTCATATTTATAATGGTGTCCTGGGGTCAGGTGACTCCCTTTTGAGACCTTCTGATGAGCAAAGTCAATGGGGAAGCCAGATTTACTTAACAACCGTGTTACTAACTTAACACCTGCAGTGATTCACTTAACAACTATGGCAAGAAAGATGGTAAAATGGGGCAAAACTCACTTAACAAATGTCTCACTTAGCAACAGAAATTTTGGGCTCAATTGTGGTTGAAAGTCGAGGACTACCTGCATGTGTCCTTGAATATCAGGGTGCAGAACTGAAAACCTTCCCAACATTATTGAAGTTCCAGTGGTGTGGGACACTGTACTTCAATGTCAGAAGACCCACAGTTTTCCCATTCCTAGAGAAGACAATTAGATTACTGTAGACCCCATGTCCAAAAAACAAAACCTGGAAAAAAGAGAGAATTTGGATTAGGATTGCATTAGTGCACCCTCAGACTTCAAGAACATGTATAAACTGGTCCCCTACTTCTGATTCTTTTGACATAAAGAATACTTAACTGAAAGCATAATTGTATGAGAAAGAACATTGAGATATACAGTATAAGCCTTACTGTATAGCATGTATTTTTTTTCTTTCCTTATAACTCTTTAGTAGCCAGTAGGGTCTGGTTCTCTTTTTCTGCCAAAACAATTCCCAAGAGGAAGATGAAGTGAATTCTTGAGGCTAGCAATCATTTAGCTGTTCTTAAGGACATTATTACAAAACTTAAGATTAATTTAACCATTTAAGAATACTTCCGCACAAAACAAAGCACTACACCTCCAGCCTTTAAGACAGTTTTGCTGTTGTTTAATATAGATTTAGTGAAGATTTTCACTATGAATGATGTATTTGTAATTAAAAATTTTTCCAGCATTCTGATTGATATGCCTTTTCCCCAAAACATTTTTACAAGGAGAATGTGTGCATGACTCATACTGCATGCCTTTAAGTAAAGGGGTAAAGAGGGATTGGAAAATATAATAATAATAATTAATTATTTTCATATAATCAAGCCATTACCAGTGATGTTTGGATGTGATTCCTGGAGCTATGGACAGAATAAATAAACTGCCACAATATATTTAGCAAATGCTAATGTGCAAGATAGCATGCAGCAAAAACAGGTCAGAGGCAATACAGTATATCTCCCCTGGGGACCTATGGCTGGATAACAGATAACTTATAAGAATGAAAGAGGGCTTCTTTGTCTTCTCATTTTAAAACCAAACAATCAATTGCTAGTTTATTTTTAATTCCAACTTTGGATGAAAATAAACTCATATTCTCAACAAGCCACTTTCTGTGCCTTTTGCCAGTCCTCATTGGCAGGGTTAGCCCTGCTTTTTGTCTCCCGTTCCCCATTTCTAGGTAGTTCATTTATTTGAAAAGGGAGGCAGCCCAATTTGCAAAGCCTGGGTGATGGCCAGAGGCAACTCCGCAACACAGCTGTGCCTTTCCTGCCTATGAAAAGCGGTCAAGGCTGGTTCACCATTTAAACAGTCAGCTGTGTCTCATCGCTATTCCACCACTCTCTGTGGTGATGGAATTGGAATTTGTGCCTTTCAGAGAACAATACCTCTTGTGGAGGAAGCAGCTAAGGAATCGATATTCTTTTTTTTTTTTTAAATCCCACCTACCCAAGGATGGATAAGGAGGGAAACATTTCTCTTTCTTGTTTCCTCTACCATTTTGCTCATTAGCTATATTATTCTGGCACACTGAATCTTTGACTAGACAAGGGATTTTTAGCTTGTATGGTGAGTTTATGGTTCAGTGTGTCATGCAAGCGTCAGAAAATCAGGTTGAGTAAACCATGCCTGGTTTAATTGGTTATGGATAAATATGGCAATATTTTCTTCCACTCCTTTATTTAGGCATCATTAATGAATTGGGTCTCATAGGGATGGATATGATGCTGTATGCAGACAGCTTGCATTTAGTTATTTATTTAACTACCAGTCCCGGATTAAGTACTAGCTTGCCTCCTATAGGGTTTCTAGATTTTTTTTTAAATAACTGCAATAGCCTCATCCTTTTCTCTAGCTTCTTTGACAGCAATATATTTATTATTTATTTATATTTCATATTTCTAAACCACCCATCTCCCTCAAAGAGGGGCTCTGGGTGGAGAATAGAATAGAATAGAATAGAATAGAATAGAATAGAATAGAATAGAATAGAATAGAATAGAATAGAATAGAATAGAATAGAATAGAATAGAATAGAATTTTTATTGGCCAAGTGTGATTGGAAACACAAGGAATTTGTCTCTGGCGCATAAGCTCATACTGTACATATAAACAGCTTGTAATAGGTCATAGCTCATAAATCATAGTTACAATCATTAATCATAAGTTACAAACAACAATTGATAAATCATAAGAAACCAATAGGAGAATATAGTAGGAAAGATGAGAAAAAATAAGAAGTGAGACAGTGCTGTGGGAATTAAGTGTTCAGCAGAGTGATGGTAGGGAGGATGGGAAACTATCTTTATGTCTAGTTGTCTCGGCATGCAATGCTCTATACCAGCGCCCTGAGGGAGAAGTTGAAACAGTTTATGTCCAGGATGTGAGGAGTTTTGTAGTTATTTTCTCAGCCCTCTTTCTGGTTCGTGCAGTATACAGATCCTCAAAGGAAGGCAGGGTGGTTGCGATTGTAACCAATAAATAAAACAATATGTAAAAATTCACATTGAAATTAAAAATTAAATTAGGGTTAAAAATTAGGGTTAATAATTAAACATTAAAAGGGGGGGAGCCCAAGATGGCCACATAGTGTACACTGTGCTGCTTTTTTTCTCTGTTTAATATAGCAATAGCAATAGCACTTAGACTTACTGTACATATCACTTCATAGTGCTTTACAGCACCCTCTAAACGGTTTACAGTATCAGCATATTGCCCCCAACAATCTGAGTCCTCATTTTACTGACTTTGGAAGAATGGAAAGCTGAGCCAGTAACCTTGAGCTGGTCAGTATTGAAATGCTTGCTGTGGGCAGAGTTAGCCTACAATACTGCATTCTAACCACTGCGCCACCACAGCTCCCAGACAGTAAATGTTTATATATGTCCCAGACATAAACGCTTCTTGAAAAAATAAACAAGGTAGTGTACAATCAAGTACATCTGTATTGGAACTAATTTATAGTAAATTCAACCAGAAACTTTAGTGTTCAATCTAATGATTTTTATGGTCTTTAAAACCCAAGAAATCAGCAGTTGTATTGAGCATGAGAGGGGGAAAAATTCTCAAATCCATATTAATATCTTTGTTTAGGAGAACTGACATTCAGAGAGTCTGATATCTTTAAATTCTCATGAATTCTTACCAGGTTTATATAATACATACCTGTATTGCTATTTAGTTTTAGAGCAACCAGTGTTATGCAAAGTGTAGACAAAAACAGTCAGTAAGAAATTACAGGTAAGAGAGAAAGAAAAAGAATTATCACTAAATCGAGCTTACACCCTTACCATTCTTTATATACTACCATGCCTTCACTACCTTGCAAGCCATTCCTCCATGCAATGTGTCCATTCATTTAGTTTGTTCCTCAGTTCACCCCTCTCTCTTTCTATTAGATACCATTAATTCCATCTAGTCACAACTTTTTCCGACTTCCCCTTCTTTTCAGCCCATTCACTCTTCCTTTATACATTTATTTCATAATACAATTTTATTGGTTATTTTATTAAATTTATAATAAACTCACACTGAGTGACTATGGGTGGCATACGACTTTAAAAATACACAGTTAAAAGGCCGCACCTTAACCCTCCACCTCTCAAAGTGAATTTTAATTCATTTATTTATCAAATTACTTGTTTCTTTTTTATTGATCCATCCTGTTTATATTCAGTTCACATTCATTCATCACTCATCCATTCTTCTGATTTAGCCACATATATTTCTTAAGAAATTTATTCCCACTGCATTCAACTGTTTTATTTCTCCTGATATACCAAATTTTCACTTCCATACCTTGATACATAGCCATTTTCTATTCTGCCGGTATTATTTTTATAAATAGCTCAAGGGAGCAAACATATCTAATACTTCTTCCCCTCCTATTTTCCCACAACAACAGTCCTGGGAGGTGAGTAAGGCTGAAACAGAGTAACTGAACCAAAGTCACCCAGCTGGCTTTCATGCCTAAGGCAAGAATAGAACTCACAGTCCCTGTTTCCTAGTCTGGTGCCTTAACCACTGGACTAAACTGGCTCTCCTTTGAGCTTCTTTTAACAAATGTTCATAACTCACAATAGAACATATAGTACCTAGTATCTTTCTTATCAGCATTTGTATGTCTTAACATTTCTTTATCAATTTTACCATCTTCAGTAAACATTCTACCAAGATAGAAAAGAATAATCTCTTGCTCTAGTTTTTTACCACCTATATTTTAATTTGGAACTATTCTATTTTCACTATCAAACACAGGTTTTATAACAATAATAAAAATAAGATGTTACTTTTTCCCCCAGGAAATACATCAAAGCCTGACATCTAGCTAGCTACATCTTTTCAGGAGCAGAATCCAAAAGTATGTATTTTGTGCATGTGTGCTTGGAAAGAAAGGCAGAAAAAAGTGAATTCAAATTAGAAATCTCTTAGACAAAGAACAGGCAGAGTGATAGGCAAATGAGGACATAGAGTAATGCCTTAGCTTTACCTCTCATCCTAAAGCCCTCATAGTCAGTGACTAACAGTCACTGCTAGATTTGATACATTAATGTGCAAATCCATGCTCTTTGTTGGGTAATACAAACTTATAATTCTTATAAATCCTTCGGGCTTTCAGCTAACAACACGGCAATGTCTGCATGCATGGCAATGTCTGAAGTACTTATGTCTCCAATCTCTAACTCCATCACAAAGCATTCCTTATACATTTATCCATAAAAATCTCACACCTCCTTGCCTGACTGTGTGCTCAGTATTAAACCATTTGCTAAATATTCCATTTATTCTCATACATTTTTACATTGTATACTTTTGCTACATTTAGCAACTAACCTTCAACTCCACCAAGGGAACAAATGTTCCATCTTTCAAGCCAATTGATTTATCTTTTTTTTTTCTAAATTAACCTACGTACAATAATGTTCTTCTCATGTTCATATACTATATTTCTTATTGACCTGCTAAAGAGCAAAGATTACTTTCAGCTTTATCATTTGTCCCAACTTTTTTACACTCTTCAACAATCACACTTTTCAACATATTATAATTCCTATGAAAATCTCTGAAATGTTCTTTCCAACATTCTGTCAGGTCAGCTTTATTCTAAATTATTTCAATTTTGATTCTTTGTTTGCTAGCTTTATACTCTTCCTCTCTTCCAGCAGCTCAAGCAGCTGATAGAACACTTCCTTCTCCAACCTAGGTTGATTGAACTGAGAGAAAGTGAATGGATCAAAGTAAGCTTTTATGGGTAAGAGTACACCTGAACCTATGTCTCCCTAGTTTTAGGCAAATGTCTTAACCTCTATACCACACAGGTTCTCTGTTCATTCTGCTAGAGGCTTCTTGTTTAGCTTTTTCCACCCCCTTCCAAACCTTTTTTTTTTAATTTCATCAAAAGTCCTTTAGCATTTTCCTTTGCTTCTTTTACCCTCTCTAGGTTCTATGGCAACATTTTTCTGAATTGTTTTTCTACCTCTGTACTCATTCTGCAACATTTTCTCTTATATTCATTTTTTTGTAGCAATAATTCTCTTATACACATTTTTTTTATCTCCATATTTTTTCTCACTTTATCATTTCAAATATACTTTTCCACATTTCCCATTGGCATAACTCACACTCTTTTATGGAGTTTGTAATATAATATTTTCACTTTGTTCTAGGGGGCTTCTACATTCCTCTTTCCTTGTTGTCACTCAGTTCTGTTGGGAAATTAATCTTTTATACAGGATTTGTTTCTCTTCCTACAACTTCCTTGTAGTTGTTCTAGTTTACCACTAGTTTCCTTTACTTTTTTATTTCTCTATTTTTCCTCCAAGATCCATTTCTGATGCTATTTAACAAGGGTCTGTCTTATATTCAGAACATCACCTTGATAAAGGAACCTTGCATCCCTCACCAAACACAATCATTCCTTTGCCACATGTATGCATAAATAGACTTATACTTAAACCACAGAGTCAAAACAGGTATTTCTTCCTAGGCAAATTCAATTTTTCAAATTAAATGTCAAAGAAAAAATGTGAATGTTATTTAAGCCTACACCAGATTACTCTTCATCTCCCTGTAGCACATAGACATGTGGGTAAGTGCGTAGCAATAAGTATTTACTTATTTCTTTTTCTCAGCAAGTTTTGAGGAAGTTCTTTGTGCAGCCTGACACCATCTCTGCATCAAGTAGATTCTAATGTGCACTAGTGATTAGTATAGGCTTACCCGGAGTGACAGATTAATCTAATGAAGGCACAGTTTAAACAAGCAACCACATTTTTTTTACTGCCTCCTACTTTACTGGACTTTTAATCATTGTGTCTGTGGAAGAGTTCTTGCCCATTATTTTGTAATCTTTTAGGGGACTTAATAAAGTCATTATCTTAATATAGGTGTAGTTTTAAGAGAAATTATTCTCTTAAAATGACCAACATTTCCTCCTTTAGATGAAAAACAGTTGGCTTGATTCACACATCTTGAACTATAATGTGGTTCATTTGGCATAGTCATTTTTGTTTATTCAACAAAACAAATAATGTGCACCATGACTGGATTCACAAAATAGTCAACAATACGCCATGGCTAATATATTCCAATGATCATTATCACTCAGTATAATGAATGAAACCAAATCTTTCTCCACAGAACCTGTCCCTGATGCCCAAAAGGTTGAGGGCCTCTGACCTAGATGACTGAGAATCTCCACCGTCATTCAGCAGCAGGGGCTTTGTAGTACATCACCATTACCCAATCAACTGCTGTAAAATGGGGAGGGAAAGACGGTTTCTCCTTGTTGATTGTAAATTGGAAATGGTGGCAGGGAATTAAGTGATCAGAAGAATGGGAATCAGCAAAGGGAGGAAAAGTGGGAAAGCACTGGCAGAATGCTCAGGAGAGTGGCACTTGAACAGATTAAAGCAGTTCTTGGCGGGGCGGGTCTGGAAGAAAAAAAATGACAAGGATCCCCTCAAACCATATACTGATCTTATATATTATTAGTTTATTTCTGGTCACTCATTTGAAAATGTAAAAATAATCTGTGGCATCATGCCAAGGCCCATCTCAGTTCACTGGTTTGGATGGTGGTTCTGGAATGGTTGCAAGCAGAAGGTGGAGATACAGTCCTTTCCTGTTGCTGTTCCCAGCAAGTGAAGACATAATAGCTACAATTGGAAGTAGCACAGGCTTTTCAAAACTAAAAGCATGACCTATCCAATTCTTTCTCTATTACAGGTTGAATTTCTCAACTTCATTATATAGAGAAAAAATATGATTTGCTTAAATTTATCTTGAAGAGATTAATTAAATGCTTCTGTGATAGACATATTATGCCTGAATATAAGATGCTTATTTCTATTTATATCATACTAAGCAAAGGAATTTTCTAACTTAACTTTCTGAAGTTAAATCCAGCTTATACTGTAGTTCTAAAATTTTAATTATATTCCTTCATGAAATATGAAATGTACCTATGTCATAGTTTTTTAGTCTGTTGTGATTTTGCTCTGAATTATTTTTGAACAAAATCCAGCACTTCCTATTTCAGAAGAAATCAAGTGTTAGCTTTTGCTTGTTTAGGAATTTGACTACTTTTGGTCAATGAAGCAACATTTCAAGATATCTAGACATTAATAATTTCTCTTCCTACTCATGTGAGGAAGGCCCCCTGATCTGGGCCTTTTTTAAAGAGGTGTTTGTGTGTGTGTGTGTGTATGTGAATGGTTGCAATTGCTCTAGGCCCCAAAAATCAAAGGGTGAATATGGTTCTGTATTTTAAATGATCAGATGGATCAACACTTTCCATACAAGGTGGCAAAATTAATGAGTTAAAGTATAATGTGAAGAGTTATTTCAATACTTTTAGACAATTTCTCTCTCTGGTTTATTGATCTGTTGACTACAATGGACAACAACAACCAAAGCTAAAGATATTATATCACATAGGATGCAATGAGAAGAAAGTGTGTATGGCAGAGGGGCTCAAATGAATCTTTTACAGAATCAATTTTCTTGATTCTGAAGACCTGAAACTGACTCAAGACTTATGTATATTCAATAATCCATTCCAATATGGACAGTTTTGTAACCAACAAATTATTAGCCAACAAGGAAGCTAGAGTAGATATCCATCATGTCTGGGGATTTGAAAATGAGGATTATGATTTTTGGTAATATGAAAAAAGCCATTGTAATGTAGTGATTGCCACCAGAGACATCCAGACTTCTGGCAAGCCATTCTTGCTTAGTGTAATCTACTACACAAGACTGTTATGAGATACTTTGTGTGTGTGAGAGAGAACTTCATAGGTTATTCTACTCTCCCTGAAGTAAGAGTAAGATAAAATGCAATAAATAGAACTGCAAAGTGGTGCCACACACCAGAGTTCTCCCTTGTGGTGATTAGATTTGTATTTTTCCAGTAGCACGAGAAGGACTTGTGGAAAATATTAGACCACATCTTTGCATACAGCAGAGTACAATGCTTATGGTGCCAAAACAAATTTTACCATGTAACAGTACAGATGAGTGATACCATTTCTGAATAGCACTAGTTTTAAAAAGGTCCCTGAATGTAAAACACTTGAAGAGAAGGAAAAAGACTCCCCCCCCTTGTGCTACTGTTTTATCTGCAGAAAGCTGAATATTGAGAGGCTGAGAGGTAGGAAGGCATCATTGGTCCAGCATATGGACCACTGTCTAAATTAGAACATCCAAATTTTGCTCAGTCTAGACTTGGGACTGGGTACCAAGAGGTGGAACAAAGCTGGACTGTACCATTCTAGAATGCAATGGGAATTGTTCTACTCGGCAATTGCTTTGTTTTCATACAGGACACCAAATGAGATTTTTCCAGAGCAGAATAAAGAACGCAGCGATAGAAAACGTTTGGGGTCGTTCCCTCTTTTGCAGTAACTTTTCTAAATAAAGCCCCACACATGCAAGATATTTCCCCTTCTCACCCCCGCGTTTGCCACCAAAAGTGGCCCAGCCCAGCCAAACATCTCAGGCTTCTACCGCTTCATTTTGACGCCTCTGTCGGCGCAGCGCGTAATTGAAGCGGGGCGGGGTCTCTCTGCGGGCTTCTGAGCGGAGCCAGGTGTGCTAGCCAGCTGTTTCTCCTACCCTCGCTCTCCCCCCCCCCCATCCCGTTCTGCAATTCTGTCAAGCGGCTAGGAAAAAAAGAAGGGATGCTTTTTGCGTGGGCACCCTGGGCCGGAGGGAGGAGTTTCGCTCCGGAAGGCTGAGAGGGATCAGTAGGACATGCGTAAGGGAAGAGCGGGCTGTAACGCGCCTCACTGCTCCCACGTCCTTCTCGTTTTCCATTTATCTCTTCCCGGCCGAGTTCCTCTTTCTCCTTTTCCAGAGCCGTTGCTGCGCGTCCCGCCCCTTCCTCGCTTCGGTCCCGCCTCCGACTCCCCGGAGAGGCCGCCCAGCGGCCGCCTGTTTGCCTAGGCTCCTGCTCCTGCTCCTGCCGCCTACCAGCTCGCTCGCTTGCTCGCTCGCTCCCCAGCCCGCCAGCCCCTCGCGCTTGCTCTGTCCCTGCTGCCTCGTCGGTCGTCGCGCGGACAGGCTGCAGCACGCGACCTTCTCCTGCCCCCCCCCCCGGCCGCCCGGCCACCCGGCCACCCGGCCGCCCGAGAAGCAGCCGGAGCAGCCCGCAAACTAGCAAGCCGCGCCGTCAACCGGGACCTGAAACACAGAAGGCACTTCTTGCAAGCCCGGCCGTCGGGGCGGGCGGCCAGGCCATTCGGCAGTGGAGCTCCTAAGGTGAGTATATATACACACAGCCTCGAAATCTCTCGGATCGCCCCTCTTGTGCATGTAAAGTCGCGCCAGTCAAAAGACTCGTCTGAGCCTGAGCTTGGAAGGGAGAGACATGGGGATTGCTGCTGGCGCTGGAAGGAAAGCGATGCCGCTTCTGCCTTTTCCAGTCCTTGGGAGGCCCGGCATTCGCACTTTGGACGTTGGCGTAAGCTGCGACCAAGAAGAGCTTGGCGCTGAGCAAAGGCACCCAAGCATCCCCTCGAGCAAGTTGCCAAGGGCGAGCATCTTTCTCGATATGGGGGTTTGTTTATATGGGTTGGCAGGTGATTAGGCCCTCCAGGATTTTGGCTCCGTCTTTCTTCTCTCTCTCTCTCTCTCCCTCCCTCTCCCTCTTTCCCATTTAATGTTGACCTTTTTGTTTGTTTGTTTGTTTGTTTGTTTTAGTATTTTCGGATTGCTCTGCTACGGTATCACGAATGCCTTCTGCTAGGTGACAAGCAATGGTTTGGTTGATTAGGGAAAATAATCCGATTTCTCATTTTGTTCGGTTCCAATTATTCTGGAGAAGAAGAAAAATAGATGAATGTCTCTGTTGGTTATTTTTGTATGCATGTTGTTTCCCATAGAGGAATTCAGTCAAAAATACTTCTTAGTGCTAAACTGGGAGCCAGACTTAATTGGAATATTCCAGTCATGTAGCTGCTGGCAGTTGTTTGAAGGACTATCTGAAATTTACCTATTGTTTTTGCCTTTTGCTTGTATAAGTTAACCAATAATAATAAAGTTCCCTTTGGGAATTCTTTTTTTTTTTTTTTTAAGAAAAATTCTGATCTTAAAATGCTGCTGTTATCCTCTCCAGTTTAAAAGAAAATGCATTTCAACGTGCAATGCCTATAAGAAAGCCAGCATTTACATTATTGCTGACTTAACTGTAGGTGTCAGACTCTGCTTTCCCTTGCATGATGGATATATATATGTCTGTGTGTGTGTGTGTATATATGTATGTATATATATGTATGTGTGTATATATACATACACACACATGTATGTATGTATGTATGTACATACTTTGCAGTTTTATACTTCCCAAAGAGGCCAGTGGAGGGCTTCCTGTTTGTTTTCAAGATGCATTTAGTGTGAGTAGTAGTAACATAGGCGTTTCCCTACAGTCTCTCCAATTAGTGCATAAATGCTTCATTTCTTTAGGAGTGTCAGTAATTTGGGGGTGTTACAGTATTGCAAACTTGGAAGAGCTATTTATTTATTTATTTATCTATTTATTTATTTGCCATTCATTGGCTCAGTTGTATTTTTAGAAATATCAATTGCATTAGAGAGCCATTCTTGCACAAAGTTTTCTTTGTGAGATTTATACTGCTATGAATTTTCCTGTTTGTGATTGAAAGCTGCTGTTTGCTGCTTATGTATGTATGCCAGTGAAGAATAATTCTGGAATGGTGGGTTGAGTTTGCCCATTGCATGCTCAGTATTCAAAGGCGTGAATCAAAATGGCTAGGGAATTCTGGGAGTTGAAGTCCACACAGTTGCAAGGTTGGAAAGCTCTGCCCTACAGCTTCAAGATTGCAGTCAGACTGTTCAATTTGTCTGACAGATGATTTCAAATGCACTGCTGTTCAGTAAAATCAAATTGCATGTGCTATTCATTTGGTGCTGAGAAGAGTTTCTATTTGCAAGAGACCACTTAGAATTCAAAAGGAATTAGTTTACTTGGTGTAGCCCCTTCTCCTCAGTTCTTTAAGCTGAAATACTATGACAAAATTTTCCCAACACATGTTGATTTATCTTTTTTAAAATCCTCTCCAGAAGGGAGGAGGTTTTTTTACAAACTTTCATACACTAATCCTAATGCTGAGAAGTTTTAATAGTTGACATTTTCTGTAAATGTTATTTCCCTGTAATATATAATCATTCATAGTCTCCTTTTGGATGGGCAGATTTATTTACACATTTAACTTCATTGGTCTCTATTTAAATATTTTGATTAAATCCATACATACCTCTCTTAATATTCTGAGTTGGTAAAAAATGATGTCAGATTATTTAGTTCATGCTGTCTTGCCTGATAGTCTAGGGAATGATTCTTAGTCATATAGACAAGTTGATATGAAATTTGTTTTCAGTCTTCTGAAAATATATAATCATATTTTAATATAAGAAAAACAAGACTAGTTTTATTAACACTGAAACATTGTAAGTAAGTTACTAGATGCCTCAGTGTAACAAGGGAGCCCTAATCCTTAATTGAACCATATGAGCATACCAAATGTAATAGCATGATGTAGAAAAGGGATTCAAACTAGCAATTTACTGTACTTGCACATAATTTTTGTCTTCTCATTACTGGCTGTTAGGTCTGAGTGTGTAGGTGATTCTATTTTGATATCTTAAAAACATTTAATGCATCACAATTTTAATTATAACAGAAAGCTGATATATTTTTTAGGCTCTACATTTTGTCAGCCTCAGGAAGTTTTTTTTTAAATTCTGATTAATTATTTGCAAAATTTAAAGACATGGAAGAACTGTCAGAAATTCTGTCTGCGTGATAGTTTTGGCAGGGGAAAAGATTTAAGCACTGGGATTGTTCAAAATTCTGGTTTGCAAATATGTTGCTAATACCTGTACAATAGTCTTCAGAATGACAAGACCCAAGAATTATGACATCTTTTCTCAATTTGGTAACGTATGTTGAAACTCCATGTCATGTTCTTTTTTTCTTTTTCTTTTTTTTTTGATAGCTTATGTTATAGCAGCAGCAGAACACAGCAGGGTGTGTGTTTTGTTGTGCAATAATGTTTGGCGGCTGAAAGCCATTTTTCACTTTCTGTCTTGCATCAGGCTTTGGGACTGGGTGTTAGTAGACAACATCTGTGCATAGTTCCATCTTACAACATTAAATATTCTTCAAGATTGATAGATAGAAGGTGGATGCTTTTGTCCAACAGAAATATTTTTTTTAAAGTGAACTTCAATCTTTCACATCACTGCAATTCTAATGTTCATATTTCTGTTTCCTCCCTTATTTTTTTTTTCTGCTCTCTGATTTCCACATGTGGTCTTACAACTTTTTAGGCATTTATTTCTATCTTATTTGTGTATGTGGGTTTATGTATGCATGCATTTGGAAAAGTCGGGGAATAGACTGGAACATGATGTGCAAATTGTCGATTTTTGTCATTTACTCATGATTGGTTTACGGGATAGTTTTTGGGGTAAAGAAGTGCTTTGTATAATAATTGTTCTTGACTAACACTTGGCGATGGTTTGAAGAGAGTGATATCTGCATATTTTACTCTATAGTTCTAAGATCTGGTGCAAGAGGCTTCTGTTGTGGTAAAATGCTTTTCATACAGTGATACTTGCTAGAGTTAGGGTCATAGTACTGATCCTGGAGTTAGTAAGCAACATAGAAGTGAAGAAATATCTTGCTATTGAGTTTAGAAAATGGACTTTTTAAGTATGGGTGTGGAGGTCTGGGGTAAAAATAACACTGTGGTGGGCCTGTCTGTTGCTATGCCAACAGTGCTCTCTGAGCTGTTACATTGTTCAGTTGCAGGTTGCTTTATTCAGTATAGGTTTGCTAAAAACATAACAACAACAACAACCTATGTTTCCTGGTACGGCTGTGTTACATGATAGAGTGGCTGGGGGTATAGTTGAGCAAAGTAGATGTGCCATTTAAGGAAGTTTCCCTGTTTCAGTTATGACTGAGGAACATCCCTATCTGTGGCTAGTGGTTTATGGTTTGCATTACTGAATGGCTGTTTTTAGACTGAATTGAGTTATCCCTGTATATATCCTTAATTCTGTTATATTTATATTGTGCTTTTACTTTAGGGGTTATAGTTGCCCTCACAGCAAGCAACATGAATAGATAAAGAGAGACTTCTTACACAATCGCAGACCACAGAGGATCTTGGGTTCACTGCTGTATGTGTGTATCTTCCTAACTGCTTCCTTTGGGGCAATTATGTCTGACATAATGAATTGGTCTATGTCTCTTTCTATAGCATATGCATGTGACAGTATTTTGCATGTGTTTGTTTTCTAGCCCTGTGAACTATGGGCAGAAAATGTGAAAGGATGGAAAGGAGCTCTTGCTTCTTTTTAATTAAACTTTTCTACCTTTGATTCAGATAAAGAGCATAATTTATATCAAAATTATATGGCTTTGGTTTTCATTTTTGTATAATTCTACAATGTTTGGATTAGGTGGACACACAAATAAGTACCTTCTATCGGAGACACTTTTTTCCATTGAAAAGGGGGATCAGACTAAGCTATCTGTGACTATATTTTATTGTCCTATACATCTGAAGTGTTGGACTATATTCTCAAAATAGTAGAAACTTGCTTATGCTGTTGAAGGATCTTATTTCTCTTGACTAGAGGTGTGTACTTTTAAGAGAACCAATGTGATACAATAATTAAAATGTTGAACTGGGTCTAAGAAGGCACAATTCAAATCCTACTTTGATGACTTGGCCAAGCATTATTTTTCATTCTAAAAAGAGCTATTTTGATGAGATAAAATGAGGGAAGGTTTCCATTAGTGCTGCCTTTTGTTTCAGAAGAAAGACAGGATATATGTACAATAATAAGAATAACAAAATAAATACACCTATAAGAGGACTGATGAACAACTTCCATAATTATTGTACTTAGAAAATGGAGATGCAGGGATATATGAGAGATGCATGAACAAGTTTGAGAAAAATCTAATCTTCCTCTTAAGAAAAAGTAGTATGACTTGTTCTACTTAGCGTACTATCAACCTTTTAAAGTTCTCATTAGTTCCTTTCCCATCAGCCTGCTGGAGTGATTATGACAATATTCTGCTCATTCTTTAAATGCAAATAGATAATATATCATTGAAAGGGTGATCTTCATTTTGGAATCTCAAATACAGGTAGTCCTCGACTTACAGCCATTTGTTTAGTGGCAGTTCAAAATTATTACAGCCCTGAAAAAAGTGACTTATGACTGTTTTTCACACTTTATGAAAGGTCATAAAGCATCTTCATGGTCATGTGATCAAAATTTGGGTGCTTGGCAACCGGCATGTATCTGTGACAGTTGCAGCATCCTGGGGTCATGTGATCACCATTTGTAACCTTCCCAGCTGGCTTCCAACAAGCACAGTCAGATTTGCTTAACAACTTCATGATTCGCTTAACAGCTACAGTGATTCACTTACCAACTGTGGGAAAAAGTCATAAAATGGGGCACAACTCACTTAACAACTGCCTTGCTTAGCAATGGAAATTTTGGGCTTAATTGTGGTCATAAGTCAAGGACTACTTGTAGTATAGAATAATTGACTAAGAAATGTCAATTTGCATTTTAATTTACAATATGTAAATTAGAAACATCAATTTTTATTTTTATTTTTATTTATGTTACATATAATCTAATGCACAGCCTGTAGCTAATCATAATTGAAGCTCTAGAAGCTGGCCTCCAAATGAACAAATAGAACCAGGGTTCTATGTTGAATATCTGTATATTTCAGCCAGACATATCCCTGGAACCACTTTCATATTATCAGTCAGAATCATAAAGAGGAGGAAGAAAATGAAAAATAAATGGAATTTATATTCAACACTGCAGCAAAATTTGTTTTCTTTTTCATGCATGTATGTTTGCCATATGCCATATAGGTAGCTATGCAGGTCTCAACAGTGCCTGGATGAGAGGTCACTTAGAATTCCAAGTAAATCCCTTTACAATTAATGACAAATAAAAAAAAATACTGCCATGATTTGTCTTCTAACCTGAGGTGAACATGGGGTTGGAGAGAGGTTCCTAATTCTTAATCATAGTCCAAAGCATTTTTGAAGTAATAAACATAATATATATTTCTTTAAGTTTCTTGAGACTATTGTATTTTCAAAAGACGATTTCTTTATAGTTAGAAAGAATGCCTCAGGGGCCAACAAAAAACCCTTACACAAATTGTTGTAATGGGAGTTAAAACTTCTACATTCACTTATTTCTCAAATGTAGTTTAATAAAACTCACTTTGCAGAAAATGCATTCTGAATGATCATCTGAGGATAATGTTTAGCCAGTAGCCAAAATGGTTAAGAATTTTGGGTGTCATGGTCTCAAAATTATAGGAAACTCTAGGATCAAATATATCTGTTGCATCTAGCACAAACTGGTGGAAACAAGTGTAGTGCTGTTCAAGCTAGTGTTAAATTAATGAACAGATTGTGTATGAGACAACATTTTTGTTTCCTATTGCTTAGATCTACTGTGGTTTATGAATTCAGAAATACTGTTACAAATCATTCTATTGGTAAATAAATAAAGGTAGTAACATTGTATACATGCAGTTGAATGTAAGTTTAAAGCTTGCAGTAAAATATATCATTAAAGGTGGCATTTTTTCTGTGAAACAATAGTGCTCGAAGCTGTTCCTTATAATCTTGAGATCCCGCAAAAGCTCATCAGTATCTTCAAATCGAAAACAGTATATAGGTAGTCCTCGGCTTATGATCACACTTGGGCCCAAACTTTATGTTATTAAGTGAGTTTTGCCCCATTTACAACCTTTCTTACCACAGTTGTTAAGTGAATCATTGCAGTTGTTAAGTTAGTAACACAGTTGTTAAGTAAATCTGGCTTCCCCATTGACTTTGCTTGTCAGAAGTCACAAAAGCTAATCACATGACCCCAGGACATTGCAACTGTCATAAATCTGAACCAGTCACGAAGCATCCAGATTTTGAACACATGACCATGAGGATGCTGCAATGGTCACTTTTTTCAGTGCTGTTGTAACTTTCAATGGTCACTAAATGAACTGTTGTAAGTTGAGGACTACCTGTATAGACTTTATCGAAAAGGAATTTCATTGTTTTTGTGTCGTTTTTGACCTGCAGCTTTAGATATGTTTTTAGTCTTTATGTAATGCAAACTATATATTAAAATTCAAGGAAAATGAATATATATTCTAAATTTACAAATACATTTTGTCCTATTTTGGTGCTATAGATATCTGTCTCTGGATACTGTATTGTCAATTTCTGCTTTAATGATTACAAGTCTTAGGACTTTTACTGTCAAATATTTAGGTCTTTGTAAATTTTCAGCCCTTGTTTCTCTCATGAGGTAGAACCTGAACATTTGGGAATAGGAAATTTCCCTGCATATCTTAAATTTAGGACTATCTGCAGTCTTAAGTGGAGCTGAGGATGAGAAATATAATAAGGACCACTTCTTAATAAGGTAAAACTTTAGGGGAGGAGCTGAAAAGAGAGTGGTCTCTAGCTCATTCTTAATAAGTTAATAAGGTGGTTCAACTAGAGAGGCAGATGCATCTATTATGATGTGGTACTGTGTGAAAATCAGACCATTGTGGCTAGTTCAAATAATAGCATTATGTAGGACCAAAGTGGCAGTTATTGTGGCAGTTTCTAAAAATGAACTTTAGTAGTTTCAGCTAGTGAAAAGACTTCTTGTCCGTAGAAACATTGCTCAGTAGTAGTGAAGATATAGATAAATGAAGTTTGATGAGAGACTTTATCACATGGCTAGAAATATAAATTGAGGGAGATCCTGATTCTAATCTATTCTTTGGCACAACCTTTTAACCTTAACTGTAGGTGGCTTTTGTTTTGTACTTGCAGGCCACATGTATTATGTTTCATTTTTCCCTTGCTGCAAGGCCTGCAGGAACACACTACTTTGTCCTGACACACACTTTGGGGATTATTGCCATTCGCTCATAGTTTATCTGATCCCTGCAGCAATGGTTTATATTACTAAGCTATTAATGGAACAGTTACAGAACCCTTAAAAAAAAACAAGCATTTGGGAGCAGAGCAGGCAAATGTGTTCATTAGCCAGATTAATTTCTGATCTAAGGGGGAACTTGGGGGGGGGGTTCATGGCAAATTAGTTGTCCCTGAAGGAGAAGGGACATCATTGTGGTGGCGACTGGAGGTCAAATGGTAACTTCTGGCCCGCAAAGTTTCTCTGGAAAAAGGAGAGATCATGAGATCACCCACCTGCACTCTGAAGAGTTGTTCCTCATGAGTAGATCACAGGAACTGAGGTTTTTGCATTTGGCTGGTGAGTTGAGTGATTCCAATCAAGAAAAAAATGATCAAAGGTGCTAAAGGATATGGCTTGTTTGAAATGCCTTCAGTTCTACAAAAGGAACACAGCTGGTAAATACTGTTGAATATTCATATGCAGTGGATGGGTATAAGTTTTCCATTATGATTTCTCAAACGTAAAATGAGCTCTCCAATTTGAAATGACACATTTTTTTTAGGTTAGAAACAATAGCACATGGGTCTTCAAACTTGGCCCTTTTATGATTTGTGGACTTTAACTCCCAGAATTCCTCAGCCAGCTATGGGATTGACTCAACTTCATTAGTAAGATTGGTCATTGTTTCTGGCCTTATTCTAGAAAATAAAAAGATAAATAGCAACATGAAAAGATAATGAGTGTTGGGAAGAAAATAAAGAATGTTTCCTTGTCCATTTCCAAAATATGCTGATAATTCTGTGCTGTTTTACTTTTGAGTATGCCCACAGATGTGGAATACTTTTGATTATGAATAGTACTGTATTTCTACAATGAAAGATTGCTGATTGATATAAGAACCAAAATGGTCTTCATATATACTGTTCATTTTTTATGCTCAGACTTTGATTTAGTTCAACAATTACATTCCAGCTGTAAAAGGACATACACGACCTTTGCCCATTTTTGTGCAGTCCTTATGCTTATGTGGTTTATGTTCTTTGTATAAACTCTGATTTGGATCTGAGAGAGATGGTTGCAAATTCCAACACAGCAGTGGCCTATATCATTCTTCCTTAGTTCAGTAATCTATAAAGAAGGTGTACGATTATTTACATATTATGATTGTTGTAAACATATGCTAAGTATGTAACAGCATTTCTATAGTATAAGAATGAGACGTGCTTTAAGTTAAGGTATTAAGTATACAGTTAATAAATTTACCATAATTCCTGTTCTTATTAATGAATTTTCATATTAGCTTACAATTTCTCTATTATTTTGTTTTGCTTTTAATTTCCACTCTACATTGCCCAAAGTATGCTTAATATGTATGCAAATTGTTTAAATTTAAATTGCTTAAACCAGGACACAAAATTGCAGATTGTGTTGTTTTCTTTCTCTTTTTTTCTTTTTAGTACTAATTGAGTCAAAGTCTGCATGGTAATATAGGTTTCCTCATTTGTGCTAAGCTAATGTTTGAGTAGTTCTTAGTGGTCTAAGAAGTTGATGGAGCTGGCAGAGATGGCTAAATTGACTATCTTGATTAAAGAAAAGAATATAAGTACCTTCGTTTCTACATGGAGACTGCTTCTGGACTTTGAATCAAATGAAACTTTGATTCTGGGTTTACTGATTTGATTGATTTGTTGTTACAGAAATGGCTAGTTTTTACTATTGTGAAAAAGTAAAAAGTTGAGGCTCAATGTTAATGCTTTATTCTACTGCAACAGGGGGAGTCAGAAGTCAATCTCTTTTTTTTCCTTTTTCCTCCCTTTCCCCCTTTTTCATCCCCATTTGCTTTGTAGTTTGTATTTTACTTCACAACTTAATAAAATGTTATTTTAAAAAATGAAAAAATAAAATAGTTCTTAGTGGTCTAGTTCACAGATAAGGTTAAGCCATACACCATTTAATACTACATCCCCCAAAGACAGCCCTCTCCACAGTGAAAGGGTTTTCATGGATGTACCACTTGATTTACATGTTTAACAATGTGCTGATTAAGCAATCGCTGGAATCCTTTTTTTTTTTTTTTCCCATCCCCAAGGAAGTTCTTGCTCATTATATATTTGGGGTTTCCTCAGTTCATATGCCAGTAGATATTACTGGTGGTGGTGATGATGATGATGATGATGATGATGATGATGATGATAAAGTTGGAAGGGACGTTGGAGGTCATCGAGTCCAACCCCCTGCTCAGGCAGGAAACCCTATACCATTTCAGACAAATGGCTGTCCAGTTTCTTCTTAAAAACTTCCAGTGTTGGAGCATTCACCGCTTCTGGAGGCAGGTTGTTCCACTGGTTAATTGTTCTAACTGTCAGGAAGTTTCTCCTCAGTTCCAGGTTGCTTCTCTCCTTGACTAGTTTCCATCCGTTGCTTGTTGTCCTGTTGTCCTGGCACCTTGAGAATAGCTTGACTCCCTCTTCTTTGTGGCAACCCCTGAGATATTGGAATATTGCTATCATGTCACCCCTAGTCCTTCTTTTCATTAAACTAGACATACCCAATTCCAGCAACCGTTCCTTATATGTTTTAGCCTCCAGTCCCCTAATCATCTTTGTTGCCCTTCTCTGCACTCTTTCTAGTAGTCTCAACACTTTTTTTAATGCGTGGTGACCAAAACTGGATGCAGTATTCCAAGTGTGGCCTTACCAAGGCATTGTAAAGTGGTATTAATACTTCACGTGATCTTGATTCTATCCCTCTGTTAATGCAGCCTAGCACTGTTTTGGCTTTTTTGGCAGCTGCAGCACACTGCTGGCTCATATCTAAGTGATTGTCCACTAGGACTCCGAGATCCCTCTCACAATTGCTACTATTGAGCAAGGTACCACCTATACTATACATGTACATTTGGTTTTTCTTGCCAAAATGTAGAACCTTACTTTTTTCACCATTGAATTTCATTTTGTCCAGGTCCTCCCTTATCTTAAGCCTGTCTTCTGGAGTGTTGGCTATTCCTGCCAGCTTGGTGTCATCCGCAAATTTGATGAGTTCCCCATCTATCCCCTCGTCCAAATCGTTGATGAAGATGTTGAAGAGCACTGGCCCCAGAACAGAGCCCTGGGGCACCCCACTGCACACTTCCCTCCATGTAGATGCGGTTCCATTGAGGACCACACGCTGAGTACGGCCGGTCAGCCAGCTACGAATCCATCTGGTGGTGATGCTGTCTAACCCACATTTTTCTATTTTATCAAGTAGTAGGTTGTGATCTACTTTATCAAATGCCTTACTGAAGTCCAAGTAAATTATATCCACAGCATTCCTCTGATCCACTAATTTTGTCACTTGGTCAAAGAATGCAATAAGGTTTGTCTGGCATGATCTGTTTTTGACAAAACTCATGTTGGCTTTTAGTAGTGATTTTGTTTGCCTCTAGGTGTTCGCTGATTCGTTGTTTGATTATCTTTTCCAGAATCTTCCCAGGTATTGAGGTTCAGGCTGATAGTCTGTAATTTCCTGGATCCATTTTTTTTCCTTTTTTGAAGATGGGAACTACATCAGCTCTTTTCCAGTCCTCTGGTAGTTCCCCAGTGCTCCAGGATCTTTGAAAAATATAGTTCAGTGGTTCTGAGATCACATCTGCCAGTTCCTTGAGAACCTTGGGGTGTAATCCATCTGGTCGTGGTGATTTGAACTCGTCTAGGCTGGACAGGTGCTCACTTACCATTTTCTTGCCTATCTTAACTTGTATTTCTATTCTGTTTTTTATGGCACTATTTTTGATAGGTTGGTCTGTTTTTTCCCTTTGTGTAAAGACAGATGCAAAAAACGAGTTAAATAGTTCTGCTTTCTCCCTATTGCTTGTCACCTTCTTGCCACTTTCATCTACTAATGGACCAATCATTTCCTTCACTTTTTTCTTGTTTTTTACATGTTGAAAGAAGCTTTTTTTGTTATTTTTGACTTTGGTCGCAAGCCTATCTATGGGCCAGTAGATATAATAAAATGCAGTAATCATCATGCAAATAATCTATTGCCTGTTTAATATGTCTCCGTCATAAAATTAATTGCTTCCTTGCCACTTTTCTATCCCAAATTATTGATAGTTGGAAGTTGAGTTCTCTTCTATCCCAGTGGTCAAACTACTATTTGATAGCCTGACAAGAGAATAGTTGGTCATTCTTGCTTCCTTGGTCTATAATGTTTTTCTCACATAAAGTTTAATTAAAAAAATCACTTCAGGGTAGTTTTTCTTTTTGGTTGCTGATGTATCACCCAACTTTGATCTAGTATTCTTTTTATATTACTTTTTTTTATATAAATCTCTTTGATTGAACTGCTTGATTATTAAAAGGAATTGCCTGTATGACTGTGACCATTTAAATGGCATAAGCTAAATCTGTTTTTCTTAGCCTACCATGTGTTCTGCTTCATAGCAAAAAAATACCTTGGAATGTTTGCAGCTTGTTATCATTACATCATATATATCAATTAGAACCATCTTTTGAATCACTGGCAAGGCATCAAAGTACAGTGTACGACCTCTCTTGCTAGCACTGTGTTAGTGATGAAGAGTAGATAGTTGGATGTACTAGATCTATTATCTAAGCCTTTACAGATTTTATTGTGAAGCACCTATGTGCATACATACTGTACATAGGCTGGCAAAATATCCCTCCCAAATCACCTTACAATGCTACAAGAATTTGATTCAGAACTCATTCCTTGAGATACATGGTAAATGTGTATTCTGTGTAGATGTCTGCTTATATAGTTTGTGCATGAGAAGTGTGTAATTGTTTTTAGTAAGTTTTTCAATATATCAGACTTCATTGATGAATGTATATGTGTATGTGTGTATAAAGTGAAAGACAACTTAACACATTATAGTGAAAAGCTTAGTTACTGTGAAGTCCTAAGCATGAGAATTTTTTAAAAGAAACTCACAGATTTAATTAACTGTAAAAGTGGGTTTTAAAAAACCACAATTCTTGTATTCTCATAGCATGTTATACTCACATAAACCATAGCTTAAGTGATGATCTGGTCGTCACAGATTGGGTTTCACAAAACAAACAGAAACACATTAAATCTAATTTGCTGCAACTTAGCCATATACTCAACTTATTTCAAAGAAGAGGAATGAAATAAAATAGAACTTTATTTTCAAAGAGGAAAATTATATAGAACAAGAATAAGGACATCTAATAAATTCACCTAATAAATTTCTGTTTAGAATTCTTCCCTAGCAATATATATTACTGATTTTTCTGAATAGCAGATACTTGTAATTAAGGAAAGCTCACCGATTCAGGAATAGAATTTTCTGAAGCGTTCCAGTGATATATTCTCTCTCTGGATTCTCTAAGGATGGATTGGCTATTTTCAAAATTAAATGCTCCACATGGGAAGCAGCTTGTGGTGTCCTAGTCAGTGCAGTTTGTCACTGAAATGTCCCAGAATGGCATAGTTCATAGGAGAAGTGAACCAACCTGGATTTTTCTCCAGCGTGAAAGAATGGAGAATCCACCAATGGGTTATCTTGGACCTCCTGCCCACTTAGACCAAAACAATCAAAGCTGCCACGCCTCTCTGGTTGAGGGCACGCCCCCAGTTTCGTTTTGGTCTTCAGCCCAGACAGACGTGGTAGTTTTGGCTCCCAGCGATTTGAAAATCAGGTTTTATTTAAAACTATTTTGAGAATCAGGCTTTATTTAAATCTATTTGAGAATGAGGCTTTATTTAAAACTATTCCATTGGTGGATTCTTCATTGTTTTTTCTCCTCTGGACAGCACTGGGATCAGCGCTGTTCTAGAAGGGAAAAAAGGTTTTATTCTTTGTGAGTGCCTTTTCGTTGAATTTATGTTCCCCCCCCACAGCTGATCGTCGCGGCTGCCGATCCCAATCGGTTTTTTCCTACTTCTCCTTGCTTGTTTAGCCTTCTAGGCTTCTCTGGGGGGTGTCCCCTGGGGGTGGGAGTGCATTCCCCCCCCTCTCCGGACTGCTTAGAGCCTTGGAAATTTAGGCCGATCGGCTGCTTTATTACAAGCCTGTGAGGTGCTGGGTCAATTTGGGAGAGCTGTGGATGTAAGGGGGCTGCTCCCTATTCTCCAGCTGTCCCAGGGTGCCCAAATTTACCTGTGAGTTGCGGCCTCCGTTTTTGGACCGCATGGAGCACAGACTGAATTAGTTTCGGTTTCACCTTCCCACCTCACCAGCTTTCAGGCCGGGGACGGGATCAGATTCGGCCTCAGCACAGGTCGCCCGGCCATTTCCCGCAGGCTCGGACCGTTCTTTTGACCGGTCCAGGGACAGGGACAGATACAGACAGCAGGCTCAGGGTAAGAGACCCTTTCGAGGCAGAGGCGGCTGCCCCTTCCGTAGATCCAGGTGACTCGGGGAGGGAAGCTCCCATAGGCGGCAGACTAACTTACTTTCTCCACCAATGGGAGACCACCACCTCGGACTCTTAGGTGCTAAGCACCATCAGGGACGGGCTGTCTCTGGAGTCCGTGGCCAGGCCACCCTGGCGCCTTGTTTCCTGTCCCCTCCTCAGGAAGCCAGTCAGGAAGACCCTCCTGGGGGAGGCCATCCGGCATCTATTGCACATACGAGCCATTGAACGGGTTCCAGTCGATCAGCTGAAACAGGGTTTTTACTCCATCCTATTCGTGGTTCCAAAAGCCTCAGGGGGATGGAGGGCGATACTAGACCTCAAGGGCCTGAGCTCTCACCTGTCGTACCGAAAGTTCAAATGCAGACGCTTCGGTCCATCTTGGCAAGCGTACGACGGGGGGACTTTCTATTCATCCAAACCATCGGCAATATCTCCGGTTTTGTTATTCCAACAATCATTACCAGTACAGGGCCCTCCCCTTCGGCCTATCCCCAGCGCCCAGGGTCTTCACCAAGATCCTGGCGGTACTTGCCGCACACCTACGACTAGTATCGGTGCGCATCCAATGTTACCCGGACGACATTCTCATCCAGTCGTCCTCCGCTCTGGCCGCCCAAGCGGAACTGGCCCTCACCATAAGGACCCTCCAGGGTCACGGTTTCTCAGTCAACTTTCACAAGAGTCAATTGACTCCCGCAACACGCCTACTACACTTGGGCGCGATAACAGACACAGACCTTTGCCGGGTCTATCTATCTCGAGACAGACAAGACGACATTCGAGACATGGTTCTCAAGATCCGCAGGGAGCGTGTAGCAACACTGGCTGTCTTCTCCCAGTTACTGGGAAAGATGATATCTTGCCTAGAGATAGTGCCTTGGGCCAGGCTACACTCCAGACACCTTCAATGGTTCTTGCTCCCATTCCAAAGACTGGGCACAAGCTCTTCCAACCAAAGGGTACGGGTCCCCCTTCAGACCCTAAGATCCCTTCTGTGGTGGGCCTCCCCAGAGGTGGCAAAAGGGTCACTATTCAAGGAGCCCAGCAGGCTGACATTGACCACAGACGCCAGTCTGTTTGGTTGGGGGGCCCATTTCCAATCTCAGTTGGCTCAGGGTCGGTGGTCCAGAGCAGATCTGGCACACAATATCAACTGGCTGGAACTGAGAGCCATTCATCTGGCCCTTCGCCACCTCTGCAACCAGGTGGCGGGGCAGCACGTGCTAGTCCTCACGGACAACGTGGCGGCAAAGGCCCATGTGAACCATCAGGGCGGTACCCGATCCCGATCTCTCATGGCCGAGGCCATGTTATTGGGGTCTTGGGCAGAAAGCAATCTCCTCTCCCTGAAAGCCGAACGCATCTCAGGGAAGGCAAACCGTCAGGCGGATTTTTTAAGCCGGGCATCAGTGGACCATTCGGAATGGAGCCTACATCCGGATCTCTTCAGGGAGATATCGGACAGATTCGGGTTGCCGGTCCTAGACTTATTCGCCTCTCCGGCGAACTCCCAACTTCAAAGATTCCGTTCCTGGTTCCCCTCTCCGGGGGCGGAGAGGACGGACGCTATTCGCAGCCCTTGGCCAGGGGGACTACTGTATGCCTTCCCACCTCTCCCTCTGATCCCAGCAGTTATCAGGAAGGTATTGCAGGAACAGGCAGAGGTCATATTCATTGCCCCGCACTGGCCGAGACGACCGTGGTTTGCCGACCTCGTGAGCCTCTCCATGGTCCCTCCATGGAGGATTCCTCCAAATCGGATTCGCCTAGTGCAGGGGGCCATACAACAACCGGAGCCTCAGTGGCTGCAGTTAGCCGCTTGGCACTTGAACGCAGGGCCTTGACCCAAGAATCTTATTCCTCGGGAGTGATTTCTATGATTCAGGCCTCCCGGAGACCGGCGACCAATCGCATTTATGACTCCACTTCGAGATATTTCTGCCGTTGGTGTGACAGCAATCACTTAGCTATCTCAGAGGTAACCATTCCACGGATATTAGACTATTTGTTGGAGGGTGTTGATAAAGGCTTGGCGCCCAACACTATTCGCCGACTGATCTCGGCTCCAGCCACGGTGTTTACCTGTGACACCTTAGAGCCACTGGCCCATCACCCCAAGGTACGATCCTTTCTAAAAGGGGTCACCAACAGTAGACCGCCGGTAGTACATAGATATCCCTCTTGGAATTTGCCCCGGGTCTTTCAGGCCCTTACTCAGGCGCCTTTTGACCCCCTTAGGTCCTGCACTTTTAGGTCCTTGTCTCTTAAGGTTGCTTTCTTGGTTGCAGTTACCTCGGCTAGGCGCATCTCGGAGCTTGCAGCTCTTTCTGTCAGAAAAAACCTGTGTGTCTTTCACACGGACAGAGTGGTCCTACGCCTGGACCCCTCATGCGTTCCTAAGGTGAACACCATTTTCCACAGGGCACAGGAGATCGTGTTACCGAACTTTTGTCCTAATCCGTCTCATACTTTGGAAAGGCAATGGCACACTCTCGATGTTCGCAGGGCATTGCGCTGTTGCGTCAAGCGGACGGAGTCCTTTCGTAGATCTGAGGCCTTTTTTTGTTTCCTTCCACCCGGCCTCCAAGGGTAAGAAGGTATCTTCCTCTACCGTTGGCAGGTGGATTAGGGCCTGTATTTCCAAAGCGTATCAGACATCTTCTTTACCAGTTCCAGGTCACTTGACGGCCCATTCTATTCGCAGTGCTGCTACCTCAGCAGCATGGGCCACACAGGCCAGCATTGAGGACATTTGCAGGGCGGCGACATGGTCCTCGCCTTCCCCTTTTGTGTGCCATTATCGCCTTGATAAGTTTGCCTCGGCGGAGGCATCCTTTGGCCGCAGGGTACTGCAACAGGTGGTGCCGGCGGCAGGGACACTGGCCCAGTCTGCTCCCCTCCCATTGGGACAGTAGGGCTTTGGTAAGTCCCATTGGTGGATTCTCCATTCTTTCACGCTGGAGAAGGGGCGTTGTCTTACCTGAACGCCTTTTCTCAGCGTGATGAATGGAGAATCCACACCCATCCCTTGGACGCAGTCAGGTCCAGTGTTTAGGGTCTGGGAGCCAACACGTCGTACAGTCATTGGCTTCGCCCTTTCGAAACTGGGGGCGTGCCCTCAACCAGAGAGGCGTGGCAGCTTTGATTGTTTTGGTCTAAGTGGGCAGGAGGTCCAAGATAACCCATTGGTGGATTCTCCATTCATCACGCTGAGAAAAGGCGTTCAGGTAAGACAACGCCCCTTTTATGACATTCTTTTCCCCCAAAGAGTAATTTTATGCATTCATTTTGAAACTTGAATTTCAGAACATATCCAGAATTCTTCCGAAAGAAGACAGTCTGTGAAACACAGTTTGTGTATTTTTGATAAGAAAGAATTCCACAAAATAGAATTAGGTGTTAATCCAAAATCAATTAAAAAAACAAATTCTTGTTTTTCCAGTGTGATACTCTCAATTTCTGGTTAAAGTAACTTAACTAGCAAATTGGTGAATTTCTTAGTGACTAGCCCCCTTCTTAAAGATGCTAAATTTATCTATAAGAAAAAACAGACTATTTCAAATAGATGTTATTAGGATAGATTTAGAGACAAAGATGATGATGCATATAAGATTTTTCAGTGTAGTTCTGAACAACACAATGTTCCAAGAACATTGTTTGGATATAGTTGTTAAACTATATCCAAATGTATCAAACATCAGATTATGTTTTATTACAGTTATCAAGGTAATTAACTTGACAATAAACCAAGACTGCATTAAAGTCCAACATTTTCCTTATGCCTATAACGTCATTTTGAAGACAGATTGTTCAAATATTGCTGTAGCTACATAAATACCTCTCCTGTTTTGCTAACTAAGCCTGCAGGTTCCTGTTTTATACTATGAACTTGAAGGAGAATTTTGCATAGAAACAAAGTTTGTAATTAAACTTCAAGCAAAATTTCAAAACAATAAATTATAATTGGAGACAATGTTCATATTAGTGAGATTATTCAATTTTTGATATGAGAGATTATCTACAGCAATGGCTAACCTCTAAAGTATGTTTAAAAGAACCCTTAGCAGCTGGATATAGATAATTTCACTAATTCCTGGAATAGCTGATTTAGCTCTATTCACAGCTATAAGAGGAAATGTAACTCTGTATATGGAGTTATCTCTGTGAGATGGGGATATGAATGAACCTGCTTCAGGGCAAGTAAGTACTTTTAAAATACTTCTAAATGCACATAAATTATTTGAAAAATATTAAGAACAAGGTGATCACAATGTAGACGAAAGAGATCAGCATAGTCTGATGTCAATAATACACAAATAATCAAAGCAGTTTTTTGAGTGCTGGTTTTTAAGAAACCAAAATGGTACTCTGTCAATAGAGTAGGGTAGTATCTTGCTGAAAACTAAGAGGCAGATTGCAAAAGAACCAGTGAGAACTCCTTGCAGAGATGACTAAATTAATTTGTTTGATTAGAGAAAAGACAATATCTACAATTTATGGCTTACTGGAAAATCTTTAGAGACTTTCTGCATGAAACAGAAAAAAATGCACTTATGTTTTGTGATTTTGATGTTTAGAAAAAATTGGAAAATAGAAAAAATGAGCTTTTTTGTAATTACAGAGTAAGATAACTTTGTAATCATACTTGTATTTGTTGCAAAGGAAATCAGAAGCTTCTCTCCTTCCCTCCCTCCTATTTATTCTGTATTAGTTTCTGTTAGTTATTATGTTATCTTAATTTTTTTTAAAAATATTTTTTTTATGTAGAAGAACCTGTGAGTATGCTAAGAGGGACTTCAGGATAGTGACTGATAGTTGGAAGAAAGAAATACAAATCAAGTGGCAAGAGGAATGAAATGAAGCAGGGGCCCATAATCATAAATGAATGGACTCATTTAAAATATTGAGAATATATTATGTTTCTTACATAGTGATGAAAGATGGAGACTTCCTCATTAAGAGAATGGCTCCTATCACAACATGGCCTTTTAGCATCATGGTAAATGGGGATCTCCTAGCAATACATTTGCCTGTAGACCATTTTAAAAGCCATCCAATTGTATTGGGAAAATAAGTCATGATTTATCATAATAAGTTAACCCAGTTTATAGATGATTGTCTTGGTTGGGTCAGATGTATTTTAGTGGTTGAAATAACATTTTGATCAGAAGATTTTTAACTTCTTGTCAATCATATTTAAGACATATTTTGTGTATAATCTGAAATTCAGTGATTTTTGACTGATGCGTTGTATTTTTCTGGAGTTTTTGGTAATTTTGCTGTATTTTTTTTCTTTGTTTCAAGAGAAGGTTTTGTAGGTACTACCCTATACAACATCTGTTGATTGCTTTGCTGGCTTCAGACAATGAAAACTGTAGTGGAAAAAAAAGATGAAATTTTAAGTGTACACATAATACGTTAAGTTTTAGTTCATATTTTAGGGTATTTTTCTTTTTGCGAGGAAGGGGGGGAAACTACTTAGCTGCTTTATTTTAATTCAGGATTAACTTTCCATTCTTAGTTCTCTTTGGAAATAATAGAATATAATTCTTACAAATTACGAGTTTCTATATAAATCACAAAATTTATCTGAAAATTTATTCTTCTGCGTGAACAAATACAAGCTCCCACATTCAGCACAATCTCTAATTTCTACAGTTACACGCCTTAATGGTTAGGCTGCACAAAGAGCAATTCCTTTTCTATTACTTGAGGCTATATTTTGCTAAATTTTCCTGGAATCATTTTTATATATAGAAATGATCCCTTTTCAGATCTCTGTAGGGTGAGCTGTCATTTTGATGATTGTAAAGAACATTTTGACCCTGTTGCAGCTATGCTATCAAACACTAATAGCAATATTGTATCCTCCTAGTCCTGCTTGTTGAAAGTACTTATTTTTATACATTCTTTTTGATATCGGCCAATTTTTCTCCACAATAGCCCTGTAAGATCATTTGTGTTGAGAGACAGTGACTGGTCCAAAATCATGTGCTTGTAGCTGGAACTGAATCTGATTCTGCTCAGTTCACAATAGTAATGTTTGATGTAATTTGAGATTAGGTTGGCTCAAACTTTACTACAATTACAGTCAATTTTGAAGCCATTTTCTTAATTTATTCTTCTGGTTCTGAAAGTATAGTAATATAGGAAATGAGGTGTTTTAAAAAATATTCCATATATCCCCTGCCCATTTTCTTCAGGCATTTTGAAGTTCAAGTTAGGTATTAATGAAAATAGTGCTTACTAGGAAAGTAATAGCTTCTATTCCCTTTTTAAGAATTTAGGTGACAATATTGTTTGCAGTTCAAAAGAGTGCTTAGCTTCATTTCATTTATTGCCATTTGAATTAGTAGGGAAACAGAAAATGTAATTTAGTCATTAGGATCAAAGTTAACAACTCTATAGACCTTCTTTAGTTTTTATATTTATTATATTTATTAATCGGGTATAAACCTTTTATGTCTGTTTATTAACTTGGTTCTCGCCAGATTCCCTGCTGTGTATCTTTTAAGGGGGATGCTAGCATGCAGAGGACCGAATTCTTGAGTAATTTTTATTTTGAAGAATTTCCCTGTTTGGTTGCCAGATTTCACTATTTTTTTCCTGTGAAATTTATGTTTAAAAATTCATTCTGCCAATTAATATATTTGTTTTCATTTTGGCACCACAATGAAAATAATTAATTACTGAATTCTTTAGAAATTTACTTATGTCAGAAACTCTAATGTTTCTGTTTCTTCTGATGTTTCAACTCATAAAATACAGTATGTTGATTTGTACTGTATGTAACAAAATGAATGTTACTGCTCATAATTTGTGTGTTTCCACACAATGTATCTTTCATGCAACTGTCAAGAATGTCTTTGTGCTAATTTACATTCATTCAATTTCTCTTTAATTAGGAAATTTTGTGTTCATTATATGATAAAAATTTCTAAGTTACTGAAAATCCATTTCATTGTACATGAAGATTTTTAATGTTCTTGCCTTTTTAAAATAGTCTGTAGACTATACAAGGATAAGATGTGAAGACCCTTGATATTAATTTATTAATTCTAGCAGCATAAACTTTATAATACATTTTTTTAATATTAAGGCTGTAATGATTAGGTTAACCTTTCAGATATATCACAGGAGCCTCAGAAGCAGAAGAAATAAAGCATTTACATTTTTTTTTACTTAAATGGCTATCAACTTTGTGAAAAATCTAAACTGAATTCTAAAATAGTTTTAGAAGATATTCTCAGTCCCTTGGTTATGTATCAAAATATTTGCACAGTTTTGTATTACAGTTAAGCAGCTCCACTGATTATTATAGTCCATCTCATTTTTAATGTTTCCTGTCCAAACAATAATAAAGTACATTCCACGTTATTATGATTTAATTTTGCATCTCTCTCATTCATTATTGAATAATTTCTTATGTTTATACAATACACTTACCCATGGTTAATTGAGCCATGGTTTAATGAATTAATCCAATTGCCTGGGTCCATAGAAAACAGAAGTAAAAATTAGTCATAATTACTGGATTCAGGCAATGCAAAACAATGAATGATGCCTGCAGTCACCTGCCATGCTTAAGTAAGGATGATCTTTTTAAAGATGGTCATGGTGGGTGTGATTGGGCCCATGCTATACACATGAATGGGATCATGGTTTCTTCCTCTTTCTAGGCCTTGGATTGAGATTAACTTTTTTCTTAATGTTAAGTTTATTTAGGAGTAAAAGTGCAATATCATGCATGTTCCATGTGCATACCATGATTTGCAGCTGCTACTATTGTTTTTTGGGACGACTCTGCAAAAGGTCCAGAAGCTGTATATAGCTGGATCTTTTGAATGCTCTAAACCAGGCATGTCAAACTCGCAACATCACATGACGTCGCATGACGTATTGCGACTCTTCCCCCATTGCCGGCGTGGACGTGGTTTCGGAGTGACGCATCCAGCCCGCAGGCGGGCAGTTTGACATGCCTGCTCTAAACCATTATTTACTTTAGTTATAGTTTCCAGAGTACTTTGTTTCCTTTCTGTGGATTCCATTATGAGATTTTCTTAAAAATGTGGGATCTTTATATGTTTACATATTAGAGATAGAAAGCCTTGTGGGATGAGTAGATACATTTGGATTTTTTTAAAGCAAGTTTAGAAGCCATCATGAGGGTTTCATCTTATTCACAAAATAGCTGCCATGATGGATGCAGCTACTTATAAAACAGTTTGTTAGAAGTCAGGCTATCACTCAGTACTTGTTTTCTGGAGAATTATTCAATATTTTTAAAGAATGTCAGTGTGGGCAATGTAGGAAGTAGAAGAATGCTTGTAAATAAAATGTTTAAAGCTGGTGCTCTGATTTGCAGCCTACCAAGTTCCCTTGTTTAATTTAAAGAATTTGGTAGAAAATTAAGGTCAGGCACAGCAGAAATCTCGATGACTACCAAGAGAGGTATTTGTGGGCAACCCAGAATTTGAATTAATTGGTTTTTAAACATACATATCCTGGCACTTAACTTGCATGCTTGATCCAAAGTAGCTCAGGAAAACACTTCAAAATTCAGAATTCTTTTTTAAAGTAAAGATTCTTATGTCATTATATATCAAATAGTTCTCACTGGGCCCAGACTTAGTGCATTCAAAGGTATTGGTTCTACAGTGTTATAATCCTCAGTTTGCATAATCATTGGATACCAGACTGGGGAAGGCTGTCTGATAAACATACATGAAGACTGAATATCATTAATAGCCAGAAGCAATGTTTTGAAAAGGTGTGATATGATGGATTTTAATGCTGCTATAATAGTTGAATTAGTTTTAATGAAGTACTCTGATATATTTCCATAACTTTTAATGGAAAAATTTGTTTTCCCCTATCTTCTTAAAGGGTCCTATTTTCCCCCATTGCTATTAAAATCTATTAGTGCTGGTTCAAATGTTGCTACTACAGGTACTATACTATATATACTATAGTATAGTACATAATATACTGCATAGTATAGTATAAGTACAAGTAAATGCAGTACAGTACTGTATAGTATAAACCATACAATAGATTATGCCCTGGTTTTATGGAAAAAACCAAAGGTCACATGAATTCATGACAAGCAGATTTTTTTACTTTCATAATAAATAATTTAAATATTTTTCAGTGGAACAAATTTCTCTTTCTACATATCTATAAAAAAAAATTTTTCTATGCAATTACATTCAAAGAGTCAAATTTTTCCCTCAAGATGCACTGGACATTTAGATTTAGAGAGGAAAAGAGACCAGTAGATTTTCTTTTGTTTGAGATGCTGTATATGTTATAAAACGGAGATTATGATTTGAAGAACTGAACTGAGGTATCAAGAGCATATATATCAGACCTGGGCATTTTCCAGCCCTTCAGCTGCCCTTGACTGGCCTGTGGCATCTTCCGTGGGCAGGGGGTGGTGAGGAGTATGAGGTGATAGAGAGCAGTGGCTGTGGCCCTCCACAACAGTCCCAGTTTTTCATGTGGCCACGTGGGAAAGTTAATTGCCCACCTTTGATATGTATAATTCTCACACAACTTTCTTCCTACAGGTTGTTGGTTTTGTTTTTTTGTTTTTTTAAGTGGTGGAGATGGTGATGCAGCTTTTCAGAAGTTGTATGCACTGTGAATATGACGATGGTAAAAATCTGTTTATGACAGAATAGTAGTCTTTGATACTAGGTTAAAAAAAATCCTAAATAGAGATTGAGTTATTTTCTCGGTCATCTTGAGCTGTTTTGAATATTTACAAATGTTAGATTACAGCCACCATTGTGTCGATTGGGGCTCACAAAAGTTGTAGTCTTCAGGAATCTAAATATAGTATTAGCTTTTGATGTTGCCGATCAAGAATGGATATTTCCCTAATTCCTCTTTTGTGGCTTTTGTTGTTCAGCAGAATTTCTTAGCATTTTGGAAGCAAATGAGAAAAAAATGAAGTTTCCTTCTTCCCTCATTTCTTTATCGGTAACATTTTCTCACAGTGGCTACCAACTTGCTATTATGGACAGTACATGTAGTCCTCAACTTACAACCACAATTGAGCCCAAAATTTATGTCACTGAGAAATATGTTAAATGAGTTTTGCCCCATTTTATGACTTTTCTTGCCACATTTATTAAATTAATCACTGCAGTCATTAAATTAGTAAATTAGTTGTTAAGTGAATCTGATTTCCCCATTGACTTTGTTTATCAGAAGTTTGCAAAAGGTGATCACATGACACTGGGACAGTGCAACAATCATAAATGTGAGTTGTCAAGCATCTGAATGTAAACCACATGACCATGGGGATGCTGCAATGGTCATAAGTGTGAAAAATGGTCGTAAGTCGCTTTTTTCAATGCCATTGTAACTTTGAATCATCACTAATTGAACTATTGTAAGTCGAGGACTACCTGTATAGCTGTAGATTCCCCAAACCCACAACTTTCAAAAATAAAAATTCTCCTTATTGTATAAGTCATATTTCTCTATTTCTTTTCATCTATATTTTTAAAGTTTAATTCACAATAATACATTGAGTATTAAAATGCCATTCCATTGCTGTGTGTAAGAATGGAGCCAGTATTATAATTCTTTAATGTGTTGGAATTGGGTCAGGGAATAAACAAGAATAGGTTTCTCTAGCTACAAAATGTTGCCTGCCTTTCATAACAGCCAGTACTGCATACAAACAATACTTTTTTCAATTGAGAATTACCATTGTTTTGTTTCTGGCTATGTCAGTCAAACTTCATTGGGATCAAAAAATAAGTTTTCTTTCAGAGAATTTTTTTTATCTACTTACCTTGCCAACATTCATGATCTTAATAATACTGTAAGTTAAGCTAGGGGCTTAAGAATGATCTAACTGGAATATAGGAATTGTTAAAGGAAGAACAAGGTCTTTTATGTATTCTTACAAGATCAGATTTTAAATTATGGCACCTTGCAGCTTTTGAGCTTGAGTTAAATTTAAAATTAGCTTAAGACAACTTTCTTCATCCTCTTGCCCTCTAAATATGCTAGTTTACAGTTCCCATCACTGTCTCTGCTTTGTGCCCAGCAATGTAATGGTTTATAATTCTAATTTAAGTAGCATCAGATTGCAGAATATTGAATTTATGGATTCTACTACTACAAGATTATTATGACAATCACTGTCTGAATTTATAAAAGATGGAGCTGTTTTTTTAATGGCTTATATAGTTAGGAGACTCTACTTAAACTTAAGTAGAGTCTCCTAAATATATAAAATTATCTCTGACAATTGTATAGTAAGAAAAGTAATAATTTGGTGAAGATTAACATTTTTACATCAGTAAGCTCTAAAAGCATATGGTCACTAGATGATAAATATTGAAGTAGATGGACTAACTTTAAAGCAATTCTTATTTTATGCTTCAGTGTATTCATGTGGTAATGTTTTGAACTTTGAAAATGTGGTAGTAAAATGGTAGAAGCATTTTCCAAAGAAAAGGTTCAGACATCATGTATTTAAAAAGCATAGTTATTTTGAACACTGGGAATAGTGGATAGTGTTGAATTGGAAGTATTTATCACAAACTACTAAATAAGACTGGACCCTTAATCTCATTGATGGTCCTTGGGTTGAAAGTTATAGTATTCCACACCATTTCCCTGGAAGTTAAGATTTTCATAATAACCTATGAATTGGGGAGAGGGATGTTTACCGTGAGTAGAATGGGTGGGTGGGTGGGTGTCTTTGAAGGTTCCATTAGCTGTTCCATTAGCTATTGCTAGGTCATTCAGGAGGTACAGAGTTTATCAGAAGCCATGGTGGCGCATTGGTTAGAATGCAGTATTGCAGAACAACTCTGTTCACTGCCAGGAGTTCGATCCTGATCGGCTCAAGGTTGACTCAGCCTTCCATCCTTCCAAGGTCGGTAAAATGAGGACCCAGATCATTGGGGGCAATATGCTGACTCCGTAAACTGCTTAGAGAGGGCTATAAAACACTATGAAGTGATATGTAAGTCTAAGTCTTATTGCTATTAACTCTATTGTTTACGTGGCTATATTTATACCCGTCCCCTCTTTAAAATAATGCTTAAATTGGATTATGTTTCTTTTCTGTTTCCATCCCTATTTAGTATTCTCTTCTGTTCCTCACTGCCATCCAGTTTCTTTCCCTCTTCCTCCATGCAACTACCCTATCTCCTGAAAAACATCACTGTCCTTTGTATTTCATCTTTTTTGTTGCTTCTGCTGAAAGAAGAAAGGCATATTTTAGTGTTTGTGTCTGTAATGATGGTTTGTATGTATGTGAAAGAAAGGTTGATATATACCAATGAGTGATGTATACTATGCATTGAGTGCCTTATTTTACAATTAATTTTAATTAATAGGTTAATACAAACATTTTGGCTCTCCCTTAGAAAATCCTTATGGCAAATGTAAATGTTTATGCGGTGTGCACTTGGCACACATGGACACATCTCTATCGTATATACATTTGTTGAAAGGGGAAATTTCCAAGATTGGTTTTAATTGAAGTTGGCAATCCTGGGTTGACAAGGTACAGAAGTGGGACAGGACATTTAGTGTAGGCTGTCTGAATGGTTCTATATATATATCTGTTTTTATGGATTTTTTGTTAATTTGCATATCACTTAGAGTCCATTGGAATTGGAAGCTTCAAAGGAAGGAAGGAAGGAAGGAAGGAAGAAAGGCATACACACACATGCATATACATATACATATGCATACATTAAAATAAATATACTTCAATATGTACAGAAAAATTCTAGGCTAATTTCCATGACCCCAAGCTATTCATAAAGTACTTGGAATTGCATTATAATGCTAATTTGGGACTAGTGTGCTCAACATAGAACTAACCAGTCTCATATTCATATAGAACACATACAATAGTTATTTATTTTAATTTTGAGATTAAGAAAATGTTAATCATATTACAAGAAATATTCAGTTATGCCATATTGTTTTTTAGCTACTATATCAGGCATGTCAAACTGCCGGCCTGCGGGCCGGATGAGTCATGCTGAAACCGCGCCCACCCCATTGCCGGCAATGGGGAAAAAGTCCCGATACGTCATGCGACATCACGTGACGTCGCGAGTTTGACATGCCTGCACTATATGAATGCACTAGTTGCCATGATGAAACAAGTGCCATTGAAACCAGAAGAGAAACATACTTCAATCCTTGGATGACAGAGATTCCACCTGGCCCAAGAAGCACCAGCAATCCTGATGAGCATTGGTCCATTCCTTTCCCATCTCCCAAGGTTTTTCCTACATTATACTTGTTTCATGTTAGCTGTTTATAATCATCTCCTAATTATAGCTGCTCATTTGGCCAGCACGTTCTATATATTAGGTTTTCAAGTTCTTTGAAAAATATACTTTGGAACAAAGTAACTGTGTGTTCATATACACATGTGGAGACAGATGGAAGAACCTTCTGAAGTATCCATGTGAACTGGGGAGACTCTATGGCTGCTTTAGTGAGTAAAAATGGGTGCTAACATATGCATTCCCATGTGGTTCAAAGTACTTATCTTAAAGGAGTTGTCCAATTGTACTTTATAATATAATCAAACCCTATGTAATGAATTCGGGGAGAACAAAATCTCTGCCTGGACATACTCCTTACCTAATGGATAATTCTATTGCATCTGAAGTAGTTTGGACAAGGCATATAAATTTATGTTGCATTATGATATATTTGTCACATTCATCTGTCGTGACGCTGCTTGTATTTTATAGGATTGACAGTTGCTTCCAGACAGAGAATAGACACACAGTATTCTGCATCTCAAGTAGATTTTGGCAGGAACACAATAAATAGATGTCATCAAATCCTTCCTTTTCTGTTAGTTAGGAAAAGTATTTGTCTTCTTAAAAATACTGGAAACTAGCATTTAACATTTCTCCCCAGCCTCAGATTGAAATTGGGATTTAGTAAAAGCAGGATTTTCCAGGTAATAAACCAACACAGGGTAATATCTATTCTAAGAGTCATCAATTTTCTAAAGGAATAAGAAAAAGTTAGCTTAGGACTATGCTAAGTTAATTTTTTCCCCCTTGTGTTACTTAAGCAAACTGGCAGTATCTTGTGATCTATCAAAACAAGATACCACATTTTCATGTATAGGTAGTCTTCCACTTAGGATCATAATGCAACCTGCCCATTATGATCTTAGTCATGATGGTCGTAAAGAAAGTTATCAGGTGATAACTTTACAACCTCTTTTTTTCCAGTGTTAAGCAAATCACCATGGTTAAAGAAATAAAGACAAGACAAAAATCAAACAAGTACATCCGGGATCATTAAGCAAACCCATTAAGCAGGCTAGGGGGTGTTTTTTAGTAGAAACTGGAAGTAAATACCAGGTTTTGGCAAAAATGTCATAAATCACGATCATGTGACTATGGGACACTGCACCTCAGCGTATAGTCATGCTGGCTACATAACCATAGAAATGTCTTCAGACAATGTTGTCTCCCTCAGCTAGGAAACGGAGATGAGCCCCCTACAGTAGAGTCAGAAACAACTGGACAGCGGAAACCTTCATCTTTATACTACCGTTAGGATGAGGATGGTAGCAATAATTAACAAACACCTACATGAAGGCAAGAAGGCAAGGCAGGATGTGTAGATCCAGAAGTTTTCTAAGAAAAGAAAATTGAAAGCTATGTGTTGAGCCTTGTTGCTACAGCATCAATTGACAGCATTCACACAATGACATAAATGACATAATCATCACAAATAATAATAACAACAATAACAATAACAACTTTATTGTCACTTTGAATGTACATCAATCGGCATACATCTAAATGAAATTTCGTTGCATACAGCTCCCAAAGGACCACCACCTCCGATATACACTCCTTGTTCGTGGCCAGCTCAAGTTTCAGAACATCCATGATAATGTACTTTCAGAGTTAATGGACATTAGGGAGTAACACACAATTCCTCCCCCCAAATGATCTGCCATATTGAGGTTTCACTGTACTGATTTGCATTAGATTTGTAATAATCAGGGATAGCAAGAACAGAGTTGAATCATACATGATTCTAGCCACATGATGTTTGGGTAAATATCTTAGTTTTGTGTAGCTTGGAAAGATGTAGCCCGACATAAGTGTAGCTGGAATAAATATATTTAACCATTGTTCTCCTGGTGCTGATTTTCAGATTGTAATTTTGGGAGACACTTTTTTTCCTTCTCTGTGTTGTGCTGTGATAGAACTGTAATCTCAGAATACCTGTGAACTTGGTATATTATATTATACTTTGTACAAGGATCTGTATTTCAGTTGGAATGGACTTGGAAAAAAAATACTTTTTAATGGTTAGGCTGTTGAATTTACTTATTCCGCTCATAGTCACAGATTGACTTTCTCAGATAATCTGCCTTACAGGATTTTTGTGAGGAGGAGAAACTTGGTATTACATTCTGAGCTCGTTGGAAGATATTTTGCTAAAATACAGTTCCATCTTTTAAAATGATGTTTTTCTAGTCTTTGTTTCCAGAGAAAAGTGAGAGAAAGTGTGTGGGCAATGAATTATATCTCAAAAGCTAGCAGGATGGTTAAAATAAGAATTCTAGTGATCTGTTCTCAAGATTCTCACAGAAGTAGCATAAATTATGCAAAATAAAAGAATAGAAGTGACAACAGAACTCAGAAGATTGTGTACCATTTATTTTGCATAGATTTAAATGACAAGTGCCAGCTTTTTGCTGGAGGAATATAATGACTAAATAACTAAAAATAAAACTTAAACTGTGTATTAAAAATTAAAGCCGCAATTTTTATTTTTATTATAAATCAAGTGTGCCTTAAATAAAGGAAGCATTTTTAAATTTATTCTTTTATTGCTTTTAAAATAATGACAGAGTGATGGAAAAAAAACACAAGGATAAAAATACATGCATTGTCAAAGAAAAGGAAAAAGGAAAAAAAGACATAGTGTAACAAAGGAAGAAAAAACTGGTATAATATATCATTTTAGTTATATATAGTTATAATTCTATATATGGTTTCTATATTTCTAATGTATTTATATAATCATATTTTAGCCTACTGAGTTTTGTATAAATGAGTCCTGTATTTCGTATTTGTTCATGCAAAATCCGTATCTTATAGGCAATCCGCTCATAGGTCTTTAATCTATTGGGTGAAAGGGGGCATACAATTATCTTTCCCATGCGGCAATCTTTTGGCTATGGTAAAGGCATGGATAATCCATTTATATTGTCCAGTTGTCAGATTCCAAGTACTAGGAATGTAGTTCAAAAGAATATTATTGCCTGAAAATTTTAGCTTTTGTCATAAAATTATATTTATAGAATCCAATATTTTTTCCAAAAACCTGTGTAAGACATTGTAAAAACATGTTTTGCAGAAGCATTATCCTTGTTATATCTCCCAACAAAACCCTGTTTTGTGGGGTCCTTTTCTATATAAATGCAACAGAATCCAATATAATCTAAGCATTATTTTTTGTTGCATACACTCTAATTTGAGGTCCATTGATACTCTTGCTATAAAAGATAAAACACTCTCCCATTGTTGAGGCAATATAGGAACCCATCATTTTTTATTCCATTCATTTCTTAACATCTCCATATCAGATTGATTTACTGATCACAAATTTCTATAGAAACTAATGGTAGGTTTTTCAGTTTTAAAGGGTTTAAAAAGTTGTTCTGTATCTCAGATATAAGTGGAAGGAGTATTCTGACAGATACAGTGGGGCAAAAAAGTATTTAGTCAGCCACCAATTGTGCAAGTTCTCCCACTTAAAAAGATGAGAGAGGCCTGTAATTGTCATCATAGGTAGACCTCAACTATGAGAGACAAAATGAGAAAACAAATCCAGACAATCACATTGTCTGATTTGGAAAGAATTTATTTGCACATTATGGTGGAAAATAAGTATTTGGTCAATATCAAAAGTTCATCTCAATACTTTGTTATATATCCTTTGTTGGAAATGACAGAGGTCAAACGTTTTCTGTAAGTCTTCACAAGGTTGGCACACACTGTTGCTGGTATGTTGGCCCATTCCTCCATGCAGATCTCCTCTAGAGCAGTGATGTTTTGGGGCTGTCGCTGGGCAACACGGACTTTCAACTCCCTCCAAAGGTTTTCTATGGGGTTGAGATCTGGAGACTGGCTAGGCCACTCCAGGACCTTGAAATGCTTCTTACGAAGCCACTCCTTCGTTGCCCGGGCGGTGTGTTTGGGATCATTGTCATGCTGAAAGACCCAGCCACGTTTCATCTTCAATGCCCTTGCTGATGGAAGGAGGTTTGCACTCAAAGTCTCACGATACATGGCCCCATTCATTCTTTCCTGTACACGGATCAGTCGTCCTGGTCCCTTTGCAGAGAAACAGCCCCAAAGCATGATGTTGCCACCCCCATGCTTCACAGTAGGTATGGTGTTCTTTGGATGCAACTCAGCATTCTCCAGCGTGAAAGAATGGAGAATCCACCAATGGGTTATCTTGGACCTCCTGCCCACTTAGACCAAAACAATCAAAGCTGCCACGCCTCTCTGGTTGAGGGCACGCCCCCAGTTTCGTTTTGGTCTTCAGCCCAGACAGACGTGGTAGTTTTGGCTCCCAGCGATTTGAAAATCAGGTTTTATTTAAAACTATTTTGAGAATCAGGCTTTATTTAAATCTATTTGAGAATGAGGCTTTATTTACAACTATTCCATTGGTGGATTCTTCATTGTTTTTTCTCCTCTGGACAGCACTGGGATCAGCACTGTTCTAGAAGGGAAAAAAGGTTTTATTCGTTGTGAGTGCCTTTTCGTTGAATTTGTGTTCCCCCCCCACAGCTGATCGTCGCGGCTGCCGATCCCAATCGGTTTTTTCCTACTTCTCCTTGCTTGTTTAGCCTTCTAGGCTTCTCTGGGGGGTGTCCCCTGGGGGTGGGAGTGCATTCCCCTCCTCTCCGGACTGCTTAGAGCCTTGGAAATTTAGGCCGATCGGCTGCTTTATTACAAGCCTGTGAGGTGCTGGGTCAATTTGGGAGAGCTGTGGATGTAAGGGGGCTGCTCCCTATTCTCCAGCTGTCCCAGGGTGCCCAAATTTACCTGTGAGTTGCGGCCTCCGTTTTTGGACCGCGTGGAGCACAGACTGAATTAGTTTCGGTTTCACCTTCCCACCTCACCAGCTTTCAGGCCGGCCTTCTCCTGACTAAGAAGAGGCCGATCAGCCTACTTTCGTTTTCCCTTGGCCCATCTCAGTTCACTCAAACATAGACTCAAAAGGCCACAAGGGACATAGGGGTCCTCTTATTGTATATGCAAGCCAGCCTCAGCAGGTGGCAGCATTTTCTTGAGCTTGACTGATCTTAGAAGCTAAGAAGGATTGTGCCTGGTTAGTACTTGGATGAGAGATTGCCTGAGAGTTCCAGGTCTTTAAACACAATCACAGCCATTGAGCATTGCCAGTCATAGCCTGCTGCCATAGTCTGCATCTAGTGAACGGTCAATACTGAGCTTGCCGTCACTAAGTGAGACACGTGTTGATCCCGTCACTAAGCGTGAAATTGGCCTCAAAGTAGGTCTCACGCTCAGTCTCATCATCGCTGGTGACCCGCGACAGCCGTCGCTAAGTGTGAGTCCGCGCTTGCCGGTGGGCCGGACCATCACTGATCCACGTGGAGGCAAGTCCCACTCAGGTGGGGAACAGCCGCATCTCTTGCAGACCGAGACGCTTCAGCACCCCACTGAAAACTCTCGCTTTACAATGGCAGATAACACCGAGCCACAGGCTTCCACCTCCAGTGGGCACGGAAAGCGTAAGTCCTCTAGTCAGGAGGCAGCCGCAAAAATCAAGGCCAAGGCCAAGGCCGGCCCAAAGAAAGCAGCCTCCAAGGCGGCCGACAAACAGGCCAATCGTAGGCATCGTGCCCTGGAGAGACAGTTCTCACGTGCGCAATAACTGGCTGTAGGGGAGACGGTTAAGCCGCCCCCTACCACAATGGTGGCACTCCCTTGTGGCCCTCAACCTGAGCCTCAGGCCCCATGGTCACCAGAGCGGGATTTAGAAGGGGCTCCTTCAACTGGTCCTTATCAGGAACTCCTTTCCCTCTTTGAAGAGGAACAGGGACTTCAGGACCCTAAGGCTCCAGAAGCCACATTTACATGGGCCTTGCCAGTCATAGCCTGCTGCCACAGTCTGCATCTAGTGAACGGTCAATACTGAGCTTGCCGTCACTAAGTGAGACACGTGTTGATCCCGTCACTAAGCGCGACATTGGCCTCAAAGTAGGTCTCACGCTCAGTCTCATTATCGCTGGTGACCCGCGACAGCCGTCGCTAAGTGTGAGTCTGCGCTTGCCGGTGGGCCGGACCATCACTGATCCACGTGGAGGCAAGTCCCACTCAGGTGGGGAACAGCCGCATCTCTTGCAGACCGAGACGCTTCAGCACCCCACTGAACACTCTCGCTTTACAATGGCAGATAACACCGAGCCACAGGCTACCACCTCCAGTGGACACGGAAAGCGTAAGTCCCCTAAATGTGCGACTGGTAGGATACACTCGGCTCAGCCTTCGGTACCTGAACAGGTGCCTGAACAGCTTCCTGGCCAAGACACGGATCCGCTGCTTTTAGAACCGGTGGTGTTACACAAACATATACCTTGCCCCCCCATGTTTTAATTAATTAATTAATTAATTAATTAATTAATTAATTAATTAATAAATAAATAAATAAATAAATAAATAAAAAACATCCATTAGGGGTCAATGGGAGGCCCCAAGTGCTCCCCCCCTCTACTGGGGGAATAGACCGCAGGCTGCTTGACACGGAACCAGCTCTGAATGAGGCCCTGGAGGTGCCTGAGGTTGATGAATCCTTACTACCCTTATATTCTGATTCCAGGGTACCTGGAGATATGGTGGAGGCGTTGAAGCCCGAGGATAAAAAATCCGAGGCTTCTTTCCGCAGGACACACCAAGCTTCAGCTTGGTCTATAAGAGCTACCCCGGCCTCATTCTTCGCCAGGGTCTCTCTTATGTGGCTCCGCCAATTGCAGGCTAGAATTCCCCCGGAAGAGGTAAGAGTCCACCAGGACTTGATAAAGCTCATGGCCGCATCACAGTACATGGCGGACGTGTCCTTGCAGGCGGCAAGATTTTCTGCCCGGGTCATCGCATCCAACGTCTCCGCACGCAGGCTTCTATGGCTTAGAAATTGGAAGGCTGAGACTAGACACAAATGGCGCGTAGCTTCCGCCCCGTACCGCGGTGCCCGCCTCTTTGGGGAGGTCCTGACCCCCTACTGAGTCGAAAACAAGGAGAAACGAAGGGTTCTCTACCACCTTTCCAGGAGACCTGGCCGTCGTTTCTCCCCGTACACCCGTCGGCAGCCCTTTCGGACGGGATCAGATTCGGCCTCAGCACAGGTCGCCCGGCCATTTCCCGCAGGCTCGGACCGTTCTTTTGACCGGTCCAGGTACAGGGACAGATACAGACAGCAGGCTCAGGGTAAGAGACCCTTTCGAGGCAGAGGCGGCCGCCCCTTCCGTAGATCCAGGTGACTCGGGGAGGGAAGCTCCCATAGGCGGCAGACTAACTTACTTTCTCCACCAATGGGAGACCACCACCTCGGACTCTTGGGTGCTAAGCACCATCAGGGACGGGCTGTCTCTGGAGTCCGTGGCCAGGCCACCCTGGCGCCTTGTTTCCTGTCCCCTCCTCAGGAAGCCAGTCAGGAAGACCCTCCTGGGGGAGGCCATCCGGCATCTATTGCACATACGAGCCATAGAACGGGTTCCAGTCGATCAGCTGAAACAGGGTTTTTACTCCATCCTATTCGTGGTTCCAAAAGCCTCAGGGGGATGGAGGGCGATACTAGACCTCAAGGGCCTGAGCTCTCACCTGTCGTACCGAAAGCTCAAGATGCAGACGCTTCGGTCCATCTTGGCAAGCGTACGACGGGGGGACTTTCTATTCATCCAAACCATCGGCAATATCTCCGGTTTTGTTACTCCAACAATCATTACCAGTACAGGGCCCTCCCCTTCGGCCTATCCCCAGCTCCCAGGGTCTTCACCAAGATCCTGGCGGTACTTGCCGCACACCTACGTCTAGTACCGGTGCGCGTCCAATGTTACCTGGACGACATTCTCATCCAGTCGTCCTCCGCTCTGGCTGCCCAAGCGGAACTGGCCCTCACCATAAGGACCCTCCAGGGTCACGGTTTCTCAGTCAACTTTCACAAGAGTCAATTGACTCCCGCAACACGCCTACTACACTTGGGCGCGATAACAGACACAGACCTTTGCCGGGTCTATCTATCTCGAGACAGACAAGACGACATTCGAGACATGGTTCTCAAGATCTGCAGGGAGCGTGTAGCAACACTGGCTGTCTTCTCCCAGTTACTGGGAAAGATGATATCTTGCCTAGAGATAGTGCCTTGGGCCAGGCTACACTCCAGACACCTTCAATGGTTCTTGCTCCCATTCCAAAGACTGGGCACAAGCTCTTCCAACCAAAGGGTACGGGTCCCCCTTCAGACCCTAAGATCCCTTCTGTGGTGGGCCTCCCCAGAGGTGGCAAAAGGGTCACTATTCAAGGAGCCCAGCAGGCTGACATTGACCACAGACGCCAGTCTGTTTGGTTGGGGGGCCCATTTCCAATCTCAGTTGGCTCAGGGTCGGTGGTCCAGAGCAGATCTGGCACACAATATCAACTGGCTGGAACTGAGAGCCATTCATCTGGCCCTTCGCCACCTCTGCAACCAGGTGGCGGGGCAGCACGTGCTAGTCCTCACGGACAACGTGGCGGCAAAGGCCCATGTGAACCGTCAGGGCGGTACCCGATCCCGATCTCTCATGGCCGAGGCCATGTTATTGGGGTCTTGGGCAGAAAGCAATCTCCTCTCCCTGAAAGCCGAACACATCTCAGGGAAGGCAAACCGTCAGGCGGATTTTTTAAGCCGGGCATCAGTGGACCATTCGGAATGGAGCCTACATCCGGATCTCTTCAGGGAGATATCGGACAGATTCGGGTTGCCGGTCCTAGACTTATTCGCCTCTCCGGCGAACTCCCAACTTCAAAGGTTCTGTTCCAGGTTCCCCTCTCCGGGGGCGGAGAGGACGGATGCTATTCGCAGCCCTTGGCCAGGGGGACTACTGTATGCCTTCCCACCTCTCCCTCTGATCCCAGCAGTTATCAGGAAGGTATTGCAGGAACAGGCAGAGGTCATATTCATTGCCCCGCACTGGCCGAGACGACCGTGGTTTGCCGACCTCGTGAGCCTCTCCATGGTCCCTCCATGGAGGATTCCTCCAAATCGGATTCGCCTAGTGCAGGGGGCCATACAACAACCGGAGCCTCAGTGGCTGCAGTTAGCCGCTTGGCACTTGAACGCAGGGCCTTGACCCAAGAATCTTATTCCTCGGGAGTGATTTCTATGATTCAGGCCTCCCGGAGACCGGCGACCAATCGCATTTATGACTCCACTTCGAGATATTTCTGCCGTTGGTGTGACAGCAATCACTTAGCTATCTCAGAGGTAACCATTCCACGGATATTAGACTATTTGTTGGAGGGTGTTGATAAAGGCTTGGCGCCCAACACTATTCGCCGACTGATCTCGGCTCCAGCCACGGTGTTTACCTGTGACACCTTAGAGCCACTGGCCCATCACCCCAAGGTACGATCCTTTCTAAAAGGGGTCACCAACAGTAGACCGCCGGTAGTACATAGATATCCCTCTTGGAATTTGCCCCGGGTCTTACAGGCCCTTACTCAGGCGCCTTTTGACCCCCTTAGGTCCTGCACTTTTAGGTCCTTGTCTCTTAAGGTTGCTTTCTTGGTTGCAGTTACCTCGGCTAGGCGCATCTCGGAGCTTGCAGCTCTTTCTGTCAGAAAAAACCTGTGTGTCTTTCACACGGACAGAGTGGTCCTACGCCTGGACCCCTCATGCGTTCCTAAGGTGAACACCATTTTCCACAGGGCACAGGAGATCGTGTTACCGAACTTTTGTCCTAATCCGTCTCATACTTTGGAAAGGCAATGGCACACTCTCGATGTTCGCAGGGCGTTGCGCTGTTGCGTCAAGCGGACGGAGTCCTTTCGTAGATCTGAGGCCTTTTTTTGTTTCCTTCCACCCGGCCTCCAAGGGTAAGAAGGTATCTTCCTCTACCGTTGGCAGGTGGATTAGGGCCTGTATTTCCGAAGCGTATCAGACATCTTCTTTACCAGTTCCAGGTCACTTGACGGCCCATTCTACTCGCAGTGCTGCTACCTCAGCAGCATGGGCCACACAGGCCAGCATTGAGGACATTTGCAGGGCGGCGACATGGTCCTCGCCTTCCCCTTTTGTGTGCCATTATCGCCTTGATAAGTTTGCCTCGGCGGAGGCATCCTTTGGCCGCAGGGTACTGCAACAGGTGGTGCCGGCGGCAGGGACACTGGCCCAGTCTGCTCCCCTCCCATTGGGACAGTAGGGCTTTGGTAAGTCCCATTGGTGGATTCTCCATTCTTTCACGCTGGAGAAGGGGCGTTGTCTTACCTGAACGCCTTTTCTCAGCGTGATGAATGGAGAATCCACACCCATCCCTTGGACGCAGTCAGGTCCAGTGTTTAGGGTCTGGGAGCCAACACGTCGTACAGTCATTGGCTTCGCCCTTTCGAAACTGGGGGCGTGCCCTCAACCAGAGAGGCGTGGCAGCTTTGATTGTTTTGGTCTAAGTGGGCAGGAGGTCCAAGATAACCATTGGTGGATTCTCCATTCATCACGCTGAGAAAGGCGTTCAGGTAAGACAACGCCCCTTCTCTCTCCTCCAAACACGACGAGTTGTGTTTCTACCAAACAGTTCTACTTTGGTTTCGTCTGACCATATGACATTCTCCCAATCCTCTTCTGGATCATCCAAATGCTTTCTAGCAAACTTCAGACGGGCCCGGACATGTACTGGCTTAAGCAGGGGGACACATCTGGCACTGCAGGATCTGAGTCCCTGGCGGCGTAGTGTGTTACTGATGGTAGCCTTTGTTACGTTGGTCCCAGCTCTCTGCAGGTCATGCACTAGGTCCCCCCGTGTGGTTCTGGGATTTTTGCTCACCATTCTTGTGATCATTTTGACCCCACGGGGTGAGATCTTGCGTGGAGCCCCAGATCGCGGGAGATTATCAGTGGTCTTGTATGTCTTCCATTTTCTAATTCTTGCTCCCACAGTTGATTTCTTCACACCAAGCTGCTTGCCTATTGCAGATTCAGTCTTCCCAGCCTGGTGCAGGTCTACAATTTTGTTTCTGGTGTCCTTCGACAGCTCTTTGGTCTTCACCATAGTGGAGCTTGGAGTATGACTGTTTGAGGTTGTGGACAGGTGTCTTTTATACTGATAACAAGTTCAAACAGGTGCCATTAATACAGGTAATGAGTGGAGGACAGAGGAGCCTCTTAAAGAAGACGTTACAGGTCTGTGAGAGCCAGAAATCTTGCTTGTTTGTAGGTGACCAAATACTTATTTTCCACCATAATGTGCAAATAAATTCTTTCCAAATCAGACAATGTGATTGTCTGGATTTGTTTCCTCATTTTGTCTCTCATAGTTGAGGTCTACCTATGATGACAATTACAGGCCTCTCATCTTTTTAAGTGGGAGAACTTGCACAATTGGTGGCTGACTAAATACTTTTTTGCTCCACTGTACATCATTCATACTAATGATTTTTCTAATGTTACAGTTGTGGATTCCTACACTTAGCCTCCCAACATATGAGAGTTGCTCTAAATTGTGTTTTCTATTTATTCATATACCTTGCAGTACACATTTGTTTCTAGGTATTCCTAAAATGAATTTAAGACAGCCTTTCACGTTGCAAAGAATGGTGTCATTGCTTTCTTTTTATTGATGTGGTAGAAGCCATATGCTGTGTGCTGTTTAAAGCCAAGTTCAAATTCAGAGGGAATTGAATAGATAATGTATTAGCCTTTTTTATTGTATCTAAAGTGTATTTTCTAGTATCTTAATAGAAATGGAAGTGTGATTTTTTGCTTGGCTGTGAACATTTTTGAGATAGGCTGGAACTATAAACTCTAGGATTTCTAACCAGCAAAATAGAAAACACGATTTTTTAAATCTTTTGTTACATACATCTAATTTAAAATCCCACAAACTCTTTGGATGCTTTAGGCATTTTTTTTTTTAAAAAAAATCTTTGTACTAACATAGTTTATCTCTCCACATTGTTATGTATGTCCCACCATCACCACTGTGTTGGAAATGAGTTATTCAATAATATAAACAAAGACAGGCTCAATTGTGAGAAAACAATAGAAGGAAGAATTTGGTGTCATTTCAGAGACATGATAGGTTTTAGTAGTTAAACCTGCTAAATGATGAACACATTTTTTTAAACAAGTTTTATTGGTTTTATTGGTTTTTTTAGGTTTTACATCAAAGTGCTTATGAATCATCGTGGAGATAGGGTAATCAATCATCAAAAAAAAAAAGCATAATCATACATATATAATTCAGGTTAATTCTTTAAAGGTTCCCTCTCTATTTCCCTCAATTGATATAACATAATCGAATTAATACATTTCTAAATAGAATTTAGTCAATAAAAAAAAAATCAATAATATTTCACCTATATCGGGCCAAATCCTGTTTTTAAGCTTAACTAACTTACAATTATCATGTTCCAATTTAGCCTTAAATAAACACATAATTTACACTTCGGGTATCCCAATTTCCCTTATTTCATAAAATAATAATTATTTCTAAAATATACATATTATTCCAACCCTTATATTTTTATACTTCCCAACTATATTCTATTTCTTATTCTACTCTATTTCAAATATATATTTTATAAATCAATCCATATCTCTAAAAAACCTTTTAAACTCATTACGTAAAATTTAAATCCCATCAAAATAATTATACCTAAAAAAAACCATATTATTCCAAAAAATACCTTCTTACTTCATTTCAGATCTATATTCTATTTCTTCTTCTATTAACTTCTTGTTTACAACCTTTTCCATATTACAATTCCAAACCATAATCAAATCAGTAATTTTCATCTCAGTAGTATTAACTCAGTCAAAATCTCTAAAAGCCTTTTTAACCCATCAGGTAAAATTTTAACTCTCATTTTAAAATCTAATTCTAGCTTTCTTTTTGTGCCAAGCAGGTTTCCATAAAAGAGCCTCTAAATTAAATCATCAAATCTCAATATTTGATTATACATATTTCTCAACAATTCAGTCTGATCATATGTCTCTTCTCTTTTTTCAAATACTGTCTGAGCTGTATAATCAGTTTTGTTCAATGTGGTAATTACTCGTTGATTATCCGTGTTGTCACAGTTCTCAATGCTTCATATTTGCAAATCAGTTCCTATTGCTTTTGGCATTGTAGATGTTTTAATTGAAATCCGTCTTTGGTCATCAAGGTTCTCAATGACTTGTATATGGGATTGTATGATATCTTCCTCTGTGTTGATTTGTTCCTCCTCTGTTATTGTTTGAGTTGTGGGGTAGTCAGTTGGAATCTGGAAGTCAGTTTGAAGTTTTGTAATAAAAGCATTTATTCTAGCATTCACTTGCTCATTAATTTCGTAAATTCTTCTCAGCATAAGTTTACAAATAGATTGTGGATGGGATTCTTTCATCTCATTAAATTGTTGCATGCAGGCCTCTTTGGAGTTGATCTGTTCTTCCTCTGTTGTTCCTTGGTCTATAAGTTGATCAGTCAAAATTTGAGGTTCAAGTTTTAGTTCTGGAGCATCATCTTTAATGTTCATTCTAAAAATCCTTTGTTCTTTAAGTTCCAAGATTTTTTCTAGTATAAGTCCATAGCCAAGCTGTGGATAAGACTCCATTTCAGTAATAAGATAATCTTTTAGTTTTTTGGTGGAGGCTATGTTTATTAACAGTCTACCAACATCCGCCTCCACAATTTTAATAGGCAATTTCACCACCCAGCTTTTTCAAATCCATCATCTTTTCCCTTTGTAGTAATTGAAGGTCAAATCCAGTCTCAAAATCAAAGGGAAAATACAATTGCAATGTCAGTTTTTCACGACAAGATGTCCTCAGTAAGCTATAAAATCTGTTTTCCAAATTCCAATAAAGTTTTGTCCAGTTAAAAAGTAAAATCAAGTAACAGGAATAACAATATTCCCCAGCTTAAAAGGTAAATACAGCAATAAAATTCTATAATAGAGATATTATAGAATATAATATCCAAACAAAAGAAAAAAAGCAAAAAGGCCAGGAAAGAAAAAGAGCAGAAAAAAGAAAACCAAAGTCAATACTAAAAATATATATATATCCAATTTGTAATCCAATTTATAGTGTCTTCGCAAAAAAAAGGATAAAAAGTGCCTTGAAAATCAATTCTTCATAAAAATGTTTCCAATCCAAGAAAAAGAAAGAGTCCAAATATCATATATCTGAGCTATATAGTCTGTACTGTGAAGCCAAGTTAAAATAAAGGGAGAGAGAGAAAAAAACCTTCTTTCAGCTGGTTTCAAAGTCAGATAAGAATGTCTGGGCATACAGCCAAGTGTCTGGGCATACAGCCAAATTGTTAATCTAAATAAACACCAGACAAAGGAAAGAGAAAGTTCTCAGAGTAGCCAGCAGATACAATGTTGCCAAAGCTTAGAAGAAAAAAAAGGCAGCCCAGAGTGAAGGAATTTTTTTAAAAAAATAGACAATACAGTTAAAATGGCTTTTCTAAACGTGGAAAAATATCTTTGAAGAAATAAGCTTCCCAAATTTCTGTTGGAATTTAAACAGTTTTGTCATTTTTTAAAAAAATTCATTTTCAAAATATAAAATAGCTTAAACCGCCGCTTATATACAGGAGGGGGGAGAGGAAAAAAAACACTCCATCCTTCTCCCTAAAGGCTTCCACTTAAGCTAAAGACAGGCAGGCAGGAAAAAAAAAAAAGAAAATCACAGGAAAGATTTTTTCAGGATCCCCGAAATCCAACAACAACAATAGTCAGTAAAAATTAATTATTTTTCTCAGAGCTCATTTTCCCAAGTATCCAAACAACGCTCTCTTAAAGCAGGGAAATAAATCCAGGGGCTTTTCACAGGGAGGTAGTTAGGATACAGAGAGGGAAGGAAAGGTCTCACCCGGATCTTCCACGGTGGTTCTTTTCGCTTAGCTGTTCTTGTGACTTTCGACTGGAGCAGCTAGATGATCGGCCATGTTAATGGCCGATCTTTTCCCCGTTTGCCCAAAGGAGCTGTCTCGGACCGCGGAAGGTGCTGCCGCTCCCTCTGCAGTTGACGAGAGTCCTCCTCAGTGGTAGTCGCCCCTCCAGGGCGACTTTTGACCCTGTCCAGGGTCTACCGATGGAGGGAAACTGGCCGGCGAAGAGAGAAGACGCTTCGCTTGACCGCCAGCGCTGCAAACTGGAACCGGAAGTCATGAACACAATTTTTTGAACACGTTTTGAGTTTTGTAGTAGAACTTACACAATCAGCTACTCAAACTGACATTATTAGTCACTTCTATACCCTTACCTAAATTAAACCTTAGCTTGACATGTTGTAAAGATACACAACAAGATTACACACATTTTTTTAAAAAAAAAGCTCTGTGTAAACATTTTCAGAATCTCTGCAGAGATGGAAGACTGTCATTTCCAATTATTGTAGTAAGACAGTATGCCTGATAAACTACAGTATGACTTTAAATTTGCAGAAAAGGAATTGAATTATCTGAGCCCGTGTCACTTTCTCTCACCCCTTACCTCCAATGGGGTATCTAAACATATGAATTCTTAGTTATCCTATGGTTTCTTTTAGAATCTACCTTTCTCCAGCATGAAGAATGGAGAATCCACCAATGGGTTAATTCTGACCTCCTGCCCAAGTAGACCAAGTCAGTCAAAGCTGCCACGCCCGTCTGGCTGAGGACACGCCCCCAGTTTCGATTTGGTCTTCAGCCCAGACAGACGTGGTAGATTTGGCTCCCAGCTACTTGAGAACAGCAGGTTTTATTAAGTTTATTCCATTCATGGATTCTTCCCTTTCCTTTATCATCTGGTCAGCGCTGGGATCAGCACTGTTCCAGATCGGTAAATTTCTTTATTGTAAGTGTTTTTTGTTGATTTTCGTGCCTCTCCCCCCCCCTCTCTATTTTGTCAGTACTGATTTCTTGCTTATAGTGAACCCTTTGGGGGAAAAAGAATGTTCCCCGTTCTTCAGGCCTTGAAAATTACTTGGCCGATCCGGCTCCTTATAGTCATTACTCGTAATTACTGATTTATCTTTTAAAGAGAGCAGTTTGGGGAAGGGGAGTGCTCCCTGTTATCTAGGCTGCTTTGGGCCTTGAAATTATTTAGCCGATCGTCGTGGGTGCAGCGTGGCGAACAGCCCATTTCTCCTTTGATTTATTCTCTCTTCAAAGGACCAAAAGGGAGGCTTGGCAGCTCTTAATTTAACCAGGATTCAAGGAAAACTGTCTTTTCCTGGACAAAGCGACTAAATCAGCTTACTTTCATTTTCCCCTGGTCCGGATTGCTGGCGGCCGCCATTTTAGTCTGCAGCATGCAGTAAGGCCTTGAATTCTGGACGGAGCAGGGGAGGGAGTAATCCAAAAGGCCACTCATTTACATTCCTCCTGTTGGAATCATTATTCAGTGTGTGTCAGGGGATTTTGATTCTAATCAGGCCTTTGGTTGCTTGCCATTTTAGGCCTTACTTGCTGCTGGCCACAAGGGCTTTGCTTGACCCTATATTGCAGCACGGATACTGTGGTCCCCTATATTTGTACACACCAGGCCTAACAAAATTGGACCCAGCGTCAGTTGCTCTCTTCTAACAATCATCACTCAACACTCATTTGGGCCTTGCCAGTTATAGCCTGTTGCCATAGTCTGCATCTAGTGAACGGTCAATACTGAGCTTGCCATCACTAAGTGAGACACATGTGATCCCATCACTAAACGCGAACTTGACCTCAACGATAAGTCTCCCACGCTCAGTTTCATCATCGCTAAGTGACGTGCGACATCTGTTGCTAAGTGTGACTCCGTGCTTGCCGGTGAGCCGGACTATCACAGATCCACGTGCAGGCTGGTCCCACCTTGATGGTTAACGGCCCCATCTCTTGCAGACTGAGACGCTTCAGCACCCCACTGAAAACTCTCGCTTTACAATGGCAGATAACACCGAGCCACAGACTTCCACTTCAGGTGGACACACAAAGCGTAAGTCCTCTAGTCAGGAGGCAGCTGCAAAAATCAAGACCAAAACTAAGGCCGGCTCAAACAAGCGAGCCTCCAAGGCGGCCGACAAACAGGCCAGCTGCAGGCATCGTGCCTTGGAGAAACAGTTCTCCCGTGCACAAAAACTGGCTGTAGGGGAGACGGTCAATCCGCCCCTACTACAATGGTGACACTGCCTTGTGGCCCACACCCTGAGCCCCCCGCACCCATATGGTCCCCAGAACGGGACTCTGAAGGGGCTTTTTCAACTGGCCATTATCAGGAGCACTTTTCCCTCTTTGAAGAGGAACAGGGGCCTCAGGATCCTAAGGCACCAGAAGCCACATTTACTCCAACTGCAGCGGGGCTTCGACCTCTTGAGGGATTGTCCTTCACGGGCCAAGTGTAGGCTCCAACTGCCACTTTTAACCCCACAGCAGCGGGGCTTCGCAATCTGGAGGACCCATTCTTCAAAGCTCATCTACAGGTTATGGTTTCCCAGGCTCAGGCTATGACGCCCACAGGGTGTACACAAGTGGCATCCGCTCCCATGGTCTCCACGGCATCACCAGACCTCTCGAGGTCCTGCGCTCTCCAATACCCAGAATCAGATTCACCACCTCTCTCCTTTGCCAGCGGTGTCTCGGAATACGCGGAGTATTGCCACGTGGAGGGGCAGTGGTCAGACGATGAGGAACCTCCTCAGGAACCTCCTCTTCTCGCAGGCTTGTTTAATCCCGCGCTCTTTCCGTCCCTGCTCTGCACGGCCTGTGCGACCGGTAAGATAAATCCGGTTCAGCCATCGGTACCTGAACAGGTACCTGAACAGGCTCCTAGCCAGGACACGGACCCGTTGTTTTCTGAACCGGTTGTGATACACAAACAAATCCCTTGCCCCCCCCCACATGTTCTTGAAATCCATTCAGGGGTAATGGGAGTCCCCAGGTGCTTTTCCCTCAATAGCGGGAATCGACCGTAAGTTGATTGACACGGTGCCGGTATTGAATGAGGCGCTGGAAGTGCCTGAGGTGGATGAGTCCTTAAACCCTTTATTTTCTAATTCCAAGGTGCCAGGGGATATGTCGGAGGCGTTGAAGCCCGAGGTTAAGAAATCCGAGGCTTCTCTCTGCAGGACACACCAGGCTTCGGCATGGGCAATAAGAGCGTCCACCTCAACCTCATTCTTCGCAAGGGTCTCTCTTATCTGGCTCCGTCAATTACAGGCCAGAATTCCCCCAGAGGAGGTAAAAGTCCATCAGGACTTAACGAAATTAATGGTGGCATCACAGTACATGGCAGATGTGTCTCTGCAGGTTGCCAGATTCTCGGCCCGTGCCATAGCATCCAACGTCACTGCACGCCGGTTGCTATGGCTCAGGAATTGGAAGGCCGAGGTTAAACACAAATGGCGCGTGGCTTCCGCCCCATACCGTGGTGCCCGCCTTTTTGGGGAGGCCCTAGCTCCCTATTTAATTGAGAACAGGGAGAAACGGAGGGTCCTTTACCACCTTTCCAGGAGGCCGAACCAATGGTTCTCCCCGTACACCCGCCGGCAGCCATTTCGGCCCGGATCAGATTCGGCCTCAGCACAAGTCTCCCGGCCATTTCCTGTAGGTCCGGACCATTCCTTTGATCGGTCTGGCTACAGAGACAGATACAGACAACAGGCTCAGGGTAAGCGGTCCTTTCGGGGCAGGGGAGGCCTTCCCTTTCGTAAATCCAAGTGACTCAGGGAGGGACTCTCTTATAGGTGGCAGACTAACTTACTTTCTCCACCAATGGGAGACCACGACCATGGACTCTTGGGTGCTAAGCACCATCAGGGACGGTCTGTCTCTGGAGTTCGTGACCAGGCCACCTCGATGCTTTATTTCCTGTCCCCCTCTAAGGAACCCAGTCAAGAAGAGCCTTCTGAGGGAGGCCATTCAACACCTGTTACACATAAGAGCCATAGAAAGGGTGCCATCCGACCAACTAGGACAAGGTTTTTACTCCATCCTATTCTTTGTCCCGAAGGCCTCAGGGGGATGGAGGGCGATACTCGACCTCAAGGGCCTAAACTCCCACCTGTCGTACCGAAAGTTCAAGATGCAGACGCTCCAGTCCATCTTGGCCAGCGTCAGACGAGGGGACATCATGACGTCCATAGATCTTACGGAGGCATACCTCCACATCCCCATACATCCAAACCACCGATAATATATCAGGTTTTGCTATTCCAACAGCCACTATCAATACAAAGCCCTGCCGTTCGGCCTCTCGTCGGCTCCCAGGGTTTTCACCAAGATCTTGGCAGTATTCGCCGCTCACCTATGGTTGGTGCCGGTGCGCATCCAATGTTACCTGGACGATATCCTCATCCAGTCCTCTGCTCTGGCCGCCCAGGCGGAGCTGGCCCTCACTATAAGGACACTTCAGGACCATGGTTTTTCAGTCAACTTTCAAAAGAGTCAGCTGATTCCCTCAACCCGCCTTCTACACTTGGGCGCGGTGATAGACACAGACCTTTGCCGGGTCTACCTGTCTCGGGAACGTCAAAACAGCATTCGAGACATGGTCCTCAAGGTCTGCAGGGAGCATGTAGTGGCACTGGCTATACTCTCCCAACTGCTTGGAAAGATGATATCATGCATAGAGATAGTGCCTTGGGCCAGACTACACTCCAGAAACCTTCAGTGGTTCTTGCTCCCATTCCAAAGGCTGGACACAAGCTCTTCCAACCAAAGGGTACGGGTCCCATTCCAGACCCTAGGATCCCTTCTGTGGTGGACCTCCCCAGCGGTAGCCAGGGGGCCACTGTTCAAGGACCCCAGCAGGCTAACCCTGACCACAGACGCCAGTCTGTTTGGCTGGGGAGCGCACTTCCAGTCTCAATTGGCTCAGGGCTGATGGTCCCGGGCAGACCTGAAGCACAATATCAATTGGCTGGAACTCAGAGCTATTCATCTGGCCCTCCGCCAGTTCCGCAACAAGATTGCAAGGCAACACGTGCTGGTCCTCACGGACAACGTGGCGGCAAAAGCCCATGTGAACCGTCAAGGCGGTACCCGATCCCGGTCTCTCATGGCCGAGGCCAAGTTATTGGGATCCTGGGCAGAAAACAATCTCCTCTCCCTGAAGGCCGAGCACATCTCGGGAGAGGCGAATCGTCAGGTGGATTACTTAAGCCGGGCGACAGTAGACCATTCAGAATGGAGTCTACACTCGGATCTCTTCAGGGAGATATCAGAGAGGTTCGGGCAACCGGTTCTGGACTTGTTCGCCTCACCGGCAAACTCCCAGCTTCCAAGATTCTTTTCCCAGTTCCCCTCTCCGGGGGCGGAGAGGGCGGACGCCCTTCACAGCCCATGGCCAAGGGGCCTGATGTACGCCTTTCTGCCTCTCCCTCTGATCCCGGCAGTCATCAGAAAAGCACTGCAGGAACGGGCAGAGCTCATATTCATTGCTCCGCACTGGCCGAGGCGACCATGGTTTGCCGACCTCGTGAGTCTCTCTGTGGCCCCTCCGTGGAGGATCCCTCCGGATCGGATAAGGCTCATACAGGGAGTCATACAACACCCGGAGCCTCAGTGGCTCCAGTTAACCGCTTGGCACTTGAACACCGGATCTTGACCAGAGAATCCTACTCATCGGGAGTGATCTCCATGATTCAAGCCTCCCGAAGGCCGGCGACCAATCGCATTTATGACTCCACATGGAGGAATTTCTGCCGTTGGTGCGACAGCAACCACTTGGCTCTCTCACAGGTGACTCTTCCACGGCTCTTGGACTATCTGTTGAAGGGTGTTGATAAAGGATTGGCGCCCAACACTATACGCCAACAGGTCGCGGCTCTGGCCATGGTGTTTACCTATGGCAATTCGGAACCACTGGCTCAACACCCCATGGTCCGCTCCTTCATCAAAGAGGTCACCAACAGTAAACCACCCGTGGTACATAGGTATCCCACTTGGGAGTTGCCACGGGTCTTGCAGGCCCTTACCAAGTCACCCTTTGAACCTGTTAGGACCTGCAACCTTAGGTCCTTGTCTCTTAAGGTTGCCTTCTTGGTTGCAGTTACCTCGGCTAGGCGTATCTCAGAACTGGCAGGTCTTTCTGTCAGGGAGGACTTGTGTGTTTTTCACACGGACAGAGTGGTCCTGCGTTTGGACCCCTCATTCGTTCCCAAAGTTAACACCTTATTTCACAGGGCACAAGAGATCGTGTTACCGGACTTTTGCCCTAACCCGTCTCATGCCCTGGAACGGCAATGGCACACTCTCGATGTCTGCAGGGCGTTACTCTATTACATCAAGTGGACGGCGCCTTTTCACAGGTCTGAAGCCCTTTTTGTTTCCTTCCACCCGGCTTCCAAGGGTCAGAAAGTGTCTTCTACCATTGGCAGGTGGATTAGGACCTGTATTTCGGAGGCCTATCAGGCATCCTCTTTAGCGATTCCAGATCATTTGATGGCGCATTCCACTCGCAGTGCTGCTACCTCTGCAGCATGGGCTACACAGGCCACCATAGATGACACTTGCAGGGTGGCGACGTGGTCTTCGCCTTCCCCTTTTGTGCGCCATTATAGACTTGATAAGTTTGCCTCGGTAGAGGCCTCTTTTGGCCGCAGGGTATTGCAACAGGTGGTGCCAGCGGCAGGGACACTGCTCCAGTCTGCTTCCCCCCCATAGGGACAGAAGGGCTTTGGTATGTCCCATTGATGGATTCTCCATTCTTCATGCTGGAGAAGGGGCGTTGTCTTACCTGAATGCCTTTTCTCAGCATGATGAATGGAGAATCCACACCCATCCCTTATGCGCAGTCGGGTCCAGCGTTAGGGATCTGGGAGCCAACACGTCGTACAGTCATTGGCTTCGCCCTCTTTGAAACTGGGGGCGTGTCCTCAGCCAGACGGGCGTGGCAGCTTGGGCAGGAGGTCAGAATTAACCCATTGGTGGATTCTCCATTCATCATGCTGAGAAAAGGCGTTTAGGTAAGACAACTCCCCTTCTCTTCATTTTTCATTATCTAATACTTAATAAACATTGTCAGTAGACCTATTTCTTTTGCCAAACTTATAGAATGTAAACAGTTTTACTGGATTAGTAGAATTTGGTAGCGATTTACTGTTGGACCAGTTGGTTTTGTAACTCTTTAATAGATAGGAGTATAATCATATAAATGACATAGGTTTGATATCTACCTTTTTTCAATGAACCTGGCTTGGAAATATCTTGTATAAGGCCTAGGAATTTGGTTTGAGCTAACCCTAAAATTATCCCTCCCAAGAAAAGACAAAGAGCACATATTATATAAGGTAAGCAATATATGAGAGAATTTGCTGCATTTGGTCTGCATACATCCCTGCCCAGCTGAGGTTTTCATTAATTAGTGCTACTCCTTCAAATGCTGTGTCTCTTTGATTGATTAACAATATGAGCCATGATCAGCTTTCATGGCTACAAACCCTTCCCGCCCCTCCTTGCCAAATTATGTCTGATTTAGTCATTCACACAATATTTGGAAGGGAAGTCTGGTTATTAGTTTCTGTAGACTAATAATATATGTCCAGCATCTTAGATTCAATGCATCTATGCCCCTCAATTTTATACATTAAAATTCTACCCAGATTGCCTTGGAAGTCTTTTGAGGAGGGTGGGCAGTCTGTCTAGACTGTTCTCAATAAAGCTCTCCACTCTGGGTTAAATGATGCCACTAACAACAAAATTCACTCGGTACAGCTAATGCATACAGGATTATGTATGATAATGCCTTCTTGGATCAATCTGATGCCCACTGAATCCATCTAGTACAATGCTCTTTCTCAATAGCCATCCACCAAATGAAATACCTCTGGGAATTTATAAATTGGGTATAAAGAAGATAATCTGCCCTTGTTTGGATACACAGATGTTTACTGCTTCTGAAAAAAGATTGTAATCAGTTGTCGTGGACTTTAATCATTCATTTACAGACTTTTGAAGTGAGAAGGCACATCTGGATGAATGAAATGGGATAATCTGAGGCTTCTCAAGGCCAGTGGCTGAACTTAGTGTTTTGATGAAAATGTATTTTGTTCTGCTAGAACAGGGGTGTCAAACTTGCAACGTCACGTGACGTGTCGCGATGTATCGCGACTTTTTTCCATTGCCGGCAATGGGGTGGGCACGGTTTTGGCATGACACATCCAGCCCGCTGGCCGGCAGTTTGACACCCCTGTGCTAGAATGTGAGTAAAAAGCTAATTACACCTTCCTTATAAGAAAGGCAGCTATAAAACTAGGAGAATGGAAAGAAGGAAAAACAAGGAAAGGCATTAACAAATATACTATATACTGCCTTCCAAGAAAAAAGACATTGGTTGCCTTTGGGTTAGCTGAAGAGATATTCTGTAATGAAAGAAGTTTTGCAAGTGTATCTCTTCAAGAGAAACAATTTACATCATCTACAGTGTGCTTAAAAGTTTCCACGTAAGTTCTAAAACTAGACAAAGAGAACCCAATTAAACAAATGAATCAAATACATTGTTCATTGATGTATTGGTAACAGTTATTCAAAGCTATGCCTGTGTGGCAAAAATATTTAAATCTTTGTTTTAAATAACTTGGACAGCAGTAACTGCAGCTAAACATCTCTGACAACTGTTGGTCAATCTTGCATATTGCCTTGGAGAAAATTGAACTCACTCTTCCTTGCAGAACAGGAGGATGTTGGTGAGCTTCATCTCGTGAACAGCCCACTTTAGATTTCTCTGAGATTAAGGTCAGAACTTTAACTTGGTCATTCCAAAACCTTAACTTTCTTCTGCTTTAACCACTCTTTACCTGTATGATTTGTGTGTTTTGGATTTAGGTTTATAGAAGGAATAGGGTTCTTATGCTGGAGTGCAGTGTTTGGCTTTTGCCAAACATAACACTTTTCATTCAACCCCCAAGTTCCATTTTAGTTTCATCCATTCGCAGAATATTCTTTCAATAACCTTCTGGCGTATCTTGTAAACTGTAGATAGACAGCAGTGTTTCTTTTGGTGAGTAATGGCTTTTTTCTTACAACCCTGCCATGCATAACATTCTTATTCAACGTTCTCCTAATGGTGGTCTCATAAACACTGACATTTGCCAATGCAAGAAAGACCCTTAGTTCTTTATACGTTATCTGGGGTTGCTTTGAGACCTCCCAGAGTAGTACATACTTTGCTATTGGGGTGATCTTGATTGATCAACCACTTCTGGGGAGGGTAACAGTGATGTTGAATTGCCTCCATTTATACATAATCTGCTTGACAGCAAACTGGTGGAGTTCAGATTTCTTGGAAAGAATTTTGTAATCTTTTTCAGCCTGGTGAGCACCAACAACTGTTTTTTAAAGAATCACCAGAAATCTCCTTTATTCAAACCATGACCCTCTTCCACATACCTATGTTGTGAAGATCATACTTTGATAGTGAATAGCCAGGATTTTGCTCTTTAAATAAAGCAGCACCGCCCACACTCACCTCTGATTAACATCTGTTTGAAACAAAATTATTTATTCAGAAATTTTGAAAATTCCAAAGAGTTCACACACTTTTAAGGAGCACTTTATTCATATAATTGTATTGGTAAAGATTTTTGCTCTATGCACAGGTTAAAAAAAGGCAAAAATATCCAGAGTTCAAATCTAAATATGTGTATTGTATGATTATTAGTTTACAATGGTAGCTGCAAGATCTTAACATTGTATTATCTAAACACTAAATAAGATTGAAACAAATTATCTTACATCTGTCTCTGGTTTCAGCTCAGATTATTACTGGTCACTTATCGTGGATTGAAAAGTGGAGTCTCCTTGCTTCTGTTGTTATTCTTGGCCAGCTGGATCATTTTGTCCCTATGCTAATATATATTTGGGGAGGGGCAGTTTGAAAGGTATGCAGATTTTCGTCCTGCTTCCCTCTCAACAGTAGAGAGAGATGTGAAGGGCTGAAGTAAATTCAATGCACATTGCTAGCAAAAGAGAGAAAATGAGTCAAACTAGAAGCTGCTCTTACTCAGTCCATATGATTGTCACTTGTTTGCATACCTGGTTTTCTTAGGAGAAGAAGAAAAAATAATATTATCTTTTCTCTTCTGTCAAGTTCACTACCTGAAGAACATATATAGATTGTAAGCCTGTAGAGTAATGCAGAACTGGTTGATTCTTCAGATTATTTACAGAAGCTATATTGCTGGAGTTTAATGGAAATGGCCACCAACAGTCTGGGTAACAGAGAGTTCCTGATTCAGTTATTTTGTCCTCTGTATGGCAATATGGGTTTCCTTGGTGAAATTTTAAATTAGATTAAAGTGTTTTTGTATAATAAGAGGAGAAAAAGCAAAAATTATTATATGATTTACTCAAAGTATATAAAGTGGCTAGTGGGATATGAATTTTGTGTGTAAAATCAATGCTAATGGCAATAGTTACTGAAGTACCAATCAGGTTGCTTAAAATGGATCTATATGTCGTTTGACCACTTCTCCCCCCTTCCATACATAAAATGTCAAAGGTGAATCTTTTGGGGAGAAAGAAGGTTCATCAGTCTGACACATTTTCACTCCTCGTGATTGTACTTCCTGAATGAAATTAGTCCATCATTTGATAAATACAATTAATAGAAAGTTGGGTTCCTTTTTTCACATTTTTAAAAACTTTTACAAGGTTAAAATGAAGGAGAGAAAATGAGCAGCTGTGTCAATAGAAGAAGAGCTCCAGGCAGGGTGGAGAAGCTGAAAAGCCCTCTTAAAGTAGAGACAATTGTAATTTGAAGTGTTTGTTTATCGTTTTTGGCTAGTTAGGCTATTTTCAGGTATTTTTTGATGAAATGTTGCTTCCTACAAGCTGGAACTTGTTTTATCATGAATTATTGAGGAATGCTTTATAAAAACAAACTGAAGTTTTATTGGAAAACTGTTTACATAGCATGTGGTATTTCACTATTGCAGAATCTTCCATGTGTAATGAATGTACTGGCATTGATTCTTTAAGAAAAATCATGGAGTTGAATGAGTTTTGTCTAAAAATATCCATGAACTTTGATGGGGAAGATATTGTGGATACATGTAATGAAGCTTATACAAAGATGCAGCTATCTTTCCTTCCCTATATAGTGAGATCATAAGATGAGGCAGGGGCAGGGTTGGATAGGCAAGTTTATCTACATATTAGCATTTCATGAATATCAATTAATAGGGCAAGAGAAGAGAATAGCAACCCATTATTGGACAATGGGATATGTGCACCCATATACTTTCACTTCTAAAACCAGTGCCAGGGTTTGGAAATTACAGTGGTCTTGCATAAAATATTAATAAAGCCTGCTTGCAGGTTTAGGCCTGAATAATTGATATAATATTTAGTGACTTTGCTTTATTCTAGCACCTATTGACCAAATATCATATAATGTCTTATGAAAACAAGCCCTGATTTCAATAAACATTAGTTTAGTGAATTCAATTGCACTAGGAGTGCAGGTAACAAATTATTTGTTTGCCCAGATTATATTTACCTGCCAGCAAATAAATAATACACAGTTGTCCCCCAGGGCATACTGTTATTATTTATTCAATATTTATTTTACTTTTCTGCCAGACATCATCTTCTATCAAGCCCCAATCAACATCACATAGGATTATGTTGGTAGAGTCATGATCCAGATTGCAATCTGATATATTTGGAGGAAATCAGATTGGGGAAGGATAAATTAGGGCGTATTACTATAGTTGTGCCATTATTTTACTGAGGTCTTGAAGTTAAAAGATAACATGAATACTGTAAATGTCATAGCACTGGGACATGTTTCTATGTGAAGTTGTTCACTGAACCTGTCTCTGACCTTTCCCATGACTTGAAGAAATGTGGTAGGAGGGAAATAGTTGAAAAGGGTATGTTGTTCCATTCAAGCCAAATGATTTCTTAAACCACTACACTAGATTCGAAGGAATTGCTTCAGTGGCAGATTCCAAGTAAGAGCTCCAGTTCAGGTTCTGCAAATGTGTAATAGCAGCTGGAAAGTAGGTGTTAATTCAGTGAAGTCCAGAGTCGAAAAACCTCCAAGCAAGATCTGTTGATCCATCAATTAGTTCTTTACCATAAGAAGTTTTAAAAGCAGTTTTTTGTCAGTAGTGTCGACAGTGTTTTTAAAAATGTGTCGCATAAAGTGGTGGATTTTAAACTGTTTTGAAGCCTGCCTTTGAAACCTATTGGGGATTGTTGTTGTTGTTGTTGTTGTAAAACACAGTTAATACATAAAATTATTTTGGTACAGTGGTATCTGTGGTGTTGACTAAAGTGATTAGTGATTATTAACACTGTTTAAATAACTTAGAACAGAACTTTTTTGAAAATGCCAATAAACCGGGGAGATGGTTAGCACATAGATTGAAAAAAAGAAAAAGAGAAAAAAATGATAAATAAGCTGCAAGATTCAAAAGGTGAATTACAGTTTCAAAATGATACAATTAAAAAAATTATCAAAGACTATTATGAGATACTTTACAATGCAGAGGAAATTTCAAAAGAAAAAATACAGCAGTATTTAAAAAAAGCAGACTTACCAAAAATTTCAGAGAATATTCAAAATATATTAAATGGAAAAATATCAATGATGGAGATTGTAGAGGCTATAAAAAGGCAAAAAAATGTTAAGACTCCGGGTCCAGATGGATTACCTGCAGAGCTTTATAAATCATTACAAGATATACTAAGTCCTATATTGAAAGAACTGTGCAATGAAATACTTTTGGAGGTTAAAATACCAAATACATGGACTGAAGCCAATATTACCTTAATACCCAAAGAAGATTCTGATCTAAGGCAAATAAAAAACTATAGACCAATATCGTTATTAAATGTAGATTATAAAATTTTCGCTTCAGTAATAGCAGAAAGACTAAAGAAATTTTTGACTGAATTTATACATACAGACCAAAATGGTTTTCTACCTAAAAGACAGATAAAAAATAATTTAAGAATGATTCTTGACGTGTTAGAGTACTATGAAATTCATCCAGGGAAATAGATGGCTTTAATATTTCTTGATGCACAGAAAGCGTTTGACAATGTAAACTGGCAATTTATGTTTCAGCAACTAGCGGAAATGGATTTTGGAGAAAACTTTATAAATGTAATTAAAACAATTTATTGTAAACAAACAGCCAAAATAATTGTAGATGGAGATTTTACAGAAAACTTTAACATTAAAAAAGGCACAAGACAGGGATGCCCACTATCTCCATTATTATTTATACTAACACTGGAAGTATTGAATAGAAACATCAGACAATATATAGAAATTAAAGGACTGGAGATAAAAGATGAAAAATATAAACTACAAGCATTTGCAGATGACTTGGTTTTTATATTGGAAGATCCGCTTGAAACAAGCACTAAACCTATGGAGAAAATAGAAAAATTTGGAGAAGTGGCAGGGTTGAAAATAAACAGAGAAAAGACTAAAGTGCTAACAAAAAATCTAATAAAAAAACAAAAAAACCAACTAGCAAAAAACAAACCAAATCTTCAAATAGTTAAAAAAGTTAAATACTTGGGAATTTATCTAACAGCAAAATATGTAACAATAAAAGAAGATAACTACGTAAGATTTCTAAAACAAATAAAATTGGATCTGGAAATGTGGAAAAACTTACAACTTTCAATGCTGGGGAGAATAGCAACAGTGAAAATGAATATCTTACCAAAAATACTCTTTCTATTTCAAACGATTCCTGTAAGACTGGGAAAAGCCTTTTTTGATGAACTGAATACAACAATACTGAAATTTATCTGGCAAGGGAAAAAAGCTAGAATTAGACTGAAAATGCTACAAGAAGCGAAAGAAAGTGGAGGATTTGGACTGCAGGACTGGATGTTATACTACCAAGCAACTATTTTAACATGGCTTAAAGAATGGATAATGCTTAAAGACAAAAGACTATTATACCTAGAGGGTCATGACCTACAAATTAGTTGGCATGCCTTTCTGTGGTATGGGAAGAATAAAATGCATAGATACTTTCAAGACCACTTTATAAGAAATGCACTTCTTTTAGAATGGGAAAAAATAAAAGCGAAAATTTATATCAAGATACCTGGATGGCTTTCAACAATGGAAGCTTTTGCTTACCCAAATTTAATTAATTACGACAAAGTTGTGACCTATAAAGATATCTTGGACAATGAAGGAAAATTGAAAGACAGACAAGATTTACAAGAACAAGGTATTGATCTGTCATGGTGGCCATATTTGCAAATTCAAACGAGATATGAAAAAGATGTTAAAACAATGGGATTTTATAAAGAACAGACAGAATTTGACCAGATACTGTTAAAAACAGATGAAAAGTTGATTAAGAAACTCTATAAATATCTGTTAAGCTTAAAGATGGAGGAAGAACAAGTAAAAGAAACTATGATAATATGGGCAAAGAACTTTGGATATAATATAGAATTAGAAAACTGGCAAAAGTTATGGGAAAGAAATGCTAAATTAACGAAAGCAGTGCCATATAAAGAAAACTTATATAAAAAGTTTTACAGATGGCATATGACACCAGTAAGATTAGCAAAAATGTTTAAAAATACTTCAAACAAGTGTTGGAAATGCAAACAAAGACCAGGTACTTATTATCATATTTGGTGGACGTGCCCTAAAGCAAAAAGCTTTTGGTTAAAAATAGATTTATGGTTGGAGAAAATGACTAAAAAACAAATAGACTTTAAGCCAGAATTATTTTTGTTAGGAATAATAGGAGCAAATTATGAGAAAGACTGTATATATTTAATTCTACACGTACTAACTGCAGCAAGAATTGTATTTGTCCAATATTGGAAAAATGAAAATTTACCAACTGAAGAAGAATTAATTAAAAAAAATTTAGAGTGTGCAGAAATGGATAGATTGACTTTAAAGATAAAAGAGAAAGAAGACTCAGTGTATTTTAGAACATGGGATAATTTTTATCAATGGCTAGAAAAATGAGTTAGAAAGGAATGTGATATATAACTTTGAATATATATTAGCAAGAAGAAGCCATGTTTCTGGAAGCCATGGATCATATTTTCAGTTCAAGGAAGATAAATGGGAAGGAAAGGAGACACAATCTCTGTTACTTTGCAATTATGCTTTGCAAATATAGGCAATGTGTAAGAGATACAAGACAATAATAATAATAACTTTATTATGGTCATAGACCAGCAATAGACATCACTTTTAACAATATATTAAGGAAAAAATAAAATAAAAATAGTACTGACATTAATAGTAAATAATAACATCCCTGTTAAAAAAATACATGTTCTCAAAATGTTAGGGTCACTCCCTAGGTTATGTGAGTGGAAAGCCGATAAGTGTGTGAGTAAATGTAATGTTCCAAAAATTATTAGAGATATCTCCAAAAAATTGGCACAAGTTGACGGCTATAAATCTGTAACCAATTTTTTCCTTGTGGACATTGCTGCAACACAGTATTTTGTCACTGCATGCGTGATAGAAGGGTTTGAGTCCTGGAGGAGAAAGCCTACATAAAAATTGTCTGCCCTCCCTGGCAATCTCTCTAATAAGGAAAAAATATATGCTGACCTATAAACTCGGTATAACTCACAGTACAATAAAACATGTGAGATGTCTTCGACTTCTCCTTTACCACATATACATACCCGTTCTGCTATTGGTGTTCTCTTATACCTACCCTGGAGGAGTGCTGAGGGAAGAATGTTAAATCTGGCTCTGAAGAAAGCTATTCTTTGTTTTGGGAAGGTCAGATCATTCAGATATCTTGCCGATTCCCACACACCCTGTTTGATTCTATCCCTAGGTGGCGAGGCAACCTATTTAGTTCTTCTTGGAACTCCATGTCCTTTATTCTATTGAATACTACTTGCTTTGCTTGATCAAAGCCTAGGGACATTAGGAATAGTGAAGAGAGCCCATAAGAGCCCAGTTTATGATTTATCGCCTGCTTCCAGGGGGAGGGAAAGTTGTCAGTCAGCACTAACGGGGACAGTCCCTCTGGAAAGAAATGCATTTTAAGCCAGTGAATGATCATCATCTTCCAGGCTCTTACCTGAATTTGGGGCATGCCTGTCTCAATTCTTGATTGGGCATTTGGGGTTCCTTTGGGTGCAGCTAGGATGGCTCGCAGGAATTTGGTTTGTATGGTTTCAAGCAAGTTTTTCTTTGCAAGGATTCCTGTTTGTGCCCCATATAGAATTTGCGCCAATGTTTTGGCCTCGAAAAGTTTTAAGGCAGCAGGTACTAATTGACCTCTGCCTGTGTAAAAGTAATGTTTGATTGCATTTAAGGACATATTGGCTGCTTGCAACGTATGATCCAGGTGTGCCTTCCATGTCCCTTGCGAGTGGAAAACCACCCCAAGGTATCTAAATGTTCTAACCTGTTCCAAACTATGTCCTTCTATTTTCCAGGAGTATTGGCTGGGTCTTTTAGCAAAAACTAAAATTTTTGATTTATCAAAGTTAAGGACCAACTTGTTCTGTCTGCAGTAGCCAAGTGTTGCCCTAATTGCTCTCTTCAGTCCTACAGGAGTTTGAGAAATAATGACCGCATCGTCGGCATATAGAAGAATCGGGATTTTGCGATGTGCTAGGTTGGGCGGATGCAGATCAGGGTTCTGTAAGAGATCGATCAGGGGGTTGATATAGAAGTTAAAAAGGGAGGGGGACAGGATGCAACCCTGCCGTACCCCTTTTTGTACCCTTACTGAGCCGGTTAAAGTCCCTTGAGGATTACACCTCACTTTCAAGGTGGAATTGGCATACAATTTTTGTATGAGGAAAAGGAGGCGTTTATCGATAGTAGTGCCTTCTAATTTCTCCCATAGGGTGTTCCTAGATATTGAGTCGAAGGCCTGCTTAAAATCAAGGAAGGCCACAAAAAGAGAGGATTTTTTTTATATGTGTATTTTTGTACTAGATGGTGAAGTACCAAGATATGATCCACTGTTGATCTTCCTTCTCTAAAACCTGCTTGTTCATCTTTAATTATCCCCCCCGAAATTAGCCAATCCTGAAGTTTATAGTTTAGGTGTTTGGCATACGTTTTACTAATAACACTCAAAAGACTAATGGGTCTATAATTGCCTGGGTCATTTCTACTACCTTTTTTATAGATTGGTATGATAATTGCTAATCCCCAATCTCTTGGCATATGGCCCGTTCTATCTATAAATGTAAACAGAGATGCTAAAAGTGAAGCCCACCAACTGGAATTATTTTTTATTATTTCTGGCAGGACATTGTCAGCACCAGGTGCCTTATTAGCCTTGAGGGCTCCAATCAATCGGGATATCTCGCCTGGTGTAACAGGGGGCCAATAAGGGGTTTGGTCCAAATTAATTTGGCTCTCATTAGTTACATAGTCGAGGTCTGCATATAGCTTTCTAAAATATTCTTCCCAGGCATGAATCGGTACCTGATTAGTTGAAGGTAGGGGGGATTTCCCCAATCCTCTGGTGATGTGCCAAAAAAGGGATGTATTTTTTGTCCTGACTGATGCAATTAGTCTATGCCAAGACTCCATCTAAGCCGTCCTTTTCTTTTCTTTTAGAAGAATCTTATATTGTGCCTTCAACTGCTTTAAGCAGTGAGTGTGATCCTCAGAAGGGGCATTTTTACTTTTTCTGTATTCCTTATTATATGTTTTTTTTAGTTGCATGCAATCCCTGTCAAACCATTTTTTATTCTTTAAAACCGGCTTTTTGGGGTGAGCTAGTATTCTGTTAGTGAGAACCGATTTAAAATTTAAAATTAAAGTTTCAAACCCCTCTAAGTATGATCCTTTAAACTTATTCCTTTTCCATAACAAGTTTTATTAGTTTTTGTTTGTTTTACAGCCAAGTGCTTGTAACACATCGTGGAGATAGGGCACTCCATAGAACACAACAAAAAATACAGTCATACATATACAATTTAAACTACTACTTTAAAAGTTCCCTCTTATGGTATACAATTCGAGCATTCCTAAAATATAAATTGTTTCTCACCTCTATCTATTATTCCAATTTCAATTTATGCTTCTCAATCAAATTATATCTCTTATTCTATTTCACATATATATTATGTAAATAAACATGAATTTATATATTTTAAAACTATTGCATTAGACATAGTAATATAATAACATTATAATAATAATAATAGGACAATAATTATTTTATCATAATATAACTATTGTATCTTAATATTTCTCAACTATATTCTATTTCATATATTCTATCCAATATTTTCATAGATCAGTCCACGTCCCTAAAAGATTCCTCAATTGTTTCAGTTTAATCCATTTAATACCTCACTAATTACCATTCAATTCTTATAAATAAAAATATCAATAATATTTCACCAGTCTCAATCTCAATCTAACTCCTTTAATTATAAATTTTCCAATTTTTCTTATTGTCATTCCAAATCATAATCAAATCCATAATTTAAATCTAGTGTTGACTCATACCAAAGTAACCTTAAAGATCTCAAAAATATTAGTTCAATCAACGTCCAGAAGCCCTTTTTACCCATCAAATAAAATTTTAACTCTTATTTTTAAATCTAATTCTAGCTTTCTTTTTGTGCCAGGTAGGTTTCCACAACAGGGCCTCTAAATCCTCCCATCTTAGTAACTGGCTAAAGGCCTTTTCCCACCATTGATTCCAATCATATTCTTTTTCTCTTTTATCCAGTGTTGCCTGTACTGTCATGTTGTCAACGTTTTTTGTGCCTCGTATTTGGAAGTCCAATCCTGTTGCTTTTAAAGTTGTAAATGTTTTAGTTGAGTTCTGCTTTGGATCATCAAAGAAATCCATCATGTAGGATGTGTCCTCTTCCTCTTCAATAAATTCAGTAGATTCAATAGATTGTAAATGTATTCCATCCATCTCATTAAGTTGTAGATCTGATTGTGTATCATAGTCAATCAAAGGTTGAGCTTCAATTTTTAATTCTGAGTCCTCCTTGAAACTAAGCGATCTAATATGTTCTTTAAGTTCCAGTATCATTTCCAAGATTTTTTCTAATATAAGTCCATAATTAATCTGTGAGTAGGATTCCATCTTCTTCTTTTTTTTTTTAAAGAAGTTCAGCTTAAAAAATAGATTGCAGCGTTATAAAATATAAAATGCAGACAGAGATATATTTCCAAAGAAAGATAGAGAAAAAATAAACCAATAGTCAAGTCCAGCACAGAGATAAAAACTGGCAGTCAGTTGTTATGTTGTAATCCAGTCTGGGCATCACGCCAAAATCAGGAAGTGGGAGTTCAAATAGAGCAAGTTACATTGTATCAGCCAAAGTTTCTGGGCTTCATGCCAAGTCCCAGGATGCATTGTATCCAAAAGAATCTACATAAGTCCACCCAGAGAGCAAAAAGTTTTTTAGGCAGTACTGTTCAGGAGGGGGGGGAGAAAAAAAGAACATCCCACCCCCTCCCTAAGGATTTTCACCTAAACTGAAGATAAACAAGCCAAAAGAGAAAGTCACAATAACCCGGATGCTCGAGTTCCAACTGCTTATGTAGACAAAATAAAATAGTAAAAAAAAAATAATTGTTTTTCCAAAGCCCATTTTCCCCAGTAATCAAACGCTGCTTTCTCAAAATAGGGAAATAGTTTTTAAAGCTGTTAGCAGGGGAAAAGGTAAATTAACAAGAGGGAAGGAAAGGTCTCACCCGGATCTTCCACGGTGGTTCTTTTCGCTTAGATGTTGCTGTGACTTTCGGCTGGAGCAGCTGAGTGATCGGCCATGTTACTGGCCGATCTTTTCCCCGTCGGCCCAAAGGTGGTTTTCTCGGACCGCAGAGGGAGCTGCCGCTCCCTCCACGATCAACGAGTGCCCTCCTCTACGGTGGTCGCCCCTACAGGGTGACTTTCGACCCTATCCAGCGCCCGCGGACGTGCAGAAACTTATTCCTTAATAGAGATGTATGTAGTTCTATGGTTTCTGGGGCTAACATCCATTTAATAACTTCCATTGCATTTTTCTCTGCCCATTTAATTTTTATCTGGGTATTTTGGTTCTCTAACCTGGGTAGATAGGTTGAGCCAGCCCTTAGCAGTTTCTGGTGTAATGTAAAAGTAAGGATTAGTGGATCGTGATCGCTTTCCAGTCACGAGTCTACCTCCATCTTCTGCAGGAACTTCAGGAGGTCGTATGATACTATCCAATAATCAACTGTGGATGTTCTTCCTGCTCCCCGATACGTATAATCTGCTGGGTAGTCCTCCCATGTGGAACCATTAAGGATACAAAGGTCCAAGCGTACAGTCATCTGTCTTATACACAGACCTGCCCGATTTGTCTTGGTGTCTTTAAATTGTCTGGCAAGCAGGGGTTCTCCTGGTACATTCTCATCATGATGGATCTTAAATTGATTAAATAATGCTTGATCATTTGGGCCCATCCTAGCGTTTAAGTCCCTCCCAATAATGATTGCTGCTGTGGGATATTTGTCTAAGCAGCCCAGGATAAAATCTTCTATACCCTCCCAGATCTTATTGATCAGATTATTCTTGTTGAATGGGGAAATATAGATATTAAAAAGCAAGATCTCCACCTGTTTAAATAAAAGGGTAGTCACAACCCATGGCTGAAGAGGTGGCAACGGTACACATTTAAAATGCAAAGATGTATTCACTAATGTCACAATGCCCCCTTTAGCTCTCCCACCCACCTTACTTGGAACTGCTGGGATAGAGTTACCCCAGTAACCATCTAACTGTGTCTCTGTAGAGGCCCAGGTTTCCTGTAAAAAGAGAATGTCAAATTGTGATATATAGTCAAACAAATGTTGGTCTTTTGATGGCACAGACCAACCCGCTATATTCCAGGTTATAATGGAGAGGGGATCATCTTTTGCAGCTCATCAGGAGATTTGATTTATACAAAGGGAAGTTGTAGGGTTGTTGCAATGGCTTGAGGTGTCGTCACTCACGAAATTGGCCTTCTCTAAAAGGAGGGGAGCCCCATCAAAATTCTGTGTAGACTCCTGGGAAATTTGTTCGAGGTAAGGTTTAGCACCAGCTAACAAGGCTTGCCGTTCCGGAGCGTCTTCTCTAGATGTAGAGCAGGTCATGCTCCATTTGGCTTTGAGATGGTGGCACTGACGTGAGTCCTCTCTCGAGATCTTGATGTGTTGCAGAAGGTATCATCGGGAAGTCACATAAGGATGCTAGCATCTCCTCCTCTATTGGGGCCTCTACTGGCCCCTGTGTATCTTGGCTTCTGCTTTCCATGAACTCATATTCTTGCAAACTCTTGTCCCCTGGGGGAGAAGTAAGAGGCTCAATTATAGGGGAAACCAAATCAATAAGCGGTTCAGCCGTATCGATTGTGACCAATAAGGATTTCTTTAGGTTTTCTAACTTGAATAGTATGTTATCTTGTTCACTCCTTGGGAGGGCACCAAAAGCATTAATAAGCCCTGTTTCTGTGCTATTAAGTACATCTTCTCCGAACGGGGCTGACTTACTCCCATTTTCTCCCTCTTCCTTTCCCAGGGTTCAGAATGCGGAAGAGACAACAACCTTGGGAGCTCGCATGTTAACAATTAAGGGTTTAACCCTTTCCTCGCAGAAAACTCTGATGGGAGAGATTTGAAAGGAGGCTAGATGAGCCTTCATTTTAAATAGCATCAGTGGTATGGTGGGCTGTTTAAAGGAGAGAAACATCCGCTTCCAATTTGGGGCCTCAGGGAGCCACTCTGCAGTATGTAGATCAATCTGCCCCCAGTGACAGTGAAGAAGCTGGCTTAGGGAATTTAGTATAGCACTCTTGGAATTCCAGCGACCATGATTAAGCCTGTTCATGTGGATTCTTAGCACAACCTGATGTGTTTGTAGTGAGCGATGTGATTGGTATAATTGTAGGTGGGGTGCTTTATTGTCTTCCCATGAAACTTCTCTATTAATACCTCCTCCTCTTGTTGCCTTAGCTGTAGAAGGACTGTTTTTCTGAGTGGGCTGCCACTTTACAGCAGGTTCTCTGTCTGTTTCCCAGGGTCTGTGCTCATTTTCAGTGGGGGTGCCTATAGCCCAATGCTGTGCCTGGAGCAGAACAGCTATATCTTTTTTCAGTGTCTCTACATCATGTTGAATGGTTATTAGGTGTCCAAATATTGAAACTACCATTTGCGCTGTGAGAAGACATTGCTTTGCCATGAACTCTGTTGTATTCTCCCACAGTAAGTTCTCCCCACTCTGAGTTAGATTGTTGTTGTTAACCTTTTTAGTCTTTATCTTAGGCTCCATGCCGGCTTGTGAAAATAGCTGGCTATCATTTTGCTCCAGTATCTGCTGTTTTATCAGATCTCTTTGCAGGTCCCATTCTAATCTCTCCGGCTTGTTGGAAATGAAGGGGGGGGGATAGTTTTACTTACAAGTCTCTTGCCAGCAAAGTGCTCCTCAATTTTTGGTTGTTTTGCATTCTTCACTGGTAGGAGATATCCCAGGCTGGTGCCATGGTGCTTCTTTCTTTTACCCATGCCTCCGTCCTCCTCCGGTGGCTTCTGTTTCCAATATATACTGGCCTCTCCGGTATATATCAAACAAGGTTTAAAACAGGTTTAAAAATGCAATGTTAAAAGGGATTAAAAAGTTAAAAAGTTAAAAGTTAAAAAGTTAAAATAAAAATATAAGAAAATAAAAGAAAGCTTTTGCTTTTGGAGGAGCTCTTTACAGCCTTTGCTGCCTGTCCTCCATCTTGGCCCAACCCCCAGAGATACAAGACAGATATCTAGAGTTCCTCATGAAAAGTAACAGTGAAAACAATTCTGAACTCAAGAAGTTTGAAAACCACATTATAAAATATACTACCTACATCCTCTCATATGTCGTTGGAATGAGTATTATTGTCATCTTTAATTTTTTGTATGAGAATTGAAAATAAAAAAGTGATGTTTATGCATACACCAACACAATTTATAATTGTATATGTACTTTTGAGCCATCTTTGGTATTTGTTGGTGTGATTACTCTTTATTTTGAGCGCCAGAAACACCTCCTGTTAAGGTAAAGCTATTTAAATGGCAACCCTCCTCCCCCAAGTAATCACGTTGATAAGTGACTAGTGACTATGCATCAGCAAGACAGGATAACCTGGGGGCATATAGGTTTTATTCAGCATTTTTTTACTTTTTTCCCTATTGAGAATTCTATAGGGCATATTGAATGGGAGAAAGTTAGAACCAGGCACTGAGCAAAAATGGAGCAGAGGTAGCACAGCACTGGCTGCCTGATCACTGGTGCTGTCCATTGACATTTTAATTCAGAATAAGACAAATAATGTTGACTTACTCGTGGAATTCACAGCCAGATAGCAGCACCCACCCAGCTAAGTGATAGCATTTTGCTGATCTTGCCTGATCTCATCAAGTTAATCAGGATCAGCCTAATTAGGATTTGGAAGGATTGGTTGTTTTAAAACAAATCAGTCATTTTAATAATAAACATTTATGTCTGTCAATTTATACAGACATAAAGGGGTTGGTTTAAATCAGGGGTGTCAAACTCGCAATGTCACGTGATGTGTTGCGATGTATTGTGCCTTTTTTTCTATTGCCAACAATGGAGTGGGCGCGGTTTCAGCATGACGCATCCGGTCCGCGGCCGGCAGTTTTGACACCCCTGGTTTAAGTAGACATTTTGAAATTAAACTACTTTGGAGATATTTGAGTATGAAATAGTGTTTCAATATCCATGTATTTTATTTGAAGTGTAAAAACTACAAATAGTTCTGAGAAGGTGTGCTGTGTAAATTATAGACTGCGGCCTTCTTAAAGTTCCATTGGATTATCTAGATTTGATATAGTAAATTAACTTCACAATCTCTTCTAGAGTTCCCATTTTACTGCTAGCTTGGATATATGGTGATATTTCCTGCTCTCTGCTACCTTTACTGTAGGTGTTTCACCATTGGTTTTCTACAGGTTTTCTACTTGCTTTTTCTACAGGTAGTCCTCATTTAGCAACTACCTTGTACAACAACTGTTCACAGTTATGATGGTGATGAAAAAGTAACTTTATGAACAACCCTAGCATTTATTACCTTTGCAGGTCTGAAAAACAAGAAAACCTGAAGGAAGATAATAAGCACAATTGTGGTTTTACATTAGCAACTGTTTAGTTTAATATCGAGTTGCCCTTTGCAGTTGCTAAATGAGGACTATCTCTACATGGATTAAAGCAGATTTTTTACAAAGATAAGAGTATACTGAACAGTAAATCAGAATACATAAGGAAAGATCATAGCATAGCTCCCCTGAGATCCTTCTTTTCAATTGTGACATCAACACATGTATCCATTAGCACTCGATCATCTTACAATTTAAAAAATGTTGTTTCATTTTATTTCTTTAATTCCTAACTCTTCTCTTTTTCACTCCTTAAATGAATAACTGGTAGTTAGGACTGTTTGTAATCGTTGCAAGCTAAATGTCCTAGGATTGTCGAGCATCTGTGGCAAAATGCCATCATTTTTATGAGAGAATATGACCCCAGTTTTATCTAATTTACTCAAGACTACAAGCAGCTAATCATGTCTTTCAGGCAGGAGCAGCACTATTCACTAAGCATGATTTATACATAGCTTCTCACAGAGACTCCTCAGACTCCTCATACCTACTCAAGTGTGGTGTCCTGTATCACCCTTCATTGCCTCTCTTGGCTCTGCTTTCCTAGACTGACATTGGAGGCCACAGCTAAAATACAAGTATCAGTGACACCCTGGACGAGGATCAAAAGCTGTGCACAACAGTGTGCAGATGGGGACTACAGGAACTTACTTTTTTCTCTATAGCAACCAGTTGCCCCTTTCTACCTCCATTCCCAACCTCTACTTCTGAGAACTTTTAAAGTGCATGAACTTCATCCTGCACCCAAAGGCTCCCATTGTTGCTGACACTGCTTCTTTAAAATATTTTCTTTTCTGCCAGTTTCTAGAGTTCTTTTGAAGATTAGTAGGAATTGTCTCAACTATATCCTCATTACACAATTGGAGTCTTAGCTTTGAATTATTCCTCTAATATGTCTTCCTCTCAGAGAATATCTTTGACTTCCAAACACTCCAGACTTGCCTTTCATCGGTCATGGAGAGGTGGTTCCACTCAGACCTAGATTTCTGTATTGCCTGAAAGTTTGGGTGCTGCTGCCTCTAAGCAGAGACAGTTGACTTAGCTTTCCAGAAACCATCCACTAGGGTGTCTTACACAACCAGATGGAAATCATGCTGATTGGAGAATTCTGCGAGTTTAGGTCCACATGTCTTAAAGTTGCTAAGGTTAAGAAACACTGCACTAGGGTGTCTTATGGAGCCAAGTGGACATCCCTTGAAGACTTTGCTCAGAAGGAAAATGTAAACCCTTGCAGAATAGTACCCATCGTATTGTCAGCTTCTGTTGTATCTGAAACATGGCTTGGAGCTCCCTTTGCAGTTTTCTCTGCCTTTTCCTATGAGCAATACTGTACTTACTTTTTTTCCTAAAACACTGATAAAGCTTTCCTGTTGATCCTTAGCATGGATTTTGCCTTTAACACAGCTGTCTCATGTCTCCCAAGATGTTTTTCCTGGATAGTTACAGACAGTTCTGCAGACTTAGCCAACTCATCTGCAATCTTAGCCAGGTCACTATTTACTTCTTAATCAAGATACTTTATTTATAAAAAGTAGCAATCCATATCCTTGACAATGTGTACTTTTTACTGTCTTCCTTGGAGAGAAATGCCCGTTTGCTTTCTGTTTTTTAATCCATTAGCAATCCTTAAAAGGATAGCCACTCTTATTCTGTGACTCCTGACTTTACTTTGATGAGGAACTTTGTCAAAGGCATTTTAAAACTCCCACTGTATGGTACAACCTTCATTCACTCCCTCAAAAACTGTAGAAAAGTTTAGTGAAGCCGGACTTACCTTTGCAGAATTTTCTGTGCTTAGTTAATTCTTTTTTGATTCTAGTTTCTACCTCTTTTTCCTGGATACATGTTAAGACCTATAATTTCCTGGATTGCCTGTTTTATTTTCTAAAAGTAGTGTTGCATTAGTTATTTTGCACAATTCTGGTCCTGAATCTACTTTGATGGATACGTTTGCTAGAAAATTAGTAATTTCACATTCAAGTTCCTTAAGAATTCTTAGATGGATGCTATCAGGACTCAGTGATTTGTTTTGTGATTGTGTAATATTTCAAGATGCTCTAAATTTCTATTACCTTAACTTGGTAAATTTACCTCCCTAAGAAAACTAATGCAGGCTCAGATATTTGTCTTATATCTTGTCTTATATCTTGAGAAATGGAAATAATTCATGCAGTTTTTATATCCTTCTTCAGCAACTCTTTCATTTCTTGTCATCTGTCAGCCCAACCATTTCTTTGACTGGTTTTGTTTTGCTTCAAATATTTTTAAACAAGCTCTTATTGTTTCTCTTAAAACTCTCTTCAAATACTTTTTTGTATTACGTTTACTATGCACATTTTCTGCCAGTTTCTGCTAGTTTTTTTTTATTCCTCATTGGAACACCCTTTTATTTTCTGAAGGAAGCCTCCTTAAGTTTTACAATTTCCTCGACACTGCTAAAGAGCAGTGTTGATCTCTTTCTGATTTACTTGACCCTTTCCTACCTTATGTAAATATATTGTAGTTCAGCCTCTGTTTGTTTATTTACATCCCCATTTTATCATTTTTATAAATAACCCAAGATAGAAAATATATCTAATACCTCTTCTTCCCCCTATTTTTCCCACAAACAACAATCCTGTGAGGTGAATTGGGCTGAGAGAGAGTGACTGGCCCAAGGTCACACAGCTAGCTTACTTTGGTATTGATGCATGAGGAAAAGATTTTTCAGTTATTATGATATTAAAGCAGGGGGAGGAGATCTGGTCATTTTAGCTTGTCTAGTCTCTGTAGTGATAATTGAAATGCTTCATTATCACTAGGCCTTTGTAGTTTTCTATCATTTTTTTTCACTTTCTCAAGATCAATCTTTTTTATGAGAAAACTGGTAGTATATCTCTTAATCTAATTTAATTTTTGTGGCCAGATGTTATCCATGACAGGTCTATAGAGGAACCTGGTTTTCTAGTGGTTTTTTGTATGTTAGAGTTTATATCCTCAAGGAGCAATCACTTTCCCATTGTGCCAATTCTTTTCCTTTCCATAAAACTTGTATCCAGGAATGACCATATCTCACTGATTCTCTCTGTTCCATTAGGTCTCTGTTACATCCATTATCTCTTATTTGCAATCAAGGCATAGAATACTAAACAGGATTCATCCTGTAATTCAATCCTTTTAAGATTTTTTTGCTTCAAGAAATAATTCTTGAAATTCCCACATTAAAAATTATTCAGATATGTGCTCTTGTATTTTCAAAAGTTTTATTTATTTGATCAGATCTGTGGCCACCATTTTGCAAAGCAACTTTGGGCAACCTCAATTATAATTCTTCTTTGTATTTATTATTCACTCATGAGTGAGTAGTAAGTTTTTGGGAGCTGGTTTGGTCATCCTTTGGTGATTGAAACAAAGACTGCTCTTCCAAAGAATATATCTTTTAGAGTGGAGGATTAGACTTTAACCATGTTTCTCAACCTTGGTGACTTGAAGATGTATGGACTCTCAGAATTACCCAGCCAGCATCCCCATGTTGGCTGGGGAATTCTGGGAAATGAAGTCCACACATTTTTAAGATGCCAAGGTTGAGAAATACCAGCTTATAGTGTGGGATAAAAGTAGGAGATTGTATCCATGTAGCTTCCTGGCATATCTCCAACAAAGCACTTTGATAAAGGTAGGCTGCTAGTGCTGCCATCATAGATGGTAGTATGAGCACAGATCCCAAGAAGGGACTTTTGCATAGTATCTCTTAGCAGAGCTTAGAACTTAGTGATTGCTGCTATTTATATAAATAGTGGAGCAGGGGGAGGGGAAAGATTCATTTAATCAAAAATGAATATTAGTCCTTCCCAAAAGATACTGTATGGTCCAAATAGAAAGGAAGTACTCCATAGACATTTTGAGATTGGAATTGTATTTCTGTTGGTGTTAAGGATTTGCAAAAAAAAAAAAAGACGTGATAACCACATGGTTAAGGTGTTTAAAATTGTGCTTTGCATCAAGAGAAATGGACAAGACGGAGTCCCCCCCCCCCATTTTCTCAAAGCACCATACTAGGATTATAAATATAGTTGCTCAGAAGAAGATCTAGAACAAATAAAAGAAAATAAGTCTTTCACATAGCAAAACATTTACTGTAGAATTCATTATAAGACATGCTGATGGCTATTAACTTGAATGGTATAAGGGAGGACTAAATGAATTCATTAGGTTAGGTCTATGAAGGGCTACTAGCTTTTGTTGGGCATGTCTCCAACTACAGTACAATAACTTGGGAGGGGGACATGTCTCCATCTACTACTTGCAAGAGGCATTTGGGTGGCCATTATAAGGAACAAAATCCTTGTTCAACATAGATCTTGTCCTAATTGAACAAGGACATTCTTAATATTCTTCTTAACCAATGAAATTAATAGCAGTGATCTCTTCCCAGCCATCGTCCAGGAGTTAAAACATGATCTGTTTGTTAAGATTCAAGGAAATGAGAAATTTAATGAAAAATAGAATTGTATTTTCTATAAATTCTAATTTCTCTTAGATTTTTATTCATTCAGCAAATTAATAAAAATTGTAATAAATAGGAAAATTAATAAAAGTGCTAATTAATGTATACTACTGTGCAAGTCAATATTGTAGCACATCTTGTTGTATTTTATGATGGTTTGTAACTCCTTGCCTTAAAATCCATAATTACTTAAATATTTGCATTGTTAATAGCAGGTTTAAAACTTCACTCTACTTTCTATGTGTGATTGTTTTTATTTGACAATGCATGCATTTTTATCTTTGTGTTTTTTCATTTCTCTGTCATTATTTTAAAAGCAATAAAAATTAATTTAAAAAGACTTCATTCTATTTATATGCTAAAATGGGTAAATTGGATATCAGATGACACATCAGAACAGCTGAGAAGTAAGCAATGATTTGGAAAGGAGAGTTGATTACTGCGACAATGACCTAGTTAGCAAATGTGTTGCTTCTGTTTCTGCACTATTAAAAAAATGTGCCACTACTCTCCAGAATGCCTGCCTTGCCTAGTGTGTTTCTGTTACTACACAACACCCACCATCAAGGCTTTCTTTTTCCCAGGTCTTGCAAGCACTATTGTGCTTCCCCTGCCACCAGATGTTCTGCAATACTTATTAATTAGAGGACGTAATTTCCATATGGATGTTTTCCAGAGAAATCTTGCACACATGCCATAGAGACCTTGCAATAGATTTGATAATGGCCTGCTGTATATACACTGAGTACCACTTTGTGTAAACCAGCATCAAGTCACACATTATATTAATTGTGTAATTCTGAGCTAATTCTGCTGTTTATCCAACCTTAAAAATAAACACTGTTATATGGATTTGAGTGCTTCAATCTTTTTTTTCTTGGGCACTTGGTTTTGAATGGATGCAACAGAAAGATTTTTTTAACTCTCTCCAAACTGACTTGAAGCAGCTTGAAGAGATGATGGATTAAACCACTCAACACAATATATGGTGTTTCTGATCTGAATGTGGGACTCTCCACATTGAAATCCTGCAGATTGAAGAATTTTGTGGCAAATCACTAGATGAAACATCAAGGAAAGATCTAGTGCTCTTAATGAGTGACTGGAATGTAAAAATTGTAGATCTGGAGGCACAGTATGTAGAATCATAAAGATTCAGATTGGGTAAATGTAATAATGTGACAGATAGACTAATAGACTTTTGCAGAGAGATTTCTTGTGTACTGCCAGCATTTGTTCAAGCAATATAAACAGACTCTAGATATAGACATCACCATATGGACAATACTGAAATTAAATAGACTAAATAATGAGAAACAGAAGCTAGTGAAATGTAATCTAGTCAGACAGGACAGGCTAGGTACAGATTGTGGAACAAACCATAAATTATTGGTGTCAGATATACAGATTAAATTTAGAACATTAAGTGACTACGTGTGCCAGCAAGATTTCACTTGAAGGTCAGTCAGAATATAAGATCAGTGTAAGGAACAGATTCAGTATAATAACTCATGCAATAGCAAACTAAGAACTATAAGAAGAGATAAGAGACATCATGAAAGTTGAAGTGGAAAAAGTATTCTCGGAGTTTCAAACAAGAAACGATCCAAGTGTTTTCAGAAGAAGCTATCATCAGAGCCAGGAGAAGAGAGAGAATAAAAACCTATGGCAACAAAACCATACAATGACTGAACAGACTTTCAGTATGAAGTGTGAAAGGACAAGAAAAGATGTAGCAGTCAAAAATATCAAGAGATAAAGGAAATGAACAAGAAAATGAACATTACTAAAAATATTCATGCATTCAAAAATCAAAAGAATTGCAACAAAATTTATCCCTAAGATGAATACCTAAAAATATTACGGAAGAGATTTGATGTGCTTAAAGGAAGATTAAAAAATCATGCTGACAACTTTTACAAATAGAATTATAACGTGGAGCATTTGCAGAGCAAAAATGCATTTTAGAATTAGTTCTTGGGGGAAATGCGGAGTAGAGGCAGTAGACCAGCAGTCAGTTAGGACATTACCAGCCACAAAGCTCCCTGAACTATGTAAAACTTGGAATAGAAGAGGCAGTTAAAATACTAATAGTTTATTAGTGGGTGGCTGGGCTATTGTTTTTTATTTTTATTTTTGTTTTATACTATGTTTTTATTGTCTGTAAGCCATCTAGAGATGCTGTGAGCGAGTAGGCGGCTATATACATTTTCTAAATACATAAATAAACAGCAGCATGCCAACAAATATGGAACAAGAGGGATTGAGATAAATTGGTGTATATAACTGTACTGAAAAAGAAGGAATCGAGAGAAGTTATAAATTACACAATGTTGCTTCACATAAGCAGAATTTTGCTTAAGATCATGCTTGCAGAGACAAATCCTTCTATGAAAGAAGATTTTTGACAAGGCAGAGACACATGAGGTCAAATAACCAACAGAGGATGAATATGAGGAAAGCAAAAACATTTAAAGAGGTTGATCTGATTACAGCTAGACCTTTAACTTTGTAGCTTGGGTCAGTACTCCAAGATTAATGGGATACATGATTATAGATCTGCAATAAACTACAAATGACAATAAAAATGAATTTGCAGTGATTCAGTATGGAAAGTAAACTGAGACAAAGATGCATATTATCCCCATATCTTTTTTCTTCAGTGAATATATTATAAGAGTGGCAGAGTGAAAGAAGTACTGGTGACCTACTTCACTAAATGAAGGGAAAAAAAGATGCAAAAAACTCACTGAAATCACAGTTAATGGCAACCAAAATGTCATGGGACTGGGATGTCTGAGGACCATCTCTCCCCAGTTAAATCAGCCTCCTCTGCTCTGTTAGATCTGGTAGATAAGACATGCTGAAAGGTACCATCAACTAGGGACCTGCATGTGTTGAGTCCCAAGAGACATACCTTTGCTGCCGAAGTGCCTGCCTTATGGACTATGCTTCCCCCTGAAATTGGATTAGCTCCATCCAACTTTCGCTTCCACTGAATATAGCAGGGAATTGTCTGCATAATTCTGTCCTTGGAGGTATAGATGCATCCTGGCATTTGAATATCTTTTCCAAGGTCTATCAGTTTCACCAAGTTCTAGTCGACAGCATGTTTTCTGTGTCTATAATCAATCCTAAATGGCAAAAGCTATCCACCACTTCGGTATTTTCATTGTCAGTTCTAAGGCTGGTTGCTGTGCCTGCTGTTATTAGTTTGGTCTTCTTTATATTTGATATTAGTCCCATTTTACTTACATAATAAGCCAATAAATATAATTAGTACACCACGGTTTCATCTATGTGTTGTACATTATAACTTAATGTAATATTTAGTCACAGCAAGCTATGGGATTGGCGTCACCCATCTCACCCAAGCATAACTGTAAGGAGATTAGAAACTATAGTTTTTCATCAAATCCAGACAGCTTGGTTAATTTTAAATGTTTCTATAATGAACCAGTGTCAGATCTTGCTTTATAAGGCTTCTTGTTTTTATAAGAGTACCATGTTTCAAGGATGTTTAAGTAAAAGTGAACACTTGAATTTTTTGTGGCTGTTCTAGAGAAGGGAAGCTTGCTCTTTAATGATATATAACATTGTTTATTGTATTCCAACATAACCAATATTGATTATAATGGCAAGCAATTCTATAGAACTAAACTTAGCTTTTCCCTTCAGACTTTTATAGGCTCTATAAAAACAGATATAGGAAGAACAGACCAAGTAAACACTGAAGAATTTATTATATAAATGCAAGAATTACAAAAAGTAGGATTTGTTGAGTAGTTAAATCCCTCAAGTGAAGAATACGAGACCTGAAAAATCTAGCTTATGGATTAATAATAGTACTCACAGGTCTGTGTGCTATTTTACATTATGCATAGGTATTTTCTAGAAGGAGCATATCTCACAAATTTGAGTCTAAGGGATTCTTTAGAAAGCCCGTGCAACTTAAAATAATATCCATATACTGGTTATGATTAGCTGAAGTTCAGTTCATTATGTGGATTTATTCAGCAAGATGGTGATAGAGTAGAAATTTGATGCTAAGTTCTAATTTATTGGGGTGTATGGAATTGATCTGATTCAATTATTCATAACCTTCTGAACAACTATTTACTCAACAATCTTTATCAATAATTGATCCATTTCCAAAAGTTGACATACATGATACCTGTGTGTTAGAAATGGAAATACTTTGTCACTAAATCATCATTTGCATGAAAATTCTGCAGATTTATCTCCTTGAAACACACACGGCTTATACACGAAGGAAAGAATTGTTTAAGTGAAATGATTTCTTTATTTTGTGTGTTGTGACAAAGTTTGCTGATGAAAAGGAAGTTTTAGCCATTAAAGCAAAAGTATTTTTTATATATTTTTATAGAGGTTAAATCATATAAATTATTTTTTCTATAGATAAGAATGTATGTAATAAGGAAAAGGACCACTAAGGAACATCCTTCTTTTTAAATATTGTAGTGTGGAACAAAGTAGTAATAGCCATGTAGCTCATACACCTATTGATTTTTTTTTCTTATTCTTCTTTTTTTGTATCACAGATTTTTAAAAGTGTCTTGACTACAAAGCTGGAAGGTGGATTATTTTTCCAAAAAACGCAAAGACCATGTGTGCATACCTGTAGAAATGGTTTGCGGCTTAGTCAAGCTGGAGTTGACTAAATGAAACTATGGGCTGTGCATCAGCCAAGCATGTTTCTGCTGTACAAAATGAAGAGGAAGCTCAGAAGGGGAAAAACTACCAGAATGGAGATGTATTTGGTGGTGAGTTTTATTTATTGTGGATCTATATTTTTCTTCACCCTTCTTACTTTCCTGCCTAAAATCTATTTGTTCATTGTTTCTCAACATTTAATTTCAGAGGATTTAATTTTGGAATGCAACTGGTAGTACTTATGAAAGAAGTAATCTCCCTGAAAATTTGTGCTGCTTTCTAGCTCCAGCTTCTCATTACAATGTTTATAAAAATGTGTTCAAACTATATGAATAGTCTCTGCGGATACCTGTTATTGCAACTCTTTTCTCTTTTGAGATATTTCTAGTTATTTGGGTTGGGGCTTTTACTGCAGCTTTTGTTCCCATAAGACCCTTTATCTTCTTCAGGAGTAGATAATAATACAAAAATAAGAATATGCATAAGTTTTCATATATTTCTCTAGACAGTACTTTCCCCCCCTTTTTAAAATGTATGTTATTTTGGCCCAAAATTGTGTGTTTGTGTGTGTGTGTGTGTTGTTTGTGCACAGTGTAGAACATAAACATTCCTGATGAGTTGTTCCTTAGGATGTTGTTGAATTGCAAATATTTAGAACAGAACAGAACAGAACAGAACAGAACAGAACAGAACAGAATAGAATAGAATAGAATAGAATAGAATAGAATAATAACTTTATTGTCACTTTGAATGTACACTAATCGGCATACATTAAAATGAAATTTCATTGCATTCAACTCTCAAAGGGTCACCACCTCCAATATACACTACATAAATATGACCAAAAAAAACAGAATTATGCATATGCCCACATATATTATATGACACAGAGAATAAGGTAAAAAGATATATTTTCGATGAATTGTTGAAATTGATAATATTTCTCAAAGTTAAATGAAAAAGGGATAAACATTCCAAATAGGGATTAATGATTAATTCTATATTAATAAATGTACATATTTTCAAAGTCTCAGTATATATACTTGTTTAGAGTATTCCAGATAATGTGTGAAGACTTCATAAACAGGATACCTGTCATCTATTGAAGGAAGATGATGATTGATACATTACTATATGAACTGATACATTACTATAAGTGTTACTAAAAGTAACTATTACTAAGAATAACTTCAAGTACATAGCATACAAGGGATATTAAACATTGCCGTTCATTGAAATTGGTCATTAATAGTAGTATAAAAAGCCTGGGAAATATGAAGCAATGGGGATCCAGGAACATACGTATGTAATACTTCTTTTTAAAATCCTTTATTTAGAAATAAATAAAGGGACACTTGTGCTGATGTCCATCACATTCCTGCTGGCCGTAAAGTTATTAAGAGTTACAGCTGCAATTCAGCTGCAAGTATATGACATAGCTCTCCAGATGATGCAGAAATATTAGGTACTCAATAATGGAGAATATAACCAGGAAAAATTACTTTTCCAATATTCCCTGCGAAGTGTATTGTAGAGCTTTTTTCTTAACCTGCTTTAATGTCTTGCTCTCTGGGGTATTGGAGGAAAGCAAAATGTGTCCTAGAGAAAGATCCTAAGATACTAGGCTATATATTCTTCCAATGTCCTTTCTACAACAAACTGAGTCTTAACCTTATAACCTGACTTTCTAACATAAGTTCAGCCTGTTTGAAAATAATCTCATTTGGTTTTTTTATTTTCGGACTGGGACCTTACTATCTCTAGGATAGATGCAAAATTTCTTTCAGCTGTCATTGCTTTATGCAGAAAATTGGCCTCCTATTTTAAACCTCATATATATATAAACATAAACACATTCTGTGCTGTTTTACTTTTTCTGCTGTGTCTCATTTGTTACAAATGGTCACAAAAAGATGCACATTCTCTTAACAGTTTAGTCCTTGATGTGTTGGTATTTCAATATTTAATCATAAAATAGTTTTTAAATTTAGTTTTAAATATTTAGATTTTTGGTATTCTATTTTTGTCTATAGCATTTAGAAGATTAAACCACTGTATTTATTTCTGTTGATCTAGAAATTTTTATCTTCTTACAAATACTATATAAATACTTTAGTCACTCTAATAAAGTACTATCACACTCCTGTTGCTTTAAGACCTAATAAACAATAGGAACAAATTTGTTAGCCACTGAATCAAAAGTAAACAAAGAAGCAACACCGTGTACAATAAATATTGTAACTCTCCTTGTCTTATAAAAATGCCAGTGTTCCTGTAGAAAGAAGATTTTTTTTTTTGCAACAGGATAGGAAAATGGGAAAAGCACAATTTGTTTTTGTTTTCTGCATGTTCTTCCCATCTCTATTTAAAATTGACTTAGTTTATCAATTACCAATGTTTTCCTGTACAGATAGTCTCTACGTACGACTGCAATGAGACTGGAATTTTGGTTCTAAGTCATAATGATCCTAAATTGAAGCACCTGTATTACCAGGCCCAATTTTATTATCATTTTATGGAGATTGCTTAGTGAATCATGTCATAAATGTAAACCCATTCTTGTAAATGGAATTTTTTTCCCAGAAACCAGCAAACAATGACAGAAAATGATAAAAAACATTGCAAACTGGGATCATTTTGCTGCAGGATGCTGCAGCCAATCATAAATGTGAGCTGGTTGCCAAGCGCCTGAAATATGGTCATGTGGTCCCAGGGGGGATATGGCAGCAGATATTTTGCGATGGCCAGAAGTGCTTAATGGGGCATACAGCACCCTTTCTGCTGCTGTTGTAACTTGGAACAGTTATTAAATTACTGGTCATAAATTAAGGACTTCCTGTATAGATATCACCTTATAAACCAGGACTTAGAAAGTTCACACTTACAGGATTTTAATGACCAAAAATTTTATGAGATCATCAAATATTACAAAATGTTGATAATTTCTACGCACCTATTCAGTATTCTATATTTGGACAAAGGTGGGGAAAAAATAGAAGTATGTCAAATAAGTTCTGCTGAATCTGTCATCTATTGATTTAGGACAGCACTCTTTTAACTTTCCCTGAACTTTGATAATGAGATTATTTCCCCCGTTGTGATAGGGGCCATGAAGATTTGAGAGGAAAATATACTCAACTTTGTTTGTTGCTAGCTTTCATTCACATTGAACAATAATAAGTGGCTTTCTCCTCCAGGGCATTAGTATATTGCCAGATAAGCATGACTTAGTCTTATTCCCTCCATAAACCAGGAGCATCTTACCGAGTGTGTATATATAACTCAATTCTTAATGTTTCAGTGTGTACACTTATTGACTGGATCAGATTCACTGGCAGAGCAATTCTAGTAGTAAAAGTTGTAAGATCCAAAGTTCGAGGGTCTCTTATTCAAACCTGGGCTGGGTTAATGCTGGCAGGAAAGATAGAAGGGTGGATTTCCATGAAGATTCTCAGTCATTCAGGTCATGGTTGTCCCAAAGGTGCTTTTTCAAAAGACAACATGACTTTATTTTTCCTTGAAGACATTTCGCTTCTCATCCTAGAAGCTTCTTCAATTCTGTCAGAACTGAAGAAGCTTCTTGGATGAGAAGCAAAACATCTGTTCTGTCAGAACGGAAGAAGCTTCTTGGATCAGAAGCGAAACGTCTTCAAGGAAAAACAAAAAAATGCCTTTTGAAAAAGCATCTTTGGGACATAGAACGGTGGTGTGATGCGTTATTCTCTTTCTTTTAAAATGTATTGTCTTTGGTGGCATTAAAGTAAATTTTTATCTATTAATGCAAATGGGAGAAAATAATCTCTTTCAGTCTGTAAGGCTAATACATAATTCTCCATCCTCTGACTCCAAGACTCTGAAGCAACATATGCTTTCAGACCATTTCCTTTTGATGATCTCTGTTGGAACTATAATGCTGGAAAAGTATGGGACGCAGAACTTTCCATTGCATCATGGAATGAACTTGAAAAGAAAGAGATCTGAAATATCCTATCACACTTAGAGTGCCTTCCAAGGACCAAGGAACAGAGTTCTTGCTGTTAAAAATATAAGGGAAGTATTAGTTATATGTAGATGTGGGTAGCTTTCTGTTCTTAAAAACTCAATATTTTGGAAGGTGGAGCCTGCTTAAAGTTTTGTTTTTAAGCATAAGAAATGCTTGAAATCAGTTTGCAAGTTTCCACAAAATATAACTTAGAGTTTTAAAATCTACAAAGTATTCTAAATAACTCTATAAAGTTTTCTATGAAAAAAATAAATTAGAAAACATACTGTGATTACTTCTGGTGGTAATTGGGGTGGAGTGGTTTTATTTTTATGCAAGAAAATGGCTAAGGTTCAGTTTCTCTCTAGTAGAATTTTAAAATACTAAGTATTTCATCTATTTAAAGCCATTTAATCTCAGGCATTAAAAATGTACGTAAAAATTCATTTGAAAAAGTGAATATATCTCCATAAAAATAGTGTTAATGCATAGACTGCATTTTCCGCTGAAGTCGCAGTTATAGCATTTGAGTCTGAAGAGTGCTAGTTATATATTTCAGTTGAATAAATAATTGATTCTACTTCTCATATAACAATCTGTGATTAAGAAATGTTATATAACCTGGTTCTAAAAGGGCATAGTCATCTTTATCATTCCAGATAATCTTCCAAACTATTGAACTTTCTCTCTGAAATTCCCAGTTTGTTCCTCCACTCATTCTGATTGACATCTCTGGCCAGAAGCACTTTGGGCAAGCCCACAGAAAGTTTTTAGTTCCTTGGAATGCATGTCTATCTTCTTTTTAATCCAATCATCTATTTAATTGTTTGGTATTAATATTTAACTATGTTTAAATTAGCAATATTTATATTTAATGCCTTTCTAGCTCTTGTTCACAAGCTTTTTGGTTGATGTCTGTCCTCTGATTCATAAAATTTCCAAGGTTTCTGGAATAATCAGATAGGAATCAAGCATAGGCAAGCATAGGCATATTTCTTGAAAGAAAACATATTCATCCTGAAAAATTGAGAATATTGTTAGAAATTTATTGCATTTCACATTCTATTAAAGAAACATTCTGACTTTAATTCAAATAGAATTTTTTATTAGCCTGGACAAAAAATAATTATTGCTTTATTAATATCAGCTATCTTCTAATAAAGGGAGTTTGCCTCCCATGGGAAAAAATTTTGGGTACAACATAATGCAACAACAGACTTTTGTATGTTTGAAATTAAGTAAGAGGTTTCTGTCTCTGAAAATGTTTAGATTCTCTTTGTATAGCAATCAGTTGTACTTAACCATTTCAGTTAAAACCATATTGTCCTGTTAAACCAAAAGCGTGCAAGACATGAACATGAAAGAATGTTGTCAGTGGAAAGAGAGCAAATAAATTAAATGTCTCATTCCTTTTCCTTTTAAAAATCAGTGGAATTCTTTTTTCTAAAGATGTTCTAAGACAGGGGTCCCCAATCCCTGGTCCATGGACCAGTACCGGGCTGCGGCATGCCAGCAACCGGTCCGCACAAACAAGCAAAGCCCCATCTGCGGGATGCAGGCAGCACACAAAACCATGCACCCTCCAGTCTGCGGAAAAACCTCTCTCCATGGAGCTGGTCCCTGGTACCCAAATGGTTGGGGACCTCTGTTCTAAGACATTTATTTGATGTAATTCAGGGACAAGAAATTTGTTGTGAGGACAACACTGATTATACAAAGGAAAACATAATTGTATATAGCACAGAGAAACTTTATGACTAGAGAACTGGAAAGTAATGTGATCTCTTTCAACTGAAGAAGCCACTCTTACACCATTCCTACACTGATTTTTTTTCATTAGTGCACTTTTCTGGGGTCCAGGCAGACCTCTCAAAATGAGAGGCAGAAAAGATGATATTAGGACAATTATGTAAGATCCCAACTGTTCTGGCCTAGAACACCAGACTACTAAGTAACTATAATTGTCATTCTTCTCTTAGGTTTGTTGCAATTTAACCTTGGAAAATTATCCAGCCACAATAAAAATTAGAGTGGTAGGTGTGTAAAGCTCCCCAAAAGAAATTATTCTAAGGATAGGGGTGTTTATGATTGTTTGAATCACAGCATGAAGAGAGGAATTCTAGTTCAGACATAGCATTACTCAAACCATGCTGATTTAGGATTTTCAGGCATTTATAGCGATCTGAACTATCTGGTTGATCTCAGAAAATTATTAATTTAAAATAGAAAGCCTACTTTTTTTAAGTTTTGTTTTCATCTTGGTTGGCTAGATTTTAAAAAATGCCAGATGTCTGTATCGTTTTTGCAAAAATATAGATTCCATTAATTTATAATGAGCTCTTTAACCATTAAAATTTTTGTACTATATATCCCAGTGGTTTTGCACAACTTCCACTTGAAAAAAGTATCTAACTCAGGCATGTCAAACTTGCAACGTCACGTGACGTTGCACGATGTATCACGACTTTTCCCCCATTGCTGGCAATGGGGTGGCCGTGGTTTCGGCGTGACGCATCCGGCCCATGGGCCGGCAGTTTGACATGCCTGATCTAACTGATATAAGCTATTACCTATTTGAAGATAATGACTTCTCTGACAGTGTCACTTTTATTTTTCAAATTTCTAATCTATCCAATTCCAAAACAATGCTTTGAGTGTTTCATGATATTAAAAGAAGAAATGAAACATTAGTTAAGAAAAGAGGATAGTCATCCTAAGGAAACAAAGTAAAAAAAAAAAAAAACCATATCACACCCAGCTTAATTCAAGACATGGAGAAAGGGCCAAGGTTTTAGGGCTCACTTAAAGGTGGGTAAGATAGAGGCCAACATGAATCTCTATGGGAATGCTATCCAGAAGGCTATTGATGTGACACAGAAGACACTTTTCCTAGTCTGATTAGATGTTTGATCAATGGAACCAAAAACAAGCTTGTCTTGTCTCTTGTCTGTTTGCACAAGACAGGTAAACTGTATGGGAGACAAGTGATTTCCTTAGATCAGGGGTGTCAAACTCGCAACATCACGTGACGTGTTGCGACGTATTGTTACTTTTTCCCCATTGCTGGAGCTGGGGTGGGCGCAGTTTCAGCATGATGCATCCGGCCCATGGGCCGGCAGTTTGACACCCCTGCCTTAGATAACTGTGTGTGGCTATCCCTATGCTATATATGACATTACAGATAATAACCAATGGCTTAAGTTACATCTGGAAACTTACTGGCAACCACTGCAATTTATAAACCCCAAGAGTTGCATGAACAGTGAGCACTGCTAATGCTGCTGCATTCTGAACCAGCTAGAGCTTCTAAATGGTCTTCAGAGGTAGCCTCATATAGAGTGTAAGATGACCAGGACATGAGAGACTGTAAGGGGAGCCTCTTAGACCAAGGATAAGGACAACTGGTGCTTGAATTGGACTTGTGCAAAGATTTCTGTGTCACAGTTGCTACTTTTTCCTTGAGCAGCAATTAAGAGTTCAAAAGAGCCCTGGATTACACAGCAGTCCTAAATCATCAAAAACAACCATATTCAGGACCAAAGGTGGACTTGGACGTCCAGAACTGGGAGGTCCAACCATTCCCTGTCAGTCAGTCTTGCTAATGTTGAACTTCAGCCTCCTCTTCCCCATTCAAACCTTTGTAGCTTTCAGGCTCTAAGTAAGACCTTGACAAGCATTTTCTTCGTTATAAAGTAAATTATTGCATCTTATATAGGTCTGTATATTTTGAATTCTAGCTTGTCTATATCAGCAGAAATTGTTGTGGTAAAGATACTTCATTTAACTTTGTTGTAGTTACTTGGAAAGTAACAGGTAATGGTTGCATGGATTGGTGGTTATTATTTTATACTAAGTGTCCTTTGAAAAGTACCATAGGTAAAACATTTGTGGAAATAAGATTCAGAAGGAACGCTACTAGTTTCTATAAAGGTATCAATATTAAAACACCCAATTTGTTTGGAGTTCTTCATTATCCATTGAGGTGCAGTAATTATTATTCATATTATATTATAATGTCTGGATCAGTGCTACATGATCAACTGAATAAAATCAGGTTTCAAAATAATAACAGGATAATTGCCAATAATTCTTATGTAAATGTATGCTTAACACCTACAACTTTCAATGCGATTTTCTGAACTCTTCAGTTTCAGTATGGAATAGTTCACTTATGTCAGGAAGTTGTGCTTCTGAATTTAAGCAGGTTTATGTCTAGGCATAATTGAGAGTGGATACTTAGAACTTTAGTTAATTAAATTATAGTAAATTATATACATATAATTACATTTATATGTAAGGATGTAGGTATATACATATGTATGTATATAGCATGTCTTTATATGTGTTAGGTATGTGTACACTTTTGAAGCAGGCAACAGAATTTCATTTTTAATGTATGCCGGTGTGCCCACAGTAAAAATGACAATAAAGGTTGTCTTATCTTATAGTTAGTTCTATATGTCCAATGACTATTTCCCAGTTATTGGCCTGTTTCCCCTTTGCTAACATTTAAAAGTACTTTTACTTTTAGTAAGTATATGGCCTATAGAATGTGTGTCACATAGTATAATCATATTGCTAATGTTATTAATCAAGTACTAGAGATTCCTGAAAAGCCATGGAATTGGTTCTTTAATAAATGCAAAACAAACTCCAACTGAAGGACTACTTGAGTAGACATACATAATCTCAATATTTGCCACATTTCTGCTATTTCCATGTGATGAAAAGAAAATGAGAAAAATACATGTAAATGTCTTAAAATAAAGGTTTAGTTGTGTGATTGAAAGGCCACTGCAGTTCTTTAGTTTGGACTAATTGCAGGAACCGTAAGTAAAGTTTTAGGGCAAGCAATTACTATAGAATAGAGTAAGTTTCTGAAAATGCACTCCTGACTTCAGAGCTTTTTTTAAAAAGTGGACAAGCTAATATAGCCCCATTGTTAGTCCTTTATTATTCATCCAGCATTTATTTTCAGTTTAAATAATCTTCTCTTTTTTTGAAAAAAGGAAAAGATGTAGGAAAGAAGTATGGCCATGCAACAGATCATACCATGTGTATTATTGTGCTTATGTGTGAATCATTGCTTTTAGAACAATCAGTTATAATCTTACCTAGATAAATAATTGAATTTTTTTTTGAAAAACACAGATTATTTCAGGGCTTGGGATGGATGGTCCTCTAGCGATTGCTGAATTTTAATTCCCAGTATCTTTTCTTATTGTCTGTTTTAGCCATGGGTTCTGAGACCTCTTGTTTGTTTGTCTCTTGTATTCACATGGCTGCCCATCTCACATCACTTGACTCTGGGCAGCAGATAAACAAACAATGCTTTTAAAAATATTAATTAAATATTTTTATTATAGTATAAAAAGGATAAGCGGGAGTGTCAAATTTTGAACAGTGGATCCACCTCATCAGATTCCCGTTACTTTTGTCTATTGACACAACCTTGTTTTAAGTGACTTCTGGAAAGTTGGCAAAGTTGGGGCCAATCTCACCTCAGGGGGTTGATCTTAGGAAGACTTAAAATGTCCATTTTAAATATGCTTTTTTCAAGTTTTATCCATTGCACTTTTAAGCTCTGTCCTTTTTCAGATGCGTGGCTTTAGTGCAGCTTACTCCAGAAGCCAACACCATGAATTAAAACAGGCATTCTTTCATTATTCTAAATCAGGGAACACTGATGTTTCTATTTAGCTGCATAAATAATAACAGTATTATTTATCTTATGGCTTGTTTTACATTAGGCTTAGATTTGTACTGGCATAAAAAAGAGGAAGCGTGAAATGGTAAACACCTAAATATAGGATGCTCAATATTTAGGGGCATTGTTTGCCAAAGGCTGCTATAATTGTGTAGCACAGCTTCTTTGCTTTTGGTAAAGTTTGCAAAATGCTTGGCTAAATATAGACAGCAAAAGCTAATCTTGTGTCACATCTTTCATTATTTTTACATGACTAAAATGTCAATGTGTGCAACAATATGTGCTGCTTTCTATAAATAAGAATTAATGAAGTAACACTAAAGTTGCATTTATTTGGCACTAATAAAAACAGTGCAAGTGGCTACACGAAGCATGTATTTCAATTTTAGATATGTACCATCAAGCAAAATACCCCCATATGTTATTCCCATTGTCACAACATAAGTTGTTTGTTTGCTTGCTTGCTTTATGTTGAAGGGGAATTCTTGATGCTTTAAAATCAAGGAAAGGAATTGTCATTAAAGATCCCAGTGAATCACAGAACCTCAATGTATTTACTATCAGTGGATCAGCAAAATATTATTAGTAAAACTAATGGATCATGTCTCTTAAATACTATATTTCACAATGTTAAACAATAAGGTGTATACTTAACAAATCACCTTTCAAATTAGATTCATTTGATAGCAAAGAGTCCTCGTTTTCCTGTCTTGGAAGTATTAGGAGATACAAAATAGTTTATTTAAGGTCAGGCATTCCTGTCCTGTATCATTGGATTAATTTTCACAAGTCTCAGATTTTTTTGTATGCTATTTTTCTGGCCAGACCATAAAGAGATCAGATACATTTGCTTTCATTTCAAAGGCCACTGCTGTATTTAGTATTTGTCCAGATAGTTGGCTTCAGATAAATCTGTGCATATTTAGTTTTGCGGTGTAGTAAAATTCCACTAATACATATGTTTTAAAGACACATTTCCCTAATATGCTCTATATGTAGATTGATAAGTATATCTCTGAATGAGAGGAAACATAATACTTATGCTTTAAGCCAGCGGTTCCCAACCTTTGTGGCACCAGGACTGGTTTCATGGAAGACAATTTTTCCATGGACCGGGGGAGGAGGGAGAGCACCCAACCTAGATCCCTCGCATACACAATTTACAGTAGGATTTGTGCGTCTATGAGAATCTAATGCCTGATGATCTGAGGTGGTGATGCTGCAAATACAGATGAAGCTTTGCTTGCCCACTGCTTACCTCCAGCTGTATGGCCTAATAGGCCATGGACAGATACTGGTCTGTGGCCAGGGGTTGGGGACCCCTGTTTTAAACTGATTTTAAAAGATTTTTCTGTCCTGTAGTTCAGAGGATCTCCACATTGTGAAGCATCTCTGAAAGTTCTGGATACATCTGGACTAAGAATATCTGGTTGATGTCTGAATTTGTGAGAACTATGTATTTGATCTGATTTGTGAGGTGTGGTTTTCATTATTTTTTTGTTGGACACATCTCTTAGAATGCCTCTTTGTGTTGGAGCTGTGTCTCATCTTGCTTAATTTATCAGTTTTTTCTGTACTTTGTAATTGATTCAGTAGTACTTGGTGATGTAGACATTTATCACTGAGACTGATATTAATGGATGTCATGCTACTTCATTATGTTGCCATGGTAGCATTGTATGGTGGATTTTTTTTGTCTCCACATGGAATTCTTTAGTTATTTGTGTATAAATAATTATACTTACAGGTAAATGTGGCTGTTTCTCTAAACACTCATTTTTACTTATTTACATTTATTTTATCTTTGTGTCATGTTGTGTTTCAATTTTTTTTTAAAAAAATTGTTTCTTTAAAAAAGCGAAGATGGCTTTGAATTAAATCTGCAGGTTCCTTGGCAGTATTGTAGAAGTGGTTTGCCATAACCTCTTTTCCAGATTGCTTTTCTGAGCACTCAGTTTAAGTAAAAGTCCTTAAATTCCCAGATGATCTCCTACCTAAGAATTAACTGTGACAGACCCTGGTAAGCATTTAATCAGGGAAATTCTGCATTTTTGTTTATTTTACTTTACAGATTTAGAGAAATGCTTATGTATGGCAATATTCCTCAGATTGCAGCTCTTTAAATATGTTGGTCCTGTAATTCATAGAGCAGCTGGTTGGGAATTCAGAAGGTTGTGGTTCTCACACTTCTGGAAAATGCTGGGCTATGCATGCAATTGTAATAAGTCTAGCTTTTTCCTACAATTCTGTATAGTAAATCTGTTCTTTAATCTGTTCTGTGTCTTCACTATTTACTGAATAGTGACAGATTCATTAGATAAATAGGTTTCATCTGTTGTCAAAATATATTCCACAGAAAATCCAAAGATAGTCTTAGTGTCCTGTTTTTATATTTCTATTAAAACATTTTAAGTAATCATCTCCTTTCTCCAGCGTGAAAGAATGGAGAATCCACCAATGGGTTATCTTGGACCTCCTGCCCATGTAGACCAAAACAATCAAAGCTGCCACGCCTCTCTGGTTGAGGGCACGCCCCCAGTTTCGTTTTGGTCTTCAGCCCAGACAGACGTGGTAGTTTTGGCTCCCAGCGATTTGAGATTCAGGTTCAGTTATTTCTACCATTGGTGGATTCTTCATTGCCTTTCTGTTTCCCCTCTGGCCAGCGCTGGGCTCAGCGCTGTTCTAGAAGGGGAAATCAGCTCTTATGTGTTGTTAGTGTATTTTTTGTTGACCTCGTGTTTCCCCCCCCCCCAGCTGATTCGCGGCTGCCGTTTTGGGCGCCGCGAGGCGATCCGATCCCCATCGGATTTTCCCTTGATTTCTGGCTCTTTCGCCTGCTAGGCGTCTAGGGGGGGTGTCCCCTGGGGGTGGGAGTGTGTTCCCCCCCCTTAGGACCACTTCGGGCCTTGTTTCTTTGGGTCGATCGTTGCGGCCGCCATTTTAGACGCCGCGACTCGATCGCCCCTCTCTCTCTCCTTCTAACTGAGGTGCTGGTTTTTTCTTGCTTGGAGAGCTGCTGCTGTGAGGAGGGAGCCCCTATTCTGCAGGCTGCCCCGGGGTCTCCAAATTCCTTCCCGATCGTCGCGGCCGCCATTTTTGGCGCCGCGTGGAAAACGGCCCCTTTACCTCGCTTTCACTTTCCCTTCAGAGAACGGAAAGGAGGCCCAGCAACTCCAGGAGGATTGTTCAGTTTCGTTTTCCCTTCTGGCGACCGCCATCTTTGGCCACTAAACAGGGAAGGACCAAATGGCCCCACTTCTGTATTTACCCTTTCAGAATCATCAGTCAGGGGTCTGTCCAGAGATTTAGTCCCTAATCAGGGATATAGGAGTCCCCTGTATTGATTGATAAATAAATAAATAAATAAATAAATAAACAAACAAACAAGCAAGCAAGCAAGCAAGCAAGCAAGCAAGCAGCAGTTTACCTTTTAGCGCTGCACCCATTGGGCCTTTGCCAGTCGTAGCCTGTTGCCATAGTCTGCATCTAGTGAACGGTCAATACTGAGCTTGCCGTCACTAAGTGAGACGTGTTGATCCCGTCACTAAGCGCGAAATTGGCCTCAAGTAGGTCTCACGCTCAGTCTCATCATCGCTGGTGACCCGCGACAGCCGTCGCTAAGTGTGAGTCCGCGCTTGCCGGTGGGCCGGACCATCACTGATCCACGTGGAGGCAAGTCCCACTCAGGTGGGGAACAGCCGCATCTCTTGCAGACCGAGACGCTTCAGCACCCCACTGAAAACTCTCGCTTTACAATGGCAGACAACACCGAGCCACAGGCTTCCACCTCCAGTGGGCACGGAAAGGTAAGTCCTCTAGTCAGGAGGCAGCCGCAAAAATCAAGGCCAAGACCAAGGCCGGCTCAAAGAAAGCAGCCTCCAAGGCGGCCGACAAACAGGCCAATCGTAGGCATCGTGCCCTGGAGAGACAGTTCTCACGAGCGCAAGACTGGCTGTAGGGGAGACGGTTAGGCCGCCCCCTACCACAATGGTGGCACTCCCTTGTGGCCCTCAACCTGAGCCTCAGGCCCCATGGTCCCCAGAGCGGGATTCAGAAGGGGCTCCTTCAACTGGTCCTTATCAGGAACTCCTTTCCCTCTTTGAAGAGGAACAGGGACTTCAGGACCCTAAGGCTCCAGAAGCCACATTTACATGGGCCTTGCCAGTCATAGCCTGCTGCCACAGTCTGCATCTAGTGAACGGTCAATACTGAGCTTGCCGTCACTAAGTGAGACACGTGTTGATCCCGTCACTAAGCGCGACATTGGCCTCAAAGTAGGTCTCACGCTCAGTCTCATCATCGCTGGTGACCCGCGACAGCCGTCGCTAAGTGTGAGTCTGCGCTTGCCGGTGGGCCGGACCATCACTGATCCACGTGGAGGCAAGTCCCGCTCAGGTGGGGAACAGCCGCATCTCTTGCAGACCGAGACGCTTCAGTACCCCACTGAACACTCTCGCTTTACAATGGCAGATAACACCGAGCCACAGGCTTCCACCTCCAGTGGGCACGGAAAGGTAAGTCCTCTAGTCAGGAGGCAGCCGCAAAAATCAAGGCCAAGACCAAGGCCGGCTCAAAGAAAGCAGCCTCCAAGGCGGCCGACAAACAGGCCAATCGTAGGCATCGTGCCCTGGAGAGACAGTTCTCACGAGCGCAAGACTGGCTGTAGGGGAGACGGTTAGGCCGCCCCCTACCACAATGGTGGCACTCCCTTGTGGCCCTCAACCTGAGCCTCAGGCCCCATGGTCCCCAGAGCGGGATTCAGAAGGGGCTCCTTCAACTGGTCCTTATCAGGAACTCCTTTCCCTCTTTGAAGAGGAACAGGGACTTCAGGACCCTAAGGCTCCAGAAGCCACATTTACATGGGCCTTGCCAGTCATAGCCTGCTGCCACAGTCTGCATCTAGTGAACGGTCAATACTGAGCTTGCCGTCACTAAGTGAGACACGTGTTGATCCCGTCACTAAGCGCGACATTGGCCTCAAAGTAGGTCTCACGCTCAGTCTCATCATCGCTGGTGACCCGCGACAGCCGTCGCTAAGTGTGAGTCTGCGCTTGCCGGTGGGCCGGACCATCACTGATCCACGTGGAGGCAAGTCCCGCTCAGGTGGGGAACAGCCGCATCTCTTGCAGACCGAGACGCTTCAGTACCCCACTGAACACTCTCGCTTTACAATGGCAGATAACACCGAGCCACAGGCTACCACCTCCAGTGGACACGGAAAGCGTAAGTCCTCTAAATGTGCGACCGGTAGGATACACTCGGCTCAGCCTTCGGTACCTGAACAGGTGCCTGAACAGCTTCCTGGCCAAGACACGGATCCGCTGTTTTTAGAACCGGGGGTGTTACACAAACATATACCCCCCCCCATGTTTTAAAATCCATTAGGGGTCAATGGGAGGCCTCAGGTGCTCCTCCCTCTACTGGGGGAATAGACCGCAGGCTGCTTGACACGGAACCAGTTCTGACTGAGGCCCTGGAGGTGCCTGAGGTTGATGAATCCTTACTACCCTTATATTCTGATTCCAGGGTACCTGGAGATATGACGGAGGCGTTGAAGCCCGAGGATAAAAAATCCGAGCCTTCTTTCCGCAGGACACACCAAGCTTCAGCTTGGTCTATAAGAGCTTCTACCTCAGCCTCATTCTTCGCCAGGGTCTCTCTTATGTGGCTCCGCCAATTGCAGGCTAGAATTCCCCCGGAAGAGGTAAGAGTCCACCAGGACTTGACAAAGCTCATGGCCGCATCATAGTACATGGCGGACGTGTCCTTGCAGGCGGCAAGATTTTCTGCCCGGGCCATCGCATCCAACGCCTCCGCACGCAGCCTTCTATGGCTTAGAAATTGGAAGGCTGAGACTAATCACAAATGGCGCGTAGCTTCCGCCCCGTACCGCGGCGCCCGCCTCTTTGGGGAGGTCCTGACCCCCTACTTAGTCGAAAACAAGAAACGAAGGGTTCTCTATCACCTTTCCAGGAGACCAGGCCTCGTTTCTCCCCGTACACCGTCGACAGCTCTTTCGGACGGGATCAGATTCGGCCTCAGCACAGGTCGCCCGGCCATTTCCCGCAGGCCCGGACCGTTCTTTTGACCGGTCCAGGTACAGAGACAGATACACAGGGTAAGAGACCCTTTCGAGGCAGGGGCGGCCGTCCCTTCCGTAGATCCAGGTGGCTCGGGGAGGGAAGCTCTCATAGGTGGCAGACTAACTTACTTTCTCCACCAATGGGAGACCACCACCACGGGTTCTTGGGTGCTAAGCACCATCAGGGACGGGCTGTCTCTGGCGTTCGTGGCCAGGCCACCCCGGCGCTTTGTTTCCTGTCCCCTCCCCAGGAATCCAGTCAGGAAGACCCTACGAGCCATAGAACGGGTCCCAGTCAATCAGCTGAAACAGGGTTTGTACTCCATCCTATTCGTGGTTCCAAAAGCCTCGGGGATGGAGGGCGATACTAGACCTCAAGGGCCTGAACTCTCACCTGTCGTACCGACAGTTCAGGATGCAGACGCTTCGGTCCATCTTGGCATGCGTAAGACGGGGGGACTTTCTGACATCCATAGGCCTTACAGAGGCGTACCTTCACATCCCTATTCATCCAAACCGTCGGCAACATCTCCGGTTTGGTTATTCCAACAATCATTACCAGTACAGGGCCCTCCCCTTCGGCCTATCCTCAGCTCCCAGGGTCTTCACCAAGATCCTGGCGGTGCTTGCCGCACACCTACGACCAGTACTGGTGCGCGTCCAATATTACCTGGACAACATTCTCATCCAGTCGCCCTTCGCTCTGGCCGCCCAGGCGGAACTGGCCCTCACCATAAGGACCCTCCAGGGTCACGGTTTCTCAATCAACTTTCATAAGAGTCATTTGACTCCCGCAACACGCCTACTACACTTGGGCGCGATAATAGATACAGACCTTTGCCGGGTCTATCTATCTCGAGACAGACAAGACGGCATTCGAGACATGGATCTCAAGATCTGCAGGGAACGTGTAGCAACACTGGCTGTCCTCTCCCAGTTACTGGGAAAGATGATATCTTGCCTAGAGATAGTGCCTTGGGCCAGACTACACTCCAGACACCTTCAATGGTTCTTGCTCCCATTCCAAAAACTGGGCACAAGCTCTTCCAACCAAAGGGTACGGGTCCCCCTTCAGACCCTAAGATCCCTTCTGTGGTGGGCCTCCCCGGAGTTGGAAAAAGGGTCACTATTCAAGGAGCCCAGCAGGCTGACATTGACCACAGACGCTAGTCTGTCTGGTTGGGGGGCCCATTTCCAATATCAGTTGGCTCAGGGTCGGTGGTCCAGAGCAGATCTGGCACACACTATATCAACTGGCTGGAACTGAGAGCCATTCATCTGGCCCTTCGCCACTTCTGCAACCAGGTGGCGGGGCAGCACGTGCTGGTCCTCACGGACAACGTGGCGGCAAAGACCCATGTGAACCGCCAGGGCGGTACCCGATCCCGATCTCTCATGGCCGAGGCCATGTGATTGAGGTCTTGGGCAGAAAGCAATCTCCTCTCCCTGAAAGCCGAACTCATCTCAGGGAAGGCAACCGTCAGGCGGATTTTTTAAGCCGGGCATCAGTGGACCATTCGGAATGGAGCATACATCCGGATCTCTTCAGGGAGATATCGGAAAGATTCGGGTTGCCGGTCCTAGACATATTCGCCTCTCCGGCAAACTCCCAACTGCAAAAGGTCTTTTCCAGGTTCCCCTCTCCGGGGGCAGAGAGGACGGACGCTATTCGCAGCCCTTGGCCAGGGGGACTACTGTATGCCTTCCCACCTCTCCCTCTGATCCCAGCAGTTATCAGGAAGGTATTGCAGGAACAGGCAGAGGTCATATTCATTGCCCCGCACTGTCCGAGACGGCCGAGACGACCGTGGTTTGCGGACCTCGTGAGCCTCTCCATGGTCCCTCCATGGAGGATTCCTCCAAATCGGATTCGACTAGTGCAGGGGGCCATACAACAACCGGAGCCTCAGTGGCTGCAGTTAGCCGTTTGGCACTTGAACGCAGGGCCTTGACCCAAGAATCTTATTCCTCGGGAGTGATTTCTATGATTCAGGCCTCCCGGAGACCGGCGACCAATCGCATTTATAACTCCACTTCGAGACATTTCTGCCGTTGGTGTGACAGCAATCACTTAGCTATCTCAGAGGTAACCATTCCACGGATATTAGACTATTTCTTGGAGGGTGTTGATAATGGCTTGGCGCCCAACACTATTCGCCGACAGGTCTCGGCTCCAGCCACGGTGTTTACCTGTGACACCTTAGAGCCACTGGCCCATCACCCCAAGGTACGACCCTTTCTAAAAGGGGTCACCAACAGTAGACCGCCGGTAGTACATAGATATCCCACTTGGGAGTTGCCCCGGGTCTTACAGGCCCTTATTAGGGCGCCTTTTGAACCCCTTAGGTCCTACACTTTTAGGTCCTTGTCTCTTAAGGTTGCTTTCTTGGTTGCAGTTACCTCGGCTAGGCGCATCTCGGAGCTTGCAGCTCTTTCTGTCAGAGAAAACCTGTGTGTTTTTCACACGGACAGAGTGATGCTACGCCTGGACCCTCATGTGTTCCTAAGGTGAACAGCATTTTCCACAGGGCACAGGAGATTGTGTTACTGAACTTTTGCCCTAATCCGTCTCATACTTTGGAAAGGCAATGGCACACTCTCGATGTTCGCAGGGCGTTGCGCTGTTACGTCAAGCGGACGGAGTCCTTTCGTAGATCTGAGGCCTTTTTTTGTTTCCTTCCACCCGGCCTCCAAGGGTAAGAAGGTATCTTCTTCTACCGTTGGCAGGTGGATGAGGGCCTGTATTTCCGAAGCGTATCAGACATCTTCTTTACCAGTTCCAGGTCACTTGACGGCCCATTCCACTCGCAGTGCTGCTACCTCAGCAGCATGGGCCACACAGGCCAGCATTGAGGACATTTGCAGGGCGGCGACATGGTCCTCGCCTTCCCCTTTTGTGCGCCATTATCGCCTTGATAAGTTTGCCTCGGCTGAGGCCTCCTTTGGCCGCAGGGTACTGCAACAGGTGGTGCCGGCGGCAGGGACACTGGCCCAGTCTGCTCCCCTCCCATTGGGACAGTAGGGCTTTGGTAAGTCCCATTGGTGGATTCTCCATTCTTTCACGCTGGAGAAGGGGGCGTTGTCTTACCTGAACGCCTTTTCTCAGCGTGATGAATGGAGAATCCACACCCATCCCTTGGACGCAGTCAGGTCCAGTGTTTAGGGTCTGGGAGCCAACACGTCATACAGTCATTGGCTTCGCCCTTTCGAAACTGGGGGCGTGCCCTCAACCAGAGAGGCGTGGCAGCTTTGATTGTTTTGGTCTACATGGGCAGGAGGTCCAAGATAACCCATTGGTGGATTCTCCATTCATCACGCTGAGAAAAGGCGTTCAGGTAAGACAACGCCCCCTTTCCAATCAGTTGGATTTAAGTAGATCAAAAAATAGCTTCTTATATTGATTTTCTTGTTACAATAACATGCTTTTTCAGCTTTTTTTATTGATTTAAAACATTTCTGTAGCTGTCCATCTTAAAGTCAAAATCTGGGTGGTTTACAACCAACAAATAAAACAATTTAGTCAGCAATAGAAACAAAAGAAATGGTAAAACCAAATACCAAAAAACAGGTGCCACAACCATACTTCCCTGATGCAGTTCCAACATTCTCGTCCCACTTTAATCTTACCATATCCCAACACTGGGGGAGGAGCCAGGTCTTCAATCCTCTCTGGAAGGTTAAGAGGGTGGGGATCTATCACATCTCAGGGGAGGCTGTTCTATGCAGTTGGGGTTGCAGTGGACAAGGCATGCACACAAAATGGCAATGTAGAGTGTGCCTACCTTGTCCAGTTTGCTGGGATGGGTAGATACCCTCAAAGAGTGGTGGTCCTGCAAATAACCTGGTCCTATGATATGTAAGGCTTTAAAAGTGATGAGTAGCACCTTGAATTGTACATGTAGTCTGATTGAGCCCCAACATTCTGTTGCTAAGCAAGACAGTTGTTAAGTGAGTTTTGCCCATTTTACGACCATCTTGCCACAGTTGTTAAGTTAGTAACAGGGTTGTTAAGTGAATCTGGCTTCCCCATTGACTTTGCTTGTCTGCAATGGTCATAAATATGAGCCAGTTGCCAAGCATCTGAATTTTGATCACATGTTTGCTGCAATGGTCGTAAGTGGGAAAAACTACCATCACTCACTTTTTTCAGTGCTGTTATAACTTTGAAAGATCACTAAATGAAAGGTTGTAAGTTTAGGACTGTCTGTACCTGGCAGGAAACTGGGAGCCAGTGCAGCTTGTGCAATAGATGTGTAATATGGGGTATCTAGGGGTTGTCTGTACTATGATTTCCTGACCTGTATAAATGTTGCATAAGCAGAATGAGATGTTCTGGGTGTCAGGTGCTAGTAACCAGGAACAGGAGTTGAGTTCAAAGCACTAAAAGTTTTGTTACATGCTATCTATATACAAGAATCTAATCTACTAACAGTCAAGTCAAATTGGCGCTAAATAAGAGTCAACGGAATTCACAGGGGGCTGGATTTAGGTCTCTTGTGGCTGCGTAAGGATTCTAAACTGATGATATATTTGATCCCATTTTCAGGCTCTGCCTGGTCATCTCCTACATCAGGATTCCCATTTTTCTAACACATTCCATAGCTTGACATAATCAAAACAATCAAAGTCTGTTGTTGTGAGAAAAATAAAGAACCAAAGCATTTGGAAATAGATGCAAAAAAATATCTTTCATTGGAGTGCACAACTACAGTGATCACAGGATTCCTCGACAAAAGAACACAGAAAAGCCCCGAAGCCCACATGGTTACTAATTGTATCCCTTCTGAAATTATACACAGGACATACAAAAGTCGAGTAAATTATAGCTTTATAGAAATAATGCAGACTCTGATAACATCATGAGTTGGCCTTATTATGGGCTGGCTTCTAGATATAATGAGGCTCCAAGCCCTCCCCATTCTATTGATACTACATCTTCTAACATAAATAATGTCCTTTATTATACTAATGTATTGACTCCCTTCAAGTCACAGAAAAAACGACAACTTGATTGTTGTTATCAGTCTCCTTTCCTTTCAGGATCGTTAAGCAATTTCAGTGTTATGGCTCTGTCTATCATACACTTTAGAATCATGTATGTAAGGATAAAATATTATTTCTACCCCACACTTTCTATAATCAGTGAAGCATATGCTGATTTACTTTTGATACACTTTGGCTTTCTCAATTATCCAACATGCATCAGCAATAACTCTTGGCCTTTTCTAAAATCCAGTTGATCATCTTTTTCTATATATAGAATTCTAATCTGCATTGGACGATCCTAAACATGATTTTGCTAGCACTGCAAATAAAATTAAGGAGTGTAATCCAGATTCCCAGGAGGCAGGGAGTGCATTCTTGAGGAGCCAAAGACAGTGAAGTTTAGATTGTTTGAGTAGGAGGAAGAGAATCAGAACAGCTCCTCCCTAGGAATTCTCAGAATATATATTTAATGGTGTAAGTAGTTTTCTTTAGTTTGGCAAGATTTCTTTCTATGGGTGAGGAACAATAAAAGAAACTGCTTAGAAGAACCTCAGTGCATCTTTCTTGGTTTTTGGAGCCTGACAGGATATTGTGCAATAGCTTACACACCCTGTTAAGTCTCTCCCCCTCTCTCTCCCCTGTTGGAATTAAAGTGACCTCTTTCAATTTGTTGTGTCATTCTCCAGATTTGCTAGCATAGCTTGGTTAGAACTTTTACTGCCATTTCTTCTTGACATATTTATGTGGGTATACCATCAGTTCCTATAGCCTACCAATTTGGTAATGACCAGTGTGCTGATCTTACTTCATCATCCAATACAAGAGGTTTTTTAAAAGTAGGGAGTATTTTTTTAAGATCTTATGAACATTATTATACCTGCTACATAAGTATTTTAGTATACTCTTCCATCTTTCTTTGATCTTCCTTAAATCAGTTACTATCCGTCCTTTGGCATCCTTTAGCAAATCAATTCCAGGTTGTAATCTACTCCTGCATTCAGAGATCCTTTGGAAGACCCTTCCTGTTTTTCCGTGTCTATTTCAATGTCTTTACCGATGGCATTGTAATACTGCTTCTTCTATCAACTCTCTGAAATACTTTGTAGTAAGTTCTTTCCTGAATTTTTGGCTCTGGCTTCTGTTCTTGGAAATGTTCATGGTTTGTTTTAACATCCGGCTTGCTTTATTTTGTTTCTTTTTCTTTGGCAGACTCTTTTCACATTGATCTTTAACAACTTCTTTAAGTTCATTCCAGAGTTCCTCTGGGTTCTTTGTCAATAAGGTTCAAGAGTTCAGGATGATTCCCAGTGTTCTCATTGAAAATGGTGGGTCAAGATCATATCGGGTATGCTCAGTTGATGCTATAACTGAGCTCCTTACTTCTTTTCACCAATAGTATAATCAGTCTGAGTTCTGGGTACTCCATCTGGTGATATACACGGGTACAGGCATTGTTTTGTTTGTTTAAAGATGGTATTCGTAATAAATCACTGGAGTGAAGGAAATTGATAAGTCATTGTCCTTCATTTTTATTTCCAAAATCATACAGTCCAACTATGTTTTCTTCTTTAATGTTTCCATCTTTGGCATTCTAGTCACCTATCACAAGGACCACATCTTTCTGGCATCTTCTATCAAGTTCAAATTGAACTTGATCATAAAATTCACCAGTCTCCTCTTTTTCTTTATGATTGGATAATCATATTGAGGATCATATTTGTGATATTATTCAGTCATTCATTGTATTGTAGTTAAGTAATGTTTTCATATATGCTCCCTAACTATAAAACAGCACCATTTCTTCTTAGTTTTAAAGTCCTGAGTAATAAAATATGGAAATATATGGAAATTTATTTTTGTATAATTGGAGAGAGAGATGAAAAAAACAGAAAATCAAGTTATTGATCAAAGTTGGATCAATGACAAAAATGGATTTTTTTAAAAAAAGCTAAAGTCATAGTAATAATCAGTAAAAGGCCACAGTGGATGTTATGACTTTAAACAGTGTTTCTCAACCTTAGCAATTTTAAGATGCATGTATTTCAACTCCCAGAATCCCCCTGCCAGTATCTTAAAGTTGCTAAGTTTGAAAAATGCTGCTTTAAAGTATAAAACACCAATTAAAAATGCCATTACATTGTTTGCTCTACTCCTACTGGCTAGTTTGCCAGATATTTTCAAAAAGTTAGAAATTATTTAAAACCACTAGATAAAATTATGGCAACTTTGGATTTGTAGAACTATTATAAAGATAAATTCTGTTCCTAAATCCCTAGAGATAACCATCTTTCAAACCTTTTTAAAAATATTGTAAAACAAAAATCAGTAAAATGTACAACAAAATATTTACAGGATTGTGATTAAAACATGGAGAATTCCAACCTCTGAGTAAAAATGCATGTGTATCTAGATTCCTATGATACTGGGGAAAATGCAGCCTTCCTTCCTTCCTTCCTTAGAACCTATTCTAAGGTTCATGTAATATATAGAACACTCCCTCTGCAAAGTTGTTCTTCGCAGAATATTAGATAGTAACCCTGTGGTTTGAGTGACAGGTTGTATGAAAGCTTTGCTTAACATAGTTTGCCTAGTATCCCAGCTCTCATTCTGGGAACAGTTCCTACTTTGTGTTGTCAAAATCGCTTCCAAATGCTGGGGAGAAATAAATGTAGTCTCTTCTTGTACATTCCTATAGGAATTGCCTTTTGATTAGTACAAACATCAGGGGGAAATATTTGTGAAATTGAATTATTGCAACAGTTACCAGTTGTGAATGTTGACATTTGAATTACTTATCAGCCTCATGGAAATCCAGTTCTTGAATTCAAAGTGCATTGGGTCAATTCCAAGACAGATATTTGTACTTGCTGTGATTCATATTATACTGCTGTAAGTCATAATTAATCAGAGATTTCTCTTTAACATTGACAGTCAAGTTACCTAGGAGACACTTCTGTTTTCTCAGCAAGGAACTAAAACTTTTCAAATTACCTCTGGCAGTGATTCTTCATTTTGACAACATACATTTTAATTGTGCTTTTCTTAGTGGGGCAGAAACAAATCTTTCTAAAGTAACAGAAATCTCTTGAACTTATAAGATGCCATTTAAAAAATATATATTCTGAGACTAAGAAGACAACACTAATGTTTTTTGGTATGCTAACCATGAATTCTAGGATTAGATATATCACCAAATTTGGAGGGCACTAGATTGAAGAAGACTGTTCTACAGAGATCCAACAGTCTATTACGAGGAAATAAAAAATTAGCAGTCTTTAGTAACTATTTAAGAACCCATAAAAGGCAGCCTACTAAGAGATTGAGCAATTTGACTCTTGTATATTTTAATTTGGTATTTCTTGATTATGTCATGTGAATGTAATAGAAGGACTAAGGCTATATTTTGTCTTAGGGTGGATCTGATATACTTTAAATTTGTACTTGCTCCCATAATGGCAACAATAGTATTATATGTGCATATAGTCATACTTTAATGTGTTATCTCTAAAACCTCTGAAAGGCCCAGGTTGGGAAAGTCTGTATGGAACACAAGCTGTGTTCAAGAGTCTTTCTAATCCAGTACTATCAGCTTGTGTGGCATAATGGTTAAGATGTTGTACAACAACAGGGGAGATCCAGGTTCAGCTGTATGAAACTCTGTTGAAACTCATTTGGTGGCTTTTTTTGAGGCCAGTGACTTTCAGCCAGAACTATCTCACAGGATTGTTGCTATGGAAATTGAAGGAAGGAAGATTCCCCAAGTAAGCTATCTCTAATTCCTGGAGAAAAGGATATTGAATTAAGGATAAGAATCAAGTAAATAAAATAAATGTAATACTTCCACAGTCCCCAACCCGATGTTTGTGAAAACCCAATGACAGGATATGAACACCTGAGAATTATTCTATTATTGTTGTTACCCAGCAAGTTTCCTTTGGCAGTGATAAGGATTTTTGATAGAAAAAAAATGGCAAAAAATAAAAAGAGAGGAAGATATTGATAAAAGTAGGGGTATTAGAAAAAAATTAAAAAGCCAGATAAGGGACTGTGAGCAGGGAAGAAATTGAATATGTAATAAGATATAGATGAAGATGCAGTCCTTGACTTATGACTATAATTGAGCCTGGAATTACGATTGTAAGTTATGCTGATCATTAAGAAGGTCATCATGTGACTGACGCCTTTTTACGATTTTTACAGCAGTCATAAACTGAAAGTTGCAGGCGTAAAGCGAACCCATTCTCAGGCATTTTTTTTTGCCGGAAATTGGAAATAAACACCAGTTTCCATCAAAAGACATCATAAATGATGGCCATATGACTGGGGAACATTGCAAATGGTTGTAATTGTGGGCTGTTCCTGAGTGCCCAAAATGCAATCACATGACCTTGGGAGGCAGTTGATAGAACTTTGAATCTGGGTCATAAGTACCTTTTTGGGGATCCATCATAACTTCAAGCAAACACTAAGCGACTGGTTATATGTGGTGGACTACCTATCCTGAATCAGTTACATGGCGGCAGTCACAGCCATCTTCAGCTTCTTTCATTGTTCCCTCAGTAGTACCATAGAGGGCATCATGAAAGTTTTGTAAATGTGTGAAAAGGATATGTATTTCCTTTTATGAGTTATGCATCTCCTCCTGGACAGCTTCATTAATAACACTAGGATTTAGTTCTGTGAGAAAAATGATCAGTGGCCTGTCATTGCTATCTCTGACTACTGATATTACTATCTTTGCTTAAAATAAATTGCATTTACTATTTCTCTCCCAGCCCCTTTGGTTGGTGAGGGCCTTTTTTAGGTGTTTGCATTTTCTTCTTGTTTTTATCTCTTTTGATTATGTATCATTATTAATAAACTTGCAAATTTGCTGCTTGCTTTTTACTCTGTGCTTCAGATTATTTAAAAGTAAAATTTCCTATTCATGAACTCCTGTTCTGTTTCTTTTTCTTTAACTCATTACCTCTCCCTGTACCCCAACATATGATAAAAAATATGTGTAAGGAAGGTGTACATTGGCTCAACTCTCTGATGTGCTTTTCAATTGCATATGCTAGGCATGTATGCTCAAAATGATATTAAAAGTATACATTTGACCATTCAATTATATTTTGAACTGGGGGTCATTAATCAAAATTCTCTTAACATATTGATATACTTCAATTTAAAAAAATGTTTAAGGATAGTACTGTACAGAAAGTTAAGCTGCTAAATGACATAATGAAAACTAACATAGCTTGTTCTCTGAAAGCCATATATATATTTTCATTTGCTGTAAGCCGTATACTTTCTATTACTACTTCTTACATGTGACTTTTTTCTTCTCTTAATTTCCAGATGAGTATAGGATCAAACCTGTGGAAGAAGTCAAATACATGAAAAATGGGGGAGAAGATGATCAGAAAGTAGCTGCCAGAAACCAAGAAAACTTGGTACGTGTTGAATATTATTATTTAACAAGTGGGATACTATTCGATGTCTGCAATGAAAGGTGAAGTATGTAGAACACTTAAAGCTCTGAAGAAGAACTTTCTTGAAAATACCACGACTATTTATAGCTTAGAGGCAAAGTGTGAAATGCTACCTTCCCTGCTTGTCTTTATGAATTATCCCATTCTTAATACTGTGAATTGTGCTCCAATAAAGCAGGCATTTGTATTCAATCCTTTGCAAGAGGCAATATTGCTTGGCTCATGATAAATGTGTTTGCGTGCAAAGGAGCTGTTACCAACACAGAATTTACTGCCTGTTGAAGAAGGAAGCTACCTGTTCTTGAGATGAAGTCTATCATTATTTACTCTCTGTGATCCCACCCTGAATTTTAAAGAGCACAGAGTTAGACATGTAAATATACATAATATGCTCATAACAGAATTTACAAGAATATTTTTAGTAATATGTTTTAATGTGTATTCTTGTTTCTAGGTTTATACCTTTGTAATATTGTTTTATCCTCCGTTGCATATTGCCAGGGCTGTGTGTCCTGCAGTTCTGTAAGTAGGACTTAAACTTCATAGTAAAGGTTAAAAGGTAGTCTTTATAAGCATCAGAAATCTGCTTGAAAGCATATAGTACGTGCTCTTTGAAATCATAGAAATCAATAATTGAAATTGATTGGTTGGCAAATGACTTGGGGGAAGAGAAAAAGAACATTACAAATCTTTTATTCTGAACTCCTAGTTCTTAATTAGAATGATCAAATGAAGGGGAATACCCTGGGAGAATTTACATTTTTAGATTGGACTTCTGAACTCCCAATATTTGAAAAACTCTTAAATCCTATCTACCAGACTAAACAATATAAAGTCCTTACCATCTTTCTTTTGATCTGTTAAATATGTAATCTTCATATACTCTGCTTTTGGTAGAATCTATTTCTGTCAACTTTTCCTTGTCAGAGAAACCCTGCAAGTTGTAGAGCAGCTTAAGATATGTTTTGAGTTGTGCTTTCAGCTTTACCCATCATCTGCATTCCTGGAAGAATTGCTGACTATTTTTAAAGGAAAGGGATTGGGAGCAAGGGCTGTTTGCTATCAAAAAATCTGAAAAATGAGCATTCTAGTTTGTCATCTGCAAATCCCAATTCATTTGTCATTTCCAGGTAAAAGATATAAAATACTTTTTTGTTTGGCAAATATTATGGTTGTTTGTATTAACAAGTATAAGAAGAGTTGGGCATTATTAAAAATATTTTTCCTTTCATTTTTTAACTCTGATGATAAAATAAATCGGTGCCTTTGAAGTTGAAGCAAATACAACAACTTCCTGAAAGATTTAAGATATTAGTAGATATTGCTATTTTACATTTCAATATGAATGGTGTCTATAATGCATATATTACAACTCAGCTTATTTATTTTCCTAGCTAAAGAAAGCAGGTTGTTTTGTTTTGTAGGGTACTACTTAATAATCTGTTGAACAAAATGTTTATTAATGAGAATCTTCTTTCTTTTTAATCAGAAGCAAGTAAAAAGCATTTATCCGGCAACATGCTGGATAAAATTTTCCACATTTACTTAAAGATCACTAGCAGGGGGGAGCAAATAAAGATAGAATAAATTGAATTCATTGGGTTTACAATATCAAAATTTTCTGGAATCTTATCGTATAATTCCCTGTTCATTTTTAAATGTAAAAACAAGATTATTGATTATTGAATTTACAAGCGTAGTTATATTTAAATTGGAGTATACCCTCTCTGTCAAATTAGTATCTGATAGCATTGTGTTGTGCTATATATAAACCAGACATTCATACTTTGAATATCCTCCAGATTTATGAGCTTCAGTTCCCAGATTTCTCAATAATTGCCATGCTAAGAAATATTTTGCTTTCGTGATTTTTAGAACTTATTTTAAAGATGGTTCAGATTAGTCTTACCCAAGTATTTCTCTACAGAAATTTTATGACCACAATTGAGCCAAAAATTTATGTTGCTAAGTAAGAAGTTGTTAAGGGAGTTTTGTCCCATTTTACAACCTTTCTTACTATGGTTGTTGAATGAATCACTGCAGTTGTTAAGTTGGTAACTCTGGCTTCCCTGTTGACTTTACTTATCAGAAGATCCCAAAAGGTGATCACAAGACGCCAGGACACTGCAACTGTCATAAAAACAAGTAGTTGTTAAACATCTTAATTTTGATCACATGACCATAGGGATGCTATAACAGTTTTAAGTGTGAAAAATGGTCATAACTCACTTTTTTCAGTGCTGTTGTAACTTTGAACGGTTACTAAATGAACTGTTGTAAGTTAAGGACTACTTGTATAAGAATTCCAACCATATTGTTTGAAAACTGGGTCCTTGCTGAGAAAGGAAGTAACATTAATGGAAACTGTGTGAAGAGAAGATAATTAAACAAAAATTTAGAAAGATCTGAATCTATTGCAAATATCATTTATACTCATTTTAAGGCCAGTAGCAAAGTTGTTGTTTCAGTGGCCCTTTCGAGTGGAATGGGGTGAGGTGAAAAGCACTAGTTTTGAAAATGAAATTATTTCTATACGCTATTTAAACTTTTAGTCTCTGCTTTTCTGTTATATTAAATAATTGTGTTCACTGTTTTAAAGTGCTTCTTATTTTGTTTGGAGCAAAGATAGAGAGAAATTTCTACTGTTCTGTCTGGAGAAACCTAAGAATTATTTTTGATATGAAGCCTTGAGGGCAATTGGAAGCTGTAACTGTTCATATTATTAGTACATATTCTTTATTTATAGATTACATTTTTTAATCAGAGGATCATAGTTGACAAAATAAAGCAACAGAGCTTTTGTACCGAACGTTAAAAGCAATGCTTACATTCAAAACAGCAGGAACAAGCACGTTAAGAGGATTCAAAAGCCTACGGCAAGAGATGTATCTTAAGCAGTCAGCTAAACTGAACTAATGGTGATTGCAAATGCATTGCCAAGGGTAGGAAATTTCATAATGAGGGTTCCTTAGTGAAGATTATGCTTTTAGAAGCATTTGGGGCTTAAGACAATGGAAAGGATTCACCCTTTTCATTAAAGGAGACCAGACCCATCTCCAGTTTTGTTGGATCAATCTTAATCTAATGCAGATAGACTTCCCCCCTTCCTCTGAAAAAAGATGCAGGATTATCTGGAAAATATGTTTTGATTGGTTAGCAAGAATGTTGACTTCTGGTATCAGCAGTTTTCCTCATCCAGGTGTCTTCCAGAAGTTTTGAATTTCAGCTTCCAGAATTTCCATCTAACCGAACGATGTGATTTGGGAGTTCTGAGTATTAAAGTGTGAAACAATTGATGGATAGCAAAATAGGGAAGATTGTATTAATATTTGCAAGCTTTTTTGATTATATATGAAAAAGATAGCAAAAATATTCCAGTTATAGATAAAATAACTTTAAAGAAAAGCTTGAAAATTCTTGCTGAAGAATGAAAAAAATCTGTTTATAAATATTTAGGTATGAGATTTGTGTAAATAAGGTGATGCTCCTGTTAAAGAGCTATGTTTATCTTTACTTTTGAAATAACTCACTGCTTTATCTGAACAATAGAGCATTAAGTTCATAAAAAACTTCAATTTAACTTTCAAAATAACACTGGCATAATTAGAGTACTAATGATATTTCTGTGTAAAATATTACCTTTGAGTAAGGTAAAATGAAATTGATAGTGTATTCCTATCATTCAGGATTAGTCTCATTGGGGCACAAATTATTAGTTATATGTTCTTTGTATTTTCTTACAGATTAAAAAATGTTTTTAATAATACTCTGTGATTAGACTTTGTTTGAAAATTGATCAACTGATTCAGAACAGCATACAACTCCCTAAAATCCGTAATTTGGATTTTAAAAAAATCTAAAATAATCAGAAACTAAAACCAAGAACATACGTTGTAAGCCATCTTATGGTTGCCAGGAATCAAATATTCCAAAAACTCAGTTAAAATTAATTACTTATCCAGGGGGATAATCATTTATTTCATAAATAATTTGTAGTTTGACAGGGTAAAAAAGTAACCACACCTCCCAATTCAGTCAGTTCAGATTAATGAAAGAAGTAACTGGGGTCAGTAGCGTAAGTAGTTAGCTAAACAGCTGACTCTGTCTTATATAATGCTCACAAACTATGACTCCTTTCATCACAGTGAAGTGATGAAAACAGCAGAAGTCATGATCACTCAAAGTAATTTTTAAAGGTCTCTATGAAAAGTTATTAATGCCTGTTAATCTAGTTTCTAAGTCTCTAAGCTCCACCATCCACAGTTACAGCCACAGCCACAGTCTCTTTCAATAGAAAAGATTTTGGACAGTAATAAATCTCCCCAAGTGCAGTTGTCCTGACAAAAGAACTCCAATCAGTCTGGGAAGTCACAAATAACCTAAGAACAATATCCAATAAACTGCGAGTTTGTCTCACCTTAGTTAAAGTAAGTATTCTTAACTCCACTACCAAAAAATAACTGAGTAAAAATTGAATTCATAGAAGGCAGAAGCTATTGCTCCTTGAGAAAAATAATTATGCTAGTCTCTAGTTTACAAAAAACAAAATAGAATCCTGCACATTTTCTGAGGAAATTTTATATATTTTCTTGCTGCTGTAGAAAAGATTTTTGGTGAATGGATATTTGCAGTTTATGTCTAGGCATGATTTATGGATCTCTGTTATTTATAAGCATTATTTATAATCCTGTGACAAATTTAAGCTCTTAAATTATAATATTCATTTTATATATGTTTGTATCTGTTCCCATTTGCTATGTAGACATATAATACAGATGAGGTTAGAGAAAGTTATCTCAGGATAACTTAATGTGTTATCGCTTGAGTATTTAATGTTTACTGTTTAGCAAAGCATTTTGTTTCTTCCACTCCTGGAAATGTAGTGAGAAGACGAAAAAAAATTGTTTCAGGATTAAAAGGCTGTTAGGTAATAATTAGGAATGAAAAAATACTAATGGTAATAAGTAAACCTTCACATATCATAGATAAAAACTGTATTGAATTAACAAATGTTGGCAGAAATTGTCAAAATCTTTTTCTCCACTCTTTGTTCTTGGGCAATATTTTATAGAGTAATGTATAGCCTTTTGATAATATATGTTTATTATGATGTTGGGTTGAATTAGTTACTTTCTTCTCTAAATTGTAATTATTTTTTATTTTCATCATGTTTGTTTAACTGTAGGGTTTTCAAGTGAAATGTGAAGTAAAGGCCTTTAATAATAATCAATAATGTCAAAAGGTGGTTTTATCAAAACAATATTTTAAAGTTCCAGGTCACTGAATTTCTTATTGATATAAGCAAGCTATATTTGCAAGTATTATAAACATATTTTATACCTCCATATATCATCATTACTTTCCCAAACAGACCTCACAGTGGAAAAATCCCTGTGCTACAAAACTGTAGATGGTCATATTTAACAGAGAATCATTTGTGCTGCAAAGTAAGAGGGGGAAAAACCCAATAAGGGAAATTTGTTTAGCTTCATTATGCAAACAGGTTTATTTTAAGGTAAATATTTTAATATGTTCACCTGGTTTAAAGTGAAGTCAGTGAACAGTCATTTTTTTTGACTGAACAAATTTGAACAATATTGCTAGCTGATGAAATATTTAATTTTTAATCAGGATTTCAAAATCATTTGTTATTAGAGGAGATACGGATTTTACTAGATTCATATGTCAGACTGTTCATAGTATCCTTGTTTAATTAAGGCGTAATGTATGTACCCAGCCTTTGAGAGCTGCCAACCAATATTTAATTTTTACCGTTTGTGTGAAGTAGGCAGCCCCTATCAGTTGTCCATCAAATAATATTATATCACTTGTTATTCTTCACAAACTCCTACTTTCTGTAACCATTCTCTGAATTCTCACATTGATTCACATTTGGCCCAATTTCCTGGGTCTGGAAAGAGGGCTGCATTTTGAAGATGAAAAGTTATTTTCATTTTTCCCTATATTAAAGCTATGAAATCATTATAAAAGGGATACAGATTGTAAACCCCCTTATATATTCCTTTTCTTAAATTTTTCTTTCTTTTCTTTTCCCTTCTTTTCTTAACCATGGTTAGCTATATATAGCTATATATTCCCCAGTATTAACCAGTTAAAAACAATTACAGTATAGCTTCTGTTTAATTAGAATATGAAAATTTGGCTGAAAGTTGATTTCAAATCCTGTAAAAGAGGAATTTCAGTCAACCTTAATAATTATTTATTTGATTATTTGTTTTTTACATATTTTTGTATATACTATCCCAATCTCTAATAGTGCATAACAAAAAAAAACAGAAAAAGAAATAACACAGACTATACTATATAAAACAATCTTTAACCTAAGGTGAAGGTAAACGTTTCCCCTGTCCAGTCGTATCTGATTCTAGGGGGCGGTGGTCATCTCTGTTTCCTAGCGAGGGGACCAGCATTGTCCAAAGATGCTTCAGCTGGCATGACTATATGATGAGGTGCATGGAACGTTGTTACCTTACCACCAAAGTGGTACTTATTTATCTATTTGCATTTGCATGCTTTCAAACTGCTAGGTTGACAAGATCTGGGGCAAGAATGGGAGCTCAACCCGTAAAATACTTGAGTCTTGAACTGCCAACCTTCAGGTCAACAAGCCCAGTGCCTTAACTGCTAAACCACTGCATCTCCTTAACCTAATCTTTAATCTAATAAACAGTAATTGCTAAACAGTTATACTGTAGGCCAAAAAAAGTTCCTAAATGAAAAATGAAGTGATGCTGGCTGTACTTCTGGGGGCATTATTTCCAGACTATGTTACTATTATTCCTGAAAAAGCATCTTATGGATTTTTCAATAGGGAGCAGGACTCACAATATGCCTGCTCTTGATGACCAGCTTGAGTAGGCAGAATCCTACTTAATAAGATGATATATATCCTGATATATCTTGGTGCCACACCATAAAGAGTTTTCTAGGCAATGATCAGCACTTTGAACTGGGCCCAGAATTCAACTGGTAATCAGCACAAGTATTATTGCAAGTATTATTCCAAAATAGTTAGTTTCCCAAGCTAGCAGCTGCATTGTTGTGCTTGGGGGAAAGTGGTAACTTTTGAATCATCTTCAAGAATGAATTGGAATAGTCCAGTCATGTACTAATCAGAACATAAACTAATGTCATCAGTGTCCTGGTTCAAATAGGGCAGTACAATAATTGGGACACCAGCTGTGTAGCAATGTGAGGTTCTCCTGGCCATAACTTCTATCTACTGCTCAGCAGGAGCTATGATTCCATGGTAGTGCAAGTCATGGACCAGGTCCTTCAAAGGAGGACCTCTAACCCTAAACCACTATGCTTAGCTGACAATTCTAGCTAATATTGCAACTACTGTTTATTGCAAATACTATTGCTATCAGACACTTAAAGCAATTTTAAGAACCTCAATACATGTATATAAGCATTGTATAAAAATCTTGGTATTTATAACTCGTTATTCTTGACCATATAGAAAATATCAAAAGTTTCATTTTAGTACTACCATTAAAAGCAGCCAGCTTAAGAATTGATTGGACTAATGTGGTCATGAAACAGCAGCACGATCCTTTAGGATTCAGGCAGGAACACCCATGAAGCCATTTAATATTTATTTGATTTATTTGATTATTTTGGATACCCATTGCAAATTGCCTGCTGAAAGACTTCTCCGGTTGTTAATGTCTTTCAAAGAAAGCCATGACAGTCAGTCTACTGTAGCCTTAAGCAAGTCAGATTTTATCAAATAGCAAAACTGGGAGTGGGAGTGACGTACTAAATATCTGATTCTTCTAAAGGATGTTATGTGGTCCTGTCCTCTTATTTGTCACTGTACATTTAATACTGTCTTTCACTTCAGTATGTGATTTCTAGCTACCAAAAAACTAGCTGTGTTCTCCTGAAGAATGGAAAATAGATAGAAATTTATCTTGGAATTGATTTTTAGGTAAAAAAAAAAAAAGGTAAATTTGTTTAGATAATATGGCTAAAATAAAGATCCTGCCTTTAGAGATGTGCAATCATGGATTTGTTCAGGAAGTGTCACCTGCTAGACAACCTTGTCTGGACTTGAAAATTAAGCAAAGTCAGGACTAGTTAGGTTAGACTTGAAAGCCGAAAAAAGTACCACTTAGGTATTGCTGCCAAGTAAATTGCATGATGGAGTCTATGTAGTCAATCAAGAGCTGAGTTTGGCTTAAGTCTGCCTCTAGCTTTTTATCATACATGTAGCCAGGTCTTGCACAACCTATCAATTTAAAATTTCGTTAGTCTCAAAAGCAGCAACCTTGTATCATGCTTCTTTTTCTATCCTTCTACAATGTCATTAAGCTTATGTGACATCTAATCCATGACATAATGTTCAAACTTCTATTTCTGTAGCTATTCATTATAGGAAGGAAAGTAGAAACATTTCATAGGGTTGCAGTTTTAGTTGCCAACAGGCAGCCTATTTTTGAAAAAAAAATATTTTTAAGACATGTTTATTAAAGTCAGAAATCTTTGTGTAGGCAGAATTCTGTTATGAATGCCCGGCTATTAAAAGAGGGCTTTTCTATCAACAATATTGTCAGTGCATGGAAGTGTATTCTTTATCTTACTAATTTCATGCCTACATCTGTTTGCCCTATATTTCCTGCTTTAAGGAACTATTTAAAAATAATTAGCAAAACATTGATTTGAAACATTTTAACTCTTTTCTGTAGAATTTAATGAAGTTGTTCTGGGAACTTGCCAGCAGTGAATAGATGAATCCAAAATGAAGTTAATAAACTATATGTTAAAAAGTGCCTTGCTTATGGTGAGCAGATGCTAGAAAATAATTATGTATTTTACTAAGTATTTATACTGTGTGTCTCATTCTGTTCGATTACAGGATACCCAAAGTTGCTTACAAAATGTACCAAAGGGCTCCAACAAACCAATTCCAAAATATATCACAACAAAACCCACACAGTTCATTTACAACAATAGTGCTAATGAAATCACCACCCTCTGAAGTTTCCTAATTAAATGGATGCAGCCATCCAAAGCAAAACAAAACTTGCAGAAAAAGTTTTTTGGACAAGTCAGGTTTTATTAAATTTACCTAGGAAAAAGCCCCAAACTACACACTTACAAAGAACATTACCCAACCAGATTAATTTTATGAGGAAATTTATCTTTGCAAATGACTGTCGAGATTTCTGTAGTTCCAGAGATGAATCCTGAATGAATCCTTTATAATGTTTAGAAAGCCGTTGATCCTCAGCTACTTGAAGCATACTATAAGGTCAAAGAGCACCACTCAACATCTGTCAGATAAAGATAAATTTTGAGAGACTTTTGCATAAATCACAGATACTAAATATGCAATAAATCAGGACTTCCATAAACTCAACATTCACTGGGATGTTTTAAGACTGATTTTTTTTCTTTAGTTCTAATCCGATTTTCTTCTTAAAAGGGGGGGGACCCATTTGTATTATTTGATCTCCCCTTTGTTTCCTGATGAGTAAATAGAGCATTTGTTCAGAAATTTTATTTGAAGCATAGTGTTTGATCTTGACTGGGTAAACCTTATTGAGATGTGTTTTTTGGCAAGCTGGTATATAGTGATGCATAGATAAATAGTCTTTAGTAATAGCAGCAAGTCATATTTAATAATGGAGGTGTAACACTGATCCTTCTCATTCAGAGTGATGAAATATACAGTAGTACATTTGTCTTTTTCCCTCCCATGCTATAAATAGTGCAGTCCACCAATTGCTTAATATATCTCATGTGAGGCTAGTAGTGTATGAACTACTTTGTCTGCCTTTCTTACGCTGTGTTGCCACAGAGGCTGGCAAATACTCATGTGTTAAATGTAAACATTGCATAAAATCTATGCACGGATTGAATGCACAATGGTCCAAACTGCATCCTTGTTCTCAGTTCTATGTAGGATAATTACTATTCATGTGAGCTTATGTATGTCTAGTTATGAGTGCATGACTCATATGCAAATGTTGACACTGTGCATTGTGTGGGTGGCTGCAGTCCTGCACCTTCTGTATGCCTAGACATCTGTAGATTTGGAAGTACTCCAAATTGGTGCTCAAGATTGCTTCATGGGCTTTAATAATGCTGGTGTGTTGGAATATGTTAAATGCACCCTGAATGAAGCCTTCCCATTTCCAGTGCTCCCATCTCCTGCTCTTAAGACAGCACCACATGCGTCTTTGTATCCTTATAATTTTATCTGTAATGCTTTGCCATCTGGTGTCTCTCAGGCCTCATTACTGCCAGCTTTCCAGGAAGCTCTGAAGATTTATTTATTTACCTGTACTTTTCCTTGAATAAGCCTTACAGTATTGCTCTGCACAGGACCCCCCCCCCCCGACTACAACTGGGGTTTTGGTTTTACTTTTCTTAATGTTACTGTAACTTTTGTACCATATCGGTCTGAATTTCTTCAAGAGATTTTATATATAATTTAATTATTATAATTGTATTATAATTTAATGTATTAGAGGTAGTCCTGTAATTTACAGTAATAGGCAAAAAAATTATAAAAACAGTGAATACAAATATAAAAACCATAGTAATAAATATCGTAAAAAAACACTTATGGGTTACATAAGTAACAGCTGGTCATAACCTAGCTTTCAGATGTATAAAAATGGTGCAAGATCATTCTCTAAACCTCGGTGCAAAATGAAACATATTAGTATCAAAAGACTTTTAATACTTTGGGGGAGCAAAGTATTCCCAATTATCACTTTTCATAAGAGGAAAAAATGGCAGTCAGTCCAACTGAAATCAACTAGCCATTTCCTAGGCAGTATTACAGAAGTGGCTTGACATTGCCTTTTTCAAGGATTTTTTAAAAATAATTTCCAGTCTAATACTGTATATGGGTCTAGAATTGTCTTCCAAAAATTGGCCCTGCCTAGCTGCCACAAACAGCCAAAGTTGACTAGGTGCTGCCAACTGCTGATATCTATTGGATATACAGTTTCCTTTGTTAAAGGGTGTCTATGGAGATCCTCTGTTTTCTGGGTCATGGTTGTCCCAAAAGGGCCTTTTCAAAAGGGAATTGGACTTTCTTTGTTTTTCCTTGAAGATGTTTCACTTCTCATCCTAGAAGCTTCTTCAGTTCTGACTGAATAGTGGAGAATGGAAGGATTGTAAAGGGGTATTTGTAAAAAGGTATTTACAAGAACATTATTTGTATTGCCACTCTGACTCACTGTCTGCTCTACTCTGCTGAAATTAGAGATAAGGTATGAAAACTGAGAATGGGAAATGAAGAGATATAATAGGGAGGAAGAGATATAAGATTGCTTTCCTCTCCCCTTGAAGTCATCACATTCTACCTAACAAATTACTTTGCTGTTGTTCTTTTTTCTTTTCCTCTTGGCAACAGCCACCTCAAAGATTACCTTACTTCTCTTAGCTTGAATGTTCATTATGAAGCAATATGTATTGTGTAACATTTATTTAAAATAAATGTGGGGCAGATGAATGTCATACTTTGGAATTCAACATTTTCATGTCATTTAAAATTCATATGGCAAGGTCCTGTCACATAGCCTTGTCTGGTCTTATGTTTATCAGATCCATATAAAGAATGTGTCGGTTTAAAAGTCAGAACATGTATTGCTCAGTTCAGTGAAAGAGGTGCATTCTATATATTTTTACTTTGTGTTTTTTAGATTGTTGTTTTCAGCTGTAATTGTTGCTGCAGAAAGCATCTTTAGCATCTTTCTAGCCTTAAATACCAGGTTAAGGGATCAAGGGCTTTCTTCAGAAGTATAAACAGTGTGCATATTATTCTCTCACTCATGCTTCATTCCTGAGAAATCTTGAACAGATCCCCACAGAAAAGGGAAAGCAAGCAGTTCTTCTCATTTTCCCGCAGCAAGCAGCTCTTGGTCTGCTCTTCTTAGATGCTCATTAGATCACCATTACCCCACTGGGATTGATATCAGGAAGCAAGTGCCCATTTCTTGCTGGCTTACTGTGGAGTCAAAGCAATCCACAACCAGCTATGAATTAAGTGAGCTCCTTGTAACATAACATGTCACCATTGTTTTTTCAGGCTGAAGATTACATGGTTGCCCATCATACTGTATACTCTGCATAACTGCTCAGAAAGCAGTGGCTCAGGAAACAGTGCTGAAAACACAGGATTACTCTTAAGTACTGTATATAGCAACCATACTATAAAACAAGGCGGAACCTAAGTCCCATCTATGAAAATTGAATGAAGGCTCTACAGAGTCAGTGCTTCTCCCCCCTTAGTATTGTAGCACCCAAAGGAAAATTGAAAAGAGAATAGAATCGGTAGCTTTTATTTTCCTCGAGGGTAGAAGACTTGTTTTAGTAAGTTCACCCAGCTGAGCTAATCACTGTAAACAAGAAAGACACGATGTAATACTCCTGGAAAAGGTTTGAAGATTAGCTGTTCTGGGGGGGGGGGAACTACATTATTAGCAGGTTGGCTAACCACGATCATACGCAGGCCTATGCTGAATAAAAAAGACAAGAGAGAGCAATTGCTGATCATTGATACTTGGCCTTTTTATCCTACATCTACATTTATTTTAGGAAAAACAAGGCATACCAAGCCTGAAGAAGAATGATTGTAAAATGAACCTTGTTTTGAATTAAGTGGAGAATTTGTATCCTCAGAAATCCAGGTTACGTCAACTTGTTGCTTTGTAATTATGGACAGTATGACAGTCTGTACTAGCAAATGAGAAGCCGTGAATTCTTAATTATGAAAGCTGGCCACTAACTTTGGGGTCTCTCTTAATCCCATCTATTTCACAGAATTGCTTTCGTGGGGAAAACAGGTGAGAATAGTCTATGTCATTTGGAGTTGTATAAAATGAAGGTGGGACATATAATCATCAACATCTAATCTTTTTTATGTAACTAGGGAATGATGATCTAGAGATCATTTAATAAGAGTGGCTTTTCATGATTGCTGAAAATGAATCCTTCACTCTTCTGCAGGATTTAAGTATAATAAAAAAGTAGATATTGTAATTTTTTAATGAACATCCAACAATTTTCCAGAGATCTGGTAACTTAGAAATGCAAAAAACCACCATGTAAAATAATTATTGTAATTGGAATGGGGTAATAGGCTATGGTTTCCAAGAATAGAAATGGGAAATTATGAAAGATTTGTAATGGATATTACTTCCATCCCAACCTAAATTTAAAACTTTTTGTGAATTGTGTGGTATGTCTAATTGGAATGCATAATACATTACCAAGCTAGCAGCGGTGCTTAGTCAACTTTGGCTGATCTTGAAAAAGCTAAGTAACGTTAGTACTTGTATAAGAGACTACAAGGAAATCCCAGAGCTGTAGACTAAACTGGAAAGTTTAAAAAATTATCCCAGAATAAGGCATTGGCAAACCCATTAGATATTATTGCCAAGAAAACAAAAATGTGTAAAAGCTTGGACCTCAGGATGCTTATTTACTGTATATACTTGTGGATAAGCCAAGAATGTTAGATGTCAAAAAACACCACCAAAATTGCATTCAACTTCTCTGTGTTTGTGTGTGTGTGTGTATGTCAATGACAGAAAACTCTGAGTGTAACTAGAGTATTCTAGATCTCACAAAGGATATTGCATAACTATTTTCTTAACTTATGCAAAATGAATGGACTTCCTTGATGCATAATTGTAGAAAGCATCATCGGAAGACTACTGCATGTTGTCAACCCAAGGTAGCATCAAGACAATGGATTTCTCCCCTTTGCTACAGTGAAGGGAAGGTGATGAGTCCCTGACTGAGCTGGGATTGAAATTGCCTAGAAGCACCGTCTTCTCGTTGCACCCTGTGTGGAACTTGTAATTTTTCATGATTCTCAGTGCAGCGTCACAACTATTTTGCTCAACTTTTCTGAGTAAAAAGCTTGAATTGTTTTTAATGACAACTTCTGTGATCTTCCTTTTTTCACATAGCCTTGATGGTTAGCAATGCTTCATGGTATGTGGCAAGTCCAAACGCTTATTTTCCATGGGAGAAAAAACTTTATTCCTGGAAGACAGGAACATGAACAGGCAGGAATTAGAGGATCACACAGAAGCCCTCTGCTGACCTTAACCATGCCTGTCATAGTTTGGTTCTTTTATATTGGACACAGAACCCAATATTTAAGGGAGTGCCTTGAATGGGAAAACTACACATGTGGATACATACCAGTCAGAAACTACTGGTATTTTCAGATATTTAATTATAAACCTTGGGGTAGGTTCAGCTTTGCTGATACTGGGGGATACATGCTGGCTGGTGAATTCTGGAAGTTCACACCTCTTAAAAGTTCCCAAGATTAAGAAACACTGGTCTAGGGACTTTTCTTGTTTCAATATTGATAGTAGCAAACCAGAACCTTTTTTTAGCGATGCTGCTGTTTTTATTGCATATATATAGAATAGAATTCTGAACCAGAGATATATATTTTAGGATGTTTTCACCCTACCCCAAGGAATTGTTTCAAGCTAGGGTTTCTCTTGGGTTCAAATCCTTTTCCATCTCTCACAATTTCCTTCCATCACAAGTCTACCCAGGTTTCAAATCAGGGATGTGAAACTTCTAAAAAAGTTGCAAAAATAAGAGCAAAAACATTTCCCCATTTTCTAGTAAATAAATTCAAAATAGAGATTTTGAGGAAAATAGAAATGTATGCAAAACATATAAATATATGTGTGTACAAATACATAATCATTTTAGTTGTACAGCTTATGTTCTTATAAAAGCATGCTTAAGGTATGAAATGGAAATGTATAGTTTATTAAGACAATAATAAAGCCTTATCTGAATTTATTTTAAATAATTATTTTCATTATAAATGGACCTACAAGTTGGTGAAATCTACAGTGTAGGTCTCTTCATTTTTGCCTATTTAGAAAAAAAGCAGAGTAACAAAAAACTTAACTGTAAAAACAGAACAATCCATCTACACTCTACTAGAAGAAAGGAAATTATGTATTGGAGAGATATCCATATCACTAAATTGCAGTGTGGGGGGAGGGGAGGGAAGGAACTAAGAGTTTTGTCATATGTGCATTTTATTATTTTATCACCTCAACAGTTTCTGTTTCTTCTAATCCTTTCTTTTTTATAATTTTATCATTTTCATAGAAATATAGAAACCAAGGTTCTATGTATGCTGGTTTTTTATTTTTTTTTGCACTTTAACATATTTCTTATTTAATGGTTGGAACACAAAGGAGGAGAGCATCAGAAATAAAACGTATACTATTTTAGCATGCTTTTTTCTTTTTTTTTAGTATTTTTAAATAATAGCGAACATCTTTGGCATCAAAAATATATACTACTTTTTCATATCATAAAAACAATGTTATATACCAAGCACCAATTTTATAACTTTCCTGGTCCACTTATTGTTATTATCTTTTTTGAAACTATGTCCTTATTACGAATAAACTATTAAATTACAGAAAAGCATATTTTTTGGTTTGGTGTGGATATTCTTTGAGACCATTTTCTTTAAAACCTTAACTATTACATGTATTTTTAAAGAAAAATATTAGGAAATATTTCAAAACCTATGTATTGCCAATATACTACTAAATCTCTCATGCTTGTTTGTTTGTAACCTTAAATTAGGTAAAATATTGCACATATTTAAGTTACTTCAAACAGGCCAACTTAAAGTATGTGTCAAAAATCCAGGACCCATAAGTTCTGTGGGATTGAAATTTGGCAAAGTTGCGGCCACTTCACTGTTGATGCACTGCAACACTGCTGCTGTTAGTTACAGTCACATGATTGTCATTTCCAGTGTTCTTTGCTGACTTCCTACAAAGAAAGTCAATGGGGAAGCCAGCAGCAAGTTGAAAATTGCTTCTGCTCTTATTATTTTTTTGCCCTTGGCCATTCTGTTTGCCTGTTTAGGCAAGGAAATATCTGTGAAATGATAACCCAATGGGTCATGGGTTGTAGGGTGTGTGTGTGTATGTGTGTGTGTACATTCTAATATTTTGAATGGTCTCTGAAGATCGTGAAAAATTAAAGATCTTCATATTTTCATATCTTATATCCTAAAATATGCCATTGGACAATTGAATATCACTTCCACTATAGTTGAGGTATGATGGCCAAGTTCTTTTTTTCTTCATCTTAGATCAGGGGTGTCAAACTGCTGGCCCGCAGGCCGACCGCATCACGACAAAACCGCGCCCACCCCATTGCTGGCAATGGGGAAAAAGCTCCGATATGTAGCGAGTTTGACATGTCTGTCTTAGATGCTAACATATTTTCACTATTCACCTAATGGTATGCTTGTAACACTTTTTTTTACATTGCACACAGTCACTTTCTATCTAAATATACAGAAGTCTAAACATAAGTCATCAAGTGTTAATGTGAACATGATTTTAGATAGTCATTTTCTAAATTTATTAGTTTTATCAAACTGTAGCATGACCAAGAATTGGACAGTATTGGAATGTCAAAGCTGCCTCAAGTCTAGTTTCCAGTGACTGAATTAAATGGAAGTAAGAAAGTACAACCTGGTTATAACTATAAAGAGAGCAAAACCTGTCCCACACATTCCCCTGAACATTAGTGTCAAGGTTCCTGTAATACAGGGCTTTTCAACCAGTGGTACGGGTACCACCTGTGGTATATTGGCACCTGACAGGTGGTACGCGGCCATCCTAGAAAAGTGGTAGCGGGGGAGCTGAACCGGCGGCAGCACCGCACAAGCCTGAGCGAGAGATGGCTGGAACTGCAGGGCTGTCAGGGCTCAGCGGAAGCGCCAGTATCAGCGCTTCTTCGGGGCTGTCAAGGCTCAGCGGAAGCGCCAGGATCAGCGCCAGACTCCAGCTGGAGCTCGGTGCTGATCCTGGTGCTTCTGCTGAGCCCTGAAGAAGCACCAATCACCTGGAAAGCAGCACTGATCCTGGCGCTTCTGCTGAGCCCAGAAGAAGCGCCGATCAGCTGGAATGTTGCAGCATCTCCAGGGTCTTGTGATTTACATTCAGATGCTTGGCAGCTGATTCATATTTATGACAGTCACAGTGTCCCAGGGTCATGTGAAGTGACCAAAACCTGCTGCAACCACCCAGCAGACGGGGGGAATAAAAACCAAACACCCCCCACCCCATCCCCACTGCCAATCCTCAACAGAAATGCTCACAACAATGAAAACCTCGGACAGGAGGAAGAGTGCGGCCAGGTGGGCAGGCAGGTGTCTTGCTCGGCTGTGGCTTGGAGGGCACTTTTTTCAGTGCCATTGTAACTTCAAACAGTCACTAAGCGAACTGTTGTAGGTTGAGGACTACCTGTACTTTATCACTTTTTTCCTTTTTTTTTTTTTTTAGTCATCAAGTTTTTGACACCTTGCTAGGCGACTGGTGGTACTCGGATATTGCCATATCCTAAAAGTGGTACAATGGGTGAAAAGGTTGAAAAGCCTTGCTGTAATACATAGGTCTTTCATTTCCTAAACCCATTAGCTAATAATAGGAGTATTTGCACTTGAGAGGAGAAACCATCCATCTCTGTAAACTGTGTTATTTCTATAACTTCAGTGGTATCACCTTTGGTTGATGAATGAAACAGAATAGAATTTAGGTAGCTGAAACCTAATATGAATTTAAAGACTATTGTAGACTACTCTAGATCAGGCTTTCTAAAGCTGAAATCACTAGAAGTTATGAGACTACAACCAAGGTGATGCTGGACGTTGCCTTGAAATTCTTGGGGTGGTAGTCTGACAGAACTAGTGGGCACCAAAGTAGGAAAAAAATGAGGTAAATAGCCACTGTGGTATTTGATAAACATTTCTCCATTTTGGTACTAGTTGGAAAAAATGAGTGAAGAGGAAATGACTGTTGGGAAATTACATTCTACATGTTGAAAAAAAAATCCTCATGAATAAAATATTTTAGAACCATGAGGACATTTTTGAGATAATTCTCAGCTGTAGAACAGCATGTCCTATTTGGAGCTTTCTCACAACATTGTGTTAGGGTCAATGATTTTTAGGTCTTTAGCATTTAACAGCCCAAATCTTTTAGGAGGCTAACTGAATTTATGTTTATGCATAAATCATGGTCAGCTTCTTCAGTTTCTCCCTTTTATGGTTGTTTATGTTTTATTTCAAGCAAAACTCATCATAGCAGCTGTATTTTGATCTACATTTGGTATGGTTATTCAAACATATTTCTAAATCCATGTGCTTCATTTATATATAATTGCCTTTTCTCAAGGTACCCTCCAGGTTGGAAATCATCTGGAATTACTCACAGGGATTGGGATCTCAGAAACTAGGAAATTCAACAGACAGAACAGGAGGCTAGATTTATTTTTGTAACTTTTTTTAAAAAAACAATATCTAACAATCTTCCAAAGCATCCTCAGGGCAAAAGGTAATTGCTTCATTTAAATTAGCAGTTGTCATTTCAAAACAGAGGCAATATCCCTCTTGGGCTGCTTGGCATAATATGGGAAGGGGATGTCTTACAAACCAAACAAAGGGTGTAACTACTTCAACTGAGTTAGAATGAGATGGAATTGTGATTTTAATTTGTTCAACACAGAATCTTTGTTGGTGGTGTTAGTTTGTACATTTATTTTTTAGTATTGTAAATTCTGCCTCTTTAATAATGATAGCTTTCTGTTAAGAATTCAGTCTTTCAGCAATGAGCCTCCATGGTTTTTAGATCTGTTTTTTCTCCAGCATGAGGATGGAGAATCCACCAATGGGTTTAGACTGCCTTCCTGCCCAATAAAGACTAAGTCTGTCAGAGTTGTCATGCCTCCTGCTGTGCTTGATGCTTCCCAGACACAACTTAGTCTTCAGCCCAACAGGACGCATCGTGTTGGCTCTGACAGATAGGCAGGTTGTATTTTTCCAATTTCCCTTGGTGGATTCTCCTTTCACCAACCCCACCAGCATTCTATCTCTCTGATAGAGACGGGGAGCTTAAGACTCAAATCGCTGATAACTCCCAGCTGATCGTCGGGGCTTTCCCCTCAGCCGCAGCACAGCTGAGCGTCGGCCTTCGGGCCTGCTCATAGGCCGTTCCCCTGCGTGGCCGCATTTTCGGGCAAGAAACAAACGGCGTACTTTCAGCAGCCCGAAAACGCTGGACAGCCCGAGGAGGCTTGAATAGGACGGCCAGCCCTCCGCAGCCGAAATAACACCCAAACCGCTGCGATCGCTGCCGCAGAGCAGCTGACTGTTGGCATATTCCCTTTTTCCCGCTGCGCAGCTGAGCGTCGGCTCCTGATCCGCCCACGGGCCACTTTTCTGCGTGGCCACTATAGGCGACAGCCGGTCCCTCTGCATACATTGCAGAATGCTCCCGGCAACCGTAAATTGTCAACGTACTGGCTTATATCCTCACTGAGGCCCTGGTTTTTGGCGCGTGAATCGCGGCCGCCATTTTATACACGAGAGGCCTGACGGGGACGGCCCGAGCAGACAACAGTCACTTCCAGGGCGAGCTGAAGGCCGATTACAGAGGCCATTCAACAAAATCGCGAGGCCTGAATCTCGGTCTGTTCAGAGGCATCTGAAACAGGTCCAGGCCCCTCAGGCCAGAAAGGCCACCTCGCCCAGTTCAAGCGGCAGCCAGTTTGCGGCCCTGGTAAAGCGGCCATTTTGCAACCTAAGAGCTGCCATTGGGCCCTGCAAACCCAGATTCTGGTTTGGCATCGAACACCCCAGGGCAATATACGCCAGGCCTCGGTGAGGAAGACATCTATTAGCGTGAGCTGGCACGCCCCTTGGCACCGCCGCCACCACCTAGGCTCTGTGTGCAGGCACGAATCACTCTGTGATTGCCGCCACCAATAAGGAGAGGAGTGTGCAGGCACGTATCACTGAGGTGATTGCCGCCACTGATCAGTCAAAGTGTGTGCCGGCACTTGCTGATTGCGGTCCAACCGCCACTGAGAGGAACAAGGTGTGCAGGTGCTCACCCATTGGGTCTTGCTGCCACCAGATGCCCAGTAACACGCCATTGTGCATCACGGCATTGTCAGCCACTCGGAGCCTTAAGGGGGCGTAGGAGCGGTCAAGTGAATTGCAAGCCCCAGAGCTTTCACTGGTCATCAGCCTCTGCTGCATCATCAGCCGGGTGCTCTGCTCCTGCTCCTGAGATATACCAAGGCCACAGGCCACTGTTTGCAATGGCTGACAGCGCAGTTCCTCAGTCTGCGCAAGGCACCCCCGGCATTCCCGCTTCAGGGAAGTGCAAGTCCTCCAAGTTGGAGGCAGCAGGAAAGATTAAGGCTAAGGGCAAGGCCAAGGCCATTTTTGGCAAGAGGAGTTCTAAGGCCGCTGAAAGGGAAGATGGCAGGAGACATACGGCTTTGGAAAAGCAGTTCTCCAGGGCTCAGCGGCTAAATGCAGGGGACCAGACACATGTTCCCCTGGCCCCTCAAGAGAGCTGCCTCTTCAACCCCCAACTGGTCCCATCCGGCCCTCCAGTCCAACGGGCCTGGTCCCCGCAATGCCCAACAGGACAGGGTGAAACTCTGTTTACCGATCGCAGGCCAAGCCCCCAAATAGTGGCTTCCCCGCCAAGGGTTCGATCAGCACCTGAAGCCACATTCACACTCACAGCGGCTGGACTTCGTCCCCCTGAGCCTCGGGGTGGGTCCCGAGCAGCTCCAGGCGCTACTCGCCCAAGCATACGCCCAGGGCATGGCCTCCTCTTTCTACCAGAACCCCAGGCCCGAATTTGTCATGCCCGCTGTTCCACCACAATTACGGGCGGAAATTCCAGAATACCCGGAATCTGTTTATTCAGATCATTCCTCTCAAGCACGGGACTCAAGTTCCAAGGAGTACGGGTCAGCGGGCTTTCAATTGTCAGAGGATGAGGAGTCGGCTCCAGACCCCTCTCCCTTCATTAGGCTCTTTGACCCAGTCCTGTTTAAGTCGCTCCTACTGAAGGCGACTACCTCAGCTAATATTTGCCCCGAGCAGGAACCACAACCGGTTCCCTCCAATAGCCAGGACACAAAGCCGCTCTTCTCCGAACCATCAGTTATGGAGAGACACATCCCTTGCCCCCCATTTTTCCTGGACACTATCCGAAAACAATGGGAGACTCCAGGCATCCTCCCAACACCAGGGGGAACGGATACGAAACTGTTCACAGTTGCCCCGGCCTTGTCGGAGCTCCTGGAGGTTCCAAAAGTGGATGAGTCATTAACATCTATCCTTTCCTCCTCCACCGTGTCAGGTGATATGGCTGAGGCCTTGAGAGCAGAGGACAGAAAGTCAGAATTTTCTTTGCGCAGGTCTCACCTAGCATCGGCATGGTCGGTGAAGGCGTCCACATTTACCTCCTTCTTTGCCAGGATGTCCATCATCTGGCTTAGGGAACTCCAGGCCATGATTCCCCCGGATCAGGTTCATGCCCACCAGAATCTGGGTAAGTTATTGGCCACATCTGAGTACATGGCGGACACATCACTTCATGCCGCCAGGTTTTCAGCACGATCCATAGCCGCTAATGTCGCAGTCCGCAGGCTCCTATGGCTAAGCAATGGCGAGCGGACCTAAAGGCAAAGTGGCGTTTGGCATCCGCTCCCTACAGGGACGGACACCTCTTTGGGGAGGCACTCAACCCTTATCTGGTCGAAAATAGGGACAAACGCAAAGTGTTGCCCCACCTCAACAGATGGTCGGACAGGCGAACCATCCTGTATCCGTGGAGGCCGCCCTTCCGCCCGGGACCAGGAGCAGAATGGGCTCCTTCGTCTCGTCCCCTTTTCCCCAGACCTGGCCGCCAGCCGGACCGTCCAGCCCCCAGGCCTAGGCAACAATTTCAGAACAAGTGGGGCGCGGGAGGCCGTCCTTTTAGAAGAAACAAATGACTCAAGGACGGACCTCCCCATTGGCGGCAAACTCACCTTCTTCACACAAGAATGGGAGGCCACTATCACAGACACCTGGGTGCTCAACACCATCAGGTGCGGCCTCATCCTAGAGTTCCTGTCGCATCCACCGGACCAGTTCGTCTCTTGTCCTACCCCAAGGAATCCGGTCAAAATAAGACTCATGAGCGAAGCCATTCACCACTTGTTGGAAATCAGGGCCATCGAGCCAGTGCCGGCTGGCCAAACACATCGAGTGTTTCTATTCCATCCTCTTCGTGGTCCCAAAGACTTTGGGAAGGTGGAGAGCGATTCTCGATCTGAAGGGACTAAACTCTCATCTTGTGTACAAGAGATTCAAGATGCAGTCCATTCTGGCCAGCATCAGAAGGCTCGATTTCCTCGCATCCATCGACCTCACGGAGGCATACCTCCACGTTCCCCTCTTCCCCAACCATCGGAGGTTCCTCAGATTCTGTTACGGGTCCCACCACTACCAATACAGGGCCCTACCATTCGGACTATCGTCCGCCCCGAGAGTATTCACAAAGATCCTGGCAGCACTGGTCGCCCACCTAAGGATGATTCTTATCCGGGTCCAATGTTACCTGGACGACATCCTTATTCTGTCCTCCTCCCTACAGCAGGCCCGGTGGGACCTAAGCCTAACCGTCCAGACCCTTCATGCCCACGGCTTTTTGGTCAATTTCCAGAAGAGCCAAACAGATCCCTCGAATCGCATCCTTCACCTAGGAGCGATTATAGACACCAACCTCTGTATGGTCTACCTGTCCCCGGAACGCCGGGACAGCATTTGGTCCCTGATCAGACAGGTACGAAGGGAACGTACAACCATACTGGCCTCACTTTCCCGACTACTAGGCAAGATGGTCTCTTGCATGGGGATAGTGCCATGGTCCAGGCTACACTTCAGAACCCTCCAATGGTTTTTACTCCCGTACCAGAGGCAGGGCACCAGTGCATCCAGCCAGAGGGTCAGGGTTACCTCCTGAGTCCTGGACTCCTTCCGGTGGTGGACATCCCCAGCTGTAGCCAGGGGCTCCTTATTCAAGGAACTGGACAGAATCACCTTAACAACAGACGCCAGTCTGTTTGGCTGGGGAGCACACCTAAATTCTCACTTAGCACAGGGTCGATGGTCACATGCGGACCTCAGCAACAATATAAACTGGCTGGAGCTCAGAGCCATCCATCTGGCACTGCTACGCTTCAGCGACAAAGTGGCGGGACAACATGTCCTAGTGCTCACGGACAACGTGGCAGCAAAGGCCTGTGTGAAGAGGCAGGGGGGCACTCGGTCCAGGGCACTAATGGCCGAGGCCCAATCACTGAGTACTTGGGCAGAGGCCAATCTCTCCTCCTTAAAGGCAGAGCACATTTCGGGGAGGCAAACCGACAGGCGGACTCACTGAGCCGGTTAACAATGGACCATTCCGAGTGGCGCTTGCACCCCGACCTATTCAGGGAAATCTCGGAGAGGTTCGGACTTCCAGTGTTGGACTTATTCGCCTCCCCGGCAAATGCCCAGCTCCCGAGGTTCTTCTCCAGGTTCCCGTCTCCAGGGGCGGAGCGGACGGACGCGCTCCGCAGCCCATGGCCCCAGGGTCTGCTCTATGCCTTTCCCCCTCTTCCACTGCTCCCGGCTCTAATCCGGAAGATACTGCAGGAGGGGGCGGAGGTGATAGTGGTTGCACCACATTGGCCGAGACGGCTGTGGTTTGCTGACCTCGTGGGTCTCTCCATCTCCCCACAGTGGAAGATTTCCCCAGAGCAAGTGGCTCTCAACCAGGGGACTCTACAGCACCCAGAACCACAGCACCTCCAATTAGCCGTCTGGTATTTGAACGGCAGCTCCTAGCCTGAGAGTCATATCCTGCGGGCGTAATCTCCCTAATTCAGGCCTCCAGGCGCCCCTCAACTAACAGAATTTATGACTCCTCGTGGAGGAACTTTTGTAGTTGGTGCTCAAAGAACCACCTTGACCTCTCGGCAGTCACGATCCTGAGAATCCTTGAATATTTACTGGAGGGACTCAACAAGGGCCTGTCGCCTAGTATCATCCGCAGGCAGGTGGCGGCTTTGTCCACAGTACTCACCTGTGATAATTCTATGCCCTTGGCTCAGCACCCAATGGTGCGGTCCTTTATCAAGGGCGCAACTAACACCAAACCACCCGTGGTTCATTGTTATCCCTCTTGGAATCTCCCACGGGTTTGCAGGCCCTCACCTTGTCACCATTTGAGCCCATTAGGACCTGTTTACTGCAGTTCTTATCCATGAAGGTGGCCTTTCTCATCGCCGTAATGTCAGCTAGACGCATCTCAGAACTGGCTGCTCTCTCGGTCAGAGAGGACCTATGCGTCTTTCACAGCGATAGAGTGGTCCTCCGACTGGACCCGGCCTTTATACCCAAGGTGAACTCCTTGTTCCACAGGTCACAGGAGGTGGTCCTACCAAATTTCTGTCCCCAGCCTTCTCACAACTTAGAACGTCGCTGGCACACCTTGGACGTTAGAAGGGCGTTGCGCCACTATCTCAAAAGGACTTCAGCCTTTCGCAAATCGGAAGCGCTTTTTGTCTCATTCCAGCCTTCTTCCATGGGGCAGAAGGTCTCATCATCTACCATAGGCAGGTGGATCAGGGCTTGCATTGCCAGAGCATACCAATCGCAGTCCCTGCCACTGCCAGGCCGTATCACTGCTCACTCTACCCGCAGCGCCGCTACATCGGCAGCGTGAGCAACGCAGGCACCCATTGGGGATATTTGCAGGGTGGCGACCTGGTCCTCGCCTTCCCCGTTTGTGAGACATTACAGGCTGAACAAATTCGCCTCTGCAGAGGCATCATTTGGCCGGAGAGTACTCCAGCAAGTGGTATCATCGAGTGGGACACAGGTCCTGACTGATTCCCTCCCATAGGGACAGGACAGCTTTGGTATGTCCCATTGGTGGATTCTCCATCCTCATGCTGGAGAAGGGGCGTTGTCTTACCTGAACGCCTTTTCTCAGCATGATGATGGAGACTCCACGCCCCTCCCCTTTGGGCCTGTCAAGTCCTGTGTCAGGGGCAAAAGAGAGCCAACACATCGGACTATCGTCAGCAGCTTGGAAAAATACAACCTGCCTATCTGTCAGAGCCAACACGATGCGTCCTGTTGGGCTGAAGACTAAGTCGTGTCTGGGAAGCATCAAGCCCAGCAGGAGGCGTGACAACTCTGACAGACTTAGTCTTTATTGGGCAGGAAGGCAGTCTAAACCCATTGGTGGAGTCTCCATCATCATGCTGAGAAAAGGCATTCAGGTAAGACAACGCCCCTTCTCTAGCAGTATTGTCTCATACTGCTCCAAGGCAGACTGTAGACAAAGAGAGTAAAGAAAAGTGGGATGTAAAATAAGTAGGCATACTTATCTTGAAAAGAAAAGAAATACCTTTTTCTACATTGGACTGAATTTATCAGTACCCTTACTTAAAATATTGACATTTCCTTGTGTTTCCTCCCACTATTTTTACAGTCTATATTGCTCCATACCTGAGTCTTTAAAATGTTTTCCTTGATTATTCTTAGAGTGGAGGGAGGATTTATTAAGATATCAAATAAAATGAATCCTCAGATTCCTTTTTTATTTTTAACTTTCATCAGGCCCAATTTTTGCTTTCCCCCCCTTTGAGTTGTAGTTACATTCAGTCATGTAGACCATCAGTTGGGCAGTTGAAATATGCTTAAATGCAACAGTGCTCACATAATGGGTTTTCATTGTAATATCATATTTAAAGGAACTGCTATTGCTTATATAATACAGTACTAATTTTTATTTTGAGATTTATTCAAGAGCTAATCATGTTTTGCTAGTTTGAAAAATTCTAGCAGAGAAGTTAAACATGATCATTATTGTTGTATACAGAAAGAGAAATGAAACTAATACGCTAGGAAATAAAACAAAGTGCGTTGTTATTAGATCTCTTAAAGGCTTTGCTAAATCTCATAGCATTTGCTCCAAGAATCTACTAGGATTGTGCAGAGTTTCAGATTCAAAGCGGAAAAAGTGCTTCTTAGAATGCTCTAGGTACTCTCAAACATCTGTAAATCCTTAAAGCAGCTGGATCTTTCCCTGGGAAGGCGTGACTGCCCTCTGGAACAGTGAATGCAGCCTTTGCAAATGTAAATATATACATCATTTACAGTACTAGACAAATCATGTGAGTGTCTTGACATTCCTAGGCAATATACAATCCAGTATAATAATATAATTTAAATAATAAAATAAATACCCAGTTTTGATTGCTATATTTAGATTTAGATGTTAGATATTTATATAAATTATAAATTAAATTCTTGTATCCAAGCAAGATTCATTATGCCATGAATTTGTAAAATCCTTTTTACTTCCTTCTGCTACCACTTGGTCTGAATTCAATTTATTTAAACTATTTGTAAACCATTTTCGCAATGTTTAATGTATTTTAGGCTATCCAAACTATTTTTCATATTTTTATGAGTCTTACATCTTCTAATATGTCTTTTTATAGTTGTTTAATTGCAGAAGTCTTCTAACGCATAATTTAGAAGCTCGTAAATATGCTGTTAGTTTAAAGTTGCATTCTACTAGTTTCGTCCAGTCACTTTGAATCAGGAAATTTGAATTAGGGCAGTGTTCAAACCAGAGCTGGCAAATGGCTTGTCAAAAATTTTCCACAAAATTTGTGGGCTGTAGACATTGGATGGCTAATTTTTCTGAGCTTTCCAGAAGAAACTTTCCAGGTAGTTCATGGTCCTTGGTGTGACACTGTTTTGGACTCATATCTACTTATGCTCAACTGTGAAATCTTGATAGATATAAAGGCTGTCCTGCTAATGAAAAAATTTCAAAGCTGCGTCTCAACAATTTGCATGTGATTTCTTTTTTTATATATATATACCAAGTTTTATTGAATTTTTTTGTTTTACAACCAAGTGCTTAGGACTCATCGTGGAGATAGGGCACTCCATAGAACAAAATAGAAAATATAATCATACATAAACAATTTAAGTTACTTCTTTAAAATTTCCCTCTCTATTTTATCAATCAAGAAAAAAAAAAAACAGAAAAAAAACCAAAACTATCAATAATATTTCCACCCGTTTTCGAGCTTAATTAACTATTAACATATTCCAATTTGGCATTACATAAACATACAATTCGGGTATCCATATAATACAGATTATTCCTAACCTATACATATTACTCCAATTATTCACTTTATACTTCTCAGCTAAATTCTATCTCTTATTCTATTCTATTTCACATACATATTTTATAAATGAACATAACTTTTAAGTTTTTTTTTAAAAACATTTTACATTAGCCTAAATTATTTCTAAGTATTTCTAAAGTAAACATATATATATATATATAGAATATAGAAAACCCGAATTACCAAAGACCTACATACAAACACCCGTGAAAACCTCAGAAAATATATATATATATATATATATATATATATATATATATATATATATATATATATATATTCTGAGGTTTTCATATGTAGGTCTTTGGTAATTCGGGTTTTCTCCCGTGTAAAATTGAAAGTGTCTTGGCAACGTTTCGACGAAGTCCTTCATTCGTGCTTCTAGGAGCAATGTGTGATCGCAGCTGTTTCTTCCTTTTAACTGCCAGTGGAGGTATGAACTGATTGGATGGGAGCTTGGCTGTGTTCTGATTGGGTGGAGGTGTGTTCTGATTGGTTAGGGGCTTGGCTGTGCTCTGATTGGATGGGGGGTTGGCTGTGCTCTGATTGGATGGGGGTGTGCTCTGCTTGGGTGGGGGCCCTGTTGTGCTAGGATTAGTCTGAGTTGCAGGGGAATTTGAGATGGAGAGCTGCATTGCTGTAGTTTGGCTTCGCGTTCGTGGTCGTGCCACATCTTCAAGGTGGGTGTCGGTTTGCTTCACGTATGGAATGGAGGGGTTTAAAATGGCCAATGATGCAGCTGTGGTCTGGTTTCTGGTCCGCGGTCGTGCCTCATCATCGGTGCGGGTTTGAGTCTGCTTTTTGCGTGGATGTGTGGTGGTGACATCATGTGTGGTCTTCGTGAGTGTGGGTCCAGTGTCGCTCCTTGTGCTAGGGATTCGTCTGTCAATAAGGCTGGGTTTCCAAATGGCTGGTAGGCGGGAGGTTTCATCTCGTTTATTCATGCTGTTGTGGGCGTTTTTCTATCTCGATGGCTCTCTGATTATTCTGTTGTTAAAGTTCAGTTTTGGCAATAGTTCTGGTATTTTTTAAAGTCAATTTTATGTCCTGTGGCTTTGAGGTGTTGGACCAGGGAGGAAGTTGGTTCCTCTTTTTTGACTGAGTTCTTGTGTTCTTCAATGCGTGCGCTTATTCTTCTGTTGGTTTGTCCGATGTATGTGGTGGGGCAGGCGGTGCATGGGATTTCATATACTCCTTAATTTTCTAACTCAATTTTGTCTTTGGGGTTTCTTAGGATGGTAGATATTTTCCGGTTTGTGCAGAATGCTGTCTTGATGTTGTGTTTGTGGAGGATCTTGCTGATTTTGTCTGTGGTGCCTTTTATGTATGGGAGGAGGGCTTTGCCGTTTTCTTGTCTATGTCTTGGATTTTAGTGGGGGTTTCTTTTTGGATTAAGTTGGTAATCTTATTTCTTTGGAATCCGTTGGATGTTAGTACATTAGTGAGAGTGTGTAGTTTCGGTTTTTTTAGGTGTGTTCGTCAGCTAAGCTTTTGTTCTCGAGATGAGTGTCTTGGCTACGGAGTTGATCTGTGCTGGGTGGTGGTGTGAGAGTGCGTGCAGAGGCGTTTGTGTGTGTTTTCTTCTGGTAGAGGTGTGTCCTAGGGAGCCATTGGATTTCTTGTAGAACTAAGACATCCAGGAAGGGACAGTTGCTTGTTAGCTTCTGTTTCCATGGTGAACTGTATTTTGGGGTGTAGGCTGTTGAGGTGTGTGAGGAAGTTGTCTAGTTTTTCTTTCCCATGTGGCCAGATTATGAAGGTGTCGTCTACCGTATCTGAGCCAGAGTTTGGGTTTATGATCAATTTTTCTAGAGCTTGGGTTTCAAAGTGTTCCATGTAGAGGTTTGCAATGACAGGTGAGAGGGGTGATCCCCATGGGTGCTCCTTCTATTTGTTTGTATTTTTGTCCGTTGTAGATGAAGTATGTGTTGGATAGGCAATGGTTGGTCAGATCTAGGATGTGCTTGGGGGGGTTATATTTGTTTTGATAGCTGTCAAGGCTTCTTTGATTGGCACTTGGGGTGGAAGAGGGAAATGACATCAAAGCTCACGAGTAGGTCCGCTGGGCTGTAAGTTTTTGTTTCTTTATGATCTATGAATTGGAATGAGTTTTTTACGTGTGAGGTGATGGATTCTGCATAGGGTTGTAGTTGTTTGGCGAGAAATTTGGCTAGGTTTTGGAGAGGTGACCTATGGAGCTGACTATGGTCTAAGTGGGGTTCCTTCTTCGTGTATCTTGGGGAGACCATAGAGCTTAGGGCATCTGGATGATTTTTCCTCTGGGAATGATTCTTTTGTGGATCTCTTCGCTGATGGGGAGGCTTTTATTTGGATCTAGTGGTTTTTTCCAGGTAGGTGGTGGGATCTGTGTTAAGGGTTTGTATGTGGAGTCCTGGAGTAGTTTGTTATTTTTGGTTTGGTAGTCAGATTGTTCATACACCGTGGCGTTGCCCTTGTCTGCTGCGTAGGATTATTATGCTGGTGTCTTTAGGTTAATAGCAAAAAGCAGAACTTCAAACCCGCCACGATGATGAGGCACGACCCCGTGGACTAGAACCAGACCAAGCTGCAGCATTGGCATTTTAACCCTCCATTCCATACGTGAAAGCAAACTGACACCCACCTTGAAGATGTGGCAACGACACGAACGCGGAAGCCAAACTACAGCAATGCAGCTCTCCTCTCAAATTCCCAGCAACACTCAGGAATAAAAAAAATTACTAGCAAAAGGGCCCCACCCAAGCAGAACACACCCCATCCAATCAGAGCACAGCCAACCCCCCATCCAATCAGAGCACAGCCAAGCCCCTAACCAATCAGAACACACCTCCACCCAATCAGAACACAGCCAAGCTCCAATCAGAACACCCAATCAGAACACAGCCAAGCTCCAATCAGCTGCGATCACACATTGCTCCTAGAAGCACGAGGCCGAAGAGACACCAGCCTGAAGATGACGAATGAGACTTCGTCGAAACGTCGCCAAGACACTTCCAATTTTACGCGGGAGAAAACCCGAATTACCAAAGACCTAAATAAAAATAAATAAATAACCTTTATTGTCATTTTTTATATTGTGGGCACAATGGCACACATAAAAAAATGAAATTTAGTTGCCCGCTCTCAAAGTGAAACATATACATGACACACACCTAAACATACTATGTACAACATATATATAGACCCACATCCCTACATATACATAGCAAATAAATATTAAATACTGTCCATCTGGAATATATAACGCAAGGAGGAAGTTTGAGAGTTCGCAAGGTTAATGCTGTATGGAATGAAACTATGGCTGAATCTGGATGTTCTGCTACGGATACCACGAAGCCTCCTCCCAGAAGGTAACAAGGAAAACAGGTTGTGAAGAGGATGTGTAGTGTCCCAGAAAATCTTGCGGGCCCTGCTCAAGCAACGCTTCTGTGCTATGTCCTGGATGGTAGGGAGGGAACTGCCAATGATCTTTTCGGCCATCCTCACCACACTCTGCACCGCCTTCCTGTCTGAAGCAGTGATGCCTCCAAACCAGACTGTGATGCTGTATGACAGGATGCTCTCGATTGTCCCCCTGTAGAAAGTGGTCAGGACAGGGGAAGGAAGATGTGCTTTTCTCATGCGGCGCAGAAAATGCAGGCGCTGCTGTGCCCGTTTCACCAGTTTCTCACTGTTTAGCGACCAAGTCAGCCTACTCGTTAGCTGCACACCCAGGAATTTGATGCTGGTAACCATCTCCACAGGTGAATCATTAATGCACAGAGAAGTGTGGCTGTGCCTGCCTTTTCTGAAATCAACAATGATCTCTTTGGTTTTTCTAGTATTTAAAACTAGGCTGTTTTCTTTACACCAGTTCACCAACCCCTCAACCTCCTTGCAGTAAGCTTCCACCTTGTCATCCTGAATAAGGCCCACTACTGTTGTATCATCTGCGAACTTCACAATATGGTTGGTGGCAAACCTAGCACAGCAGTCATGGGTCAACAGGGTGAACAGCAGCGGACTTAAGACGCAGCCCTGAGGAGAACCTGTGCTCAAGAAAATGGTATTTGAGGTATTTGTTCCAACTCGCACATATTGGGGCCTGTTGGTAAGAAAATCCAGAATCCAGTTGCACAAAGGAGTGTTTAAGCCTAAATATTTCTCCACTATATTCTATTTCCTATACTCTATCAAACATTTTTATAAATCAGTCCAATCTTCAATCATTGCAAGTAAAAATATCAGTAATATTTCACCAATCTCAATACAACTCCTTTAGTTTTAACTTTTCCAATTTTCCATAATTGCCATTCCAGACCATAATCAAATCCATAATTCACATCAATATTAACTCAGACTAAAATCTTAGACCTTAGAAATCTCAAAAATATTAGCTCACTTGAAGTCTCTAAAAACCATTTTACCCGTCAAATAAAGTTTTAACACTCATTTTTAAACCTAATTCTAGCTTTCTTTTTATGCCAAGCAGGTTTCCACAGTAGGGCCTTTAGCTCCTCCCATCTTAATATTTGACTATACACATTTTCCCACAGTTGCGTCTGATCATAGTCTTCTTCTCTTTTTCCCAATATTGTCTGCACTATGTAATCAGTCTTAGTCAGTATGGTGATTATTCGTTGTTTGTATATATTGTCAGCATTTTTAATGCATGTGATTTCTTGAGATGGCAGCTTATTATGATTTGTAAATAAAAATGTATTAAATATGAACTGCAATTTTGAAAGGAAAAAAAAGGCTTGTTATGTCTTATAATGATATATACAGACAGATATATCCAAAGTTGGAAATTCACTGCCAAATGCAGATATACAAGAAAATATTTATTGGAGTTCTCTCCATTTTTCCTGTTGTGTTATATAGAATAAATCTATTTGTCTTTCTATCACGCCTACCTGTCTTCTTCAAGAAGTTAACAAATTCCAACTGCCTTTTAAGTTTGGGGCAGAGCCATAGAAAAAAGTGCTGATTGTCTGTTAATCTTCTAGTCAGGATATAAAAAAGGAAATACTTGTTTTGCATTTTTGGGGAGTGTGAAAACAAGATATGCAAGGAACCACAGCTAGTCCAGGTATCAATATGATTTATTTGGTTTTGATTTTGTGCAAATGTGAGAAAACCCAATTTATGACTTAATGTTAAGCATGAATCAGACAATTATAGCTTCAGCGTGGATTAGTTTGAGCTACAAACCTACCTATGGTGTTCAAGCATCATAAGTTGGTTATGCTCCCAGATGTACATTATGCAGCATCACAAATGGTAAAACTTCAAAAATATTTTTTTTTATAAAATAACCAAGAGATCTTGTTGCAATAAATCCATATCAAAGAAAATCTAAGTTGGATATTGCTTAGTATTTTATTTCTTTCTTGTACTCTAGAAATATCACAAATTAATATTTACTCTCATTAATGAATAATTAGAACTTAAATCTTCTTCCAGTTTAAAAACTCAAATGGGTACTGTTTGTAAATTCCTCTGAAACTATTAAAAGAAAATGTGCTAATGAAATGTACTGCATAAATGTTTTGGAACACAAGCAGTTTTCATGTCTTGTTCAAGGGAATGCCCTGTGGAGCATCGGTTTTTTTGGATGTTTTTTTCTAGCTGAAGAAAAAATGGTCCAGGGAAACCAATGATTTGACTCCCCTGATCCAAGAATACAAATAATGTGGACTTCCATCATCTATTATTTATCAAAAATTTCTAATAAATCTTAAGTGGCTTTAAAAATCTATATGGAAGATACAAGTTTTAAATAAAGCTTTGCAGACTGCAAATAATAGCAAGTAGCCCTTTTAAAAGCAGAAGGGGAAAATAATATTCTAGAGTTTTGCTGATTTTTAATTCAGACACATTTCTATTTTTGCAGTAGTTTCCCTTTTCATGCTTTCAGGCATTCTGATATTTTAAGTACATAAAAGAGGCACAAGACTCCAGTCTCACAAAGATTACCAATCTGTTTCCTGTTTTTGAAATCTATAAGCAGTTCTTTGTTTGGCTTGTAATGGGACCCTTAGTTTGGTGCAAGGGGAAGGGAGCTGGATAATTGTTTGTTCTCCAAAGTATAAAGTGCAACCATAAAAGATATTTTAAAGTGCTTTTTGTGTTGCTGCACTGAGATGCTCCTGGCAATAGCTGTATAAAACCTAGTACTGAAAAATGAAGAGGCTTCATCTTTGCCTGAAGTGAATCAGTTATGAGGTATCCTTTCTTCTTTAAATAAAAACTCACTGTAACAGCAAATTATGAAGCGTATTTTCTAAGAGCCCAGGGCAAAGTGCACATCAATAATGGAACTATGCCAAGGTCTATCAACTCATGTCATGGCAGTGTATACAGGCGTCAATATGACGCCAATCATACTATACCATAATAATTACCTAGAATGATTGCTTAGAAAACAAGTAATGATCTTTTTCTAGAATGCTGCGCTTTTTCAGTGACTTTGTTGACAAAAGGACATTAGTCTTGGCTCTGCTTATGATCCTGGGCATCTCTGTGCTGGGCCTGCCAATTTAGGAAATTATGTGCAATTCTGGTACTAAGCCATGGCACCATGTGATAACCCGAATGTATTCTCATAAGTCTCATAAGTCTCTAAACACCACTTTGTTGTAAGTTTACAGCGCAATCAATACTCTCCAGTTGTTTTGAGCTGCCTGTGATTGTAGGAAATGAAGGATATGGCCCTGTGTAACATGAATATCGTTCTGGCAGGCTGACACCTTAATTACTAGAACAAAATAATTGTTCATGTAAACACTTAAGAGAAGGAAGTAGGAAAAGAATCTAACAAGAGCACAGATTTATATTTAGATCATCCTGTTATCACTGGCTTTTACATAAGGACAAAATTGCAAAGAAAAAGACTATAAAACTGCCGTTTGTCTGAGTAGTTTTTTCTGTTCTGTGTGAATGAAAGAGTTCAACAAAGTAGTATGAGCTTTATGGGCAGGAGATACCAACTTAGTCTCCAGTCTTTAGAGGGAACAATCCTTTCTTGAGCCTTGAGAGACCTGACTTCACATTGCATACCTTTGCAACTAACCAGTAGCTGACCTTTGTAAATAAAATGTGAAGAGAACTATCCTTATGTCGCTAAACAAACCTTTGTTCTCTTTGTGGCTAAACATCCTCTAGTGCAGGGGTAGGCAACCTCGGCTCTTTTATGACTCATGGACTTCAACTCCCAGCTATGCTGACTCGGGAATTCTGGGAGTTGAAGTCCATGAGTCATAAAAGAGCCGAGGTTGCCTACCCCTGCTCTAGTGTAATGCTTGTTTGAAGAATCCTTCCACAGCTTGTGTCTAAGTTATTAACAATAATTATATAACTTTTGAAATGTTTATAAGAGATATTTGACAGTTCATCACTCTTTTGAGAAGACTAGTAAGAATACAACTAAGACTGATGTATTGGCATTGTGATCCAAACTGCTATCTAAAATGTATCTAGTATTTTACAATTGTTGGGTTATAAGGAAGAGATCTGTAGGAAGTGAGCAGCATTTTCTTTAGATTTTCCTTGGGTTAGTTTTGGATACAATAAAGAAAACCTAGGAATGCTTTGCACATGAACTTCTCATGTATAATGTCAGGTGGGTTTCACAATATAAAAATTTGTTCCACTTTGGTCCCTTCCATATGGATTGTTTTTCAACTTCTGTAACTTCCCAGCTAGCATAACAAAGGCTGGGAAGATATGCCATGTAGTTGAAGAAGCTCCCATAGTATCATTTAAAATCTGACAATTTAAGGAAGAGCTTTCTCTAATATTAAGGAAACTCTTAATGTTGTAGAAAACTAGGGAAGTGGGTATGGTTCAGATAATGTTATTAAGAATGGATGGGTCCATTGTGTATCATTAGAGCAGAGAAAAAAATAGTTAATGAAAATTCCAAGGTAGATCTAGAGAAAGAATTGTTTAAAGTGAGAGGATACACTTTTTTAAAAAAAAAGGTAAAATGATTAGAAAGCACTTCATCATAGTGATGTTGCTCTGCTAATGGCATCTGGCTACCTAGTTACTGCTGTCTCCTAATATTCTTGAAATGTTCACATGATAAAGCTACACAAATGCAAGGCATGTATTAATTAGTTTATCTTTTGATAATAGTTACAGCCTACAAAGGAACAAACAAGTAGTAGTGGCATGTGTGTTTCTTTGTGTGGTAAAATGTTTAAAAATGCTAGTGGGAAAAACTGTTTAATCATTAGCAAGCGGCATTAGATCTTCCCTTGACCAGTATGTCATTTGTTTTTTGAAACTGCACTGAAAGATACCTAAAACAGAAATCAGAAATATTTGCTCTGAAGAATACTGCATTATTATGTGAAGTTGTCAGTGAGATCAGATCAAGCAGTAAGTGTATGAAATTCAGTACCGTGGTTTATTATGGAACTTTTATTTCATCTAGTGGGACTAAATGCTAACTCCTCTTTTTGTGAATATTTTCAGCAGCAGCAAAAGTCAGTTTAGTAATTTTTCAGTGCCAGTTTTACAAATGCTTCCTTCTGCAGGAAGCATTCCTCTCAGTCCAACCAGATTTCATTAAGTTTTAGGGAGGTTGGAATGTAGCTAAATCTGGTTGACTGTATGGTATCTTACAACAGTGTTCCCACTAGGTGGTTGCTGTTTGAGGATATCCTAGAACAGATGGCATCATCTTCTAGCTGATGTTGGGTGATCTTGAAAACTCAGGGAGGGCTAGTATTGGATTGTAGATCAGAAAAACAACTCAGAAAGGAAGAAAAAAAAAACTAAGAGCAAACAACTTCTGAATTATTGCCCAGGAAATATGCTCTTGAAATCATTTTATCAATATGACAGGTAAGAAATATTGTTTTGCTTCAATTGCTACTAGGAAAGTGGGTTTTTTATAATTCTTATAGCAGTGATGGCGAACCTTTTAGAGACCGAGTGCCCAAAAACCGCCCCCTGCCTGCTCCGCCCCCGCCCGCCCCCTGCCCCGCCCGCCCGGCCACGTACTGCCTCCATGGCCCGCCACAGATCACCCAGGCAGCCCTGCAGCGTCATGGCAGCCACGCCCTCTGCCCACACCTGCAGCATCATCTGCATGCTATGGGGCGCAAGGGCGGAGTCTTGTCCCTGCTGCCCAGCTATGTCCTTCGCTGCGCTGCTCCGTGCGGGCTGCGCCCGGGGCCGACTCTCCTCCAGGGGGGCTGCTGGTGAGGGGGCTGCAGGGGGAGGCAGGGCTGGGGCAACGGTGCACATGCCCACAGAGATGGCTCCGAGTGCCGCCTCTGGCACACGTGCCATAGGTTCGCCACCACTGTCTTATAGCAAAGTAGATGACCATATTAAACTCAGAGGTCTACTAGTTCATTTTGTGATGACTGATTTTGTTGGGGTCTTTGATGGGAACCCCAAGTCAGAAAAAAAGGTGCAGTAACAAAATAAAAGTACAGAGCAGTAGCAGAAGATATCATTTGGGGGGGGGGGAGGGAGAACATTCTCAGTATTAAGAGGTGTGTGTTTTTTTTAAGAATATTTTTGTTCTCATTCTCTCTACAGTGTCACTTTTCAAATTTTAGAAGCCAAGTGTTTTGCTAGTTTTAATCTATACTTTCTGAGAATTAAGCTACCATTTCACTGTTAGGACTGGAAAAACCTGTCATGAACAAATTTCATGTGCGCTTCTTAAAAATTCAACTTTTTTCATTTGTATCACATTTTTAAAGAAAACCAGATGGAATTCCATTTAAAACTGTCATCTCAAATGCAGTTGCTAGAATATCTAGGGAGACATTGAATGGTTCTTCAGAGGGTGATAATCAAGAAGTCTGCAGGATATTTCCACTGGTTTTAAATAGTCCTTTGGACCTTTGCTGTTATGTTTTATGGCATACCCTGAATAATTGCAGTCTATAGATTATAGACTATGCCATTTCACTGGGAGGATAGATCATCCAGAAAAGTTTGAGAGCTCCTGGAGCATGTGGAATATGATTCCAATCTTTAAAAGAGGGCAAGTTGATCCAGAAAACTACAGGTCAGGTTGATATCAATACCTGGTAAATACCGTATGTGGAAAAAATAATGAAGGAGCAGACTTGACAGCACCTAGAAATGAACAAAGTGATTACTAGAAGCCAGCATGGGTTTGTTAAGAAGAGGTCATGCCAAACCAATCTTATTGCCTTCTTTGATAAAGTAACTAAATGGACCAAAGTAGATCTAAGTGGACCAGGTGAATACAGATAACTACGCACTCTATACTGTGAATATAGATCTACAGTATATACTTAGGTTTCAGTAAGGCATTTGATAAAGTAGATAACAGCCTACTTCTTGGTAAGGTAGAACAATGTGAGATAGACAATATCACTACCAGATAACCAACCGCAGGATGTAGCTGCACAGGTACAGGATGAGCAGTATCTGACTCAACAGTAGTGCCTATGAGAGACGTCTGTGTGTCCTGTTGATCACCGCTTACATATGAGTCAGCAATGTGAGCAATCCCATGATTCTATGATTCATTTATTAAAATTTAAATTTTCATGTATATTTGTGTACATATATTTGTGTGCCTTCATGCATTCCACAGACACAGCAACAAGCTTTGAAATTTACAAGAAGGATATTGACATGGTAGATAAGTTATGTTATTTAATAAAGGAACCAGCAGTCAAGAAATATACCCTGGAGTAACACTTGGTGGACTTGGAAGACTTGGAAATGGTATTGAGATTCCTCTGTGTGTGTGTGTGTGTGTGTGTGTGTGTGTGTGTGTGTGTGTGTGTAAAATACATGCAACACACATACAGAGGTCAGAATCATTTGGACAGTGGCATTCTGTATAAAATTCTATGGAGGCAAAAGAAGCCCATAATACTGTAAAAGATGAAAAGAAAGAGAAGAAGCGAACAACCAATACCAAGATGGATGGATTCAGTAACAACAGTAATGAATGCACCACTGAGAGTCATGAAAAGCCAGATTGGGGACAAATCATCCTTGAAAGAGTCTATCCGTATGGTTGCTAAAATTATGTGACCTGATCCCACATAATCATTACACATACATATACACAAACACACACACACACACACTTGTATGACATAGAAATACAGGCAAATTTGCAACTCTTATTCATCAGTGAATTAATCTATTGTGATATGTCTTGTGGACAGTTGTTGCTTTTTTAAAACAATGCAGAACAATATGGTATCATGTCTGCTTCTCCCTGAATAAACTTGATCATTAGCTGTACCAATTTTCTTCTGCCAACCTTCCCTCCCCAATCTACTTAAAAAGACAAATTGGTATCAATTCATAGTCTTTGAGGTACATTAGGATGAGAGATTGCAACTTGCTTAATACCGTCTAATAATCTTTATCTGGAATAAGATTTTATCTTCAGCCCCTTGTGTCCAATACTAATATACTGCACAATTTATTGCACCTAGTACAGATAGTTATTTTGGACTCTTGTCAGCACATAATATATACAATAGTAGTCTGTGCCAAGCTGGAAAATAGCTAGAGATATTTGCAAAACACATACACTTACCCTAAATTTTAGACATTTTATTGTTGGGAGTCATTATAAAGCTAGGCCTGAGGCTGAACAGGGTTGATTCTAAAAATCATGTTAACAGAATTGCGGGAACTTGGTATGTCTAGTGTAAAAAAGAGGACTAGGGGTGACATGATAAGAATCTTCCAATATTTGAGGGGCTGTCACAGAGAAGAGGGGGGGGGATCAACCTATTCTCCAAAGGACCAAAGGGAAGAACAAGAAGTAACAGATGGAAGATTATCAAAGAGAGATCCAGCTTAGAATTAAGGAGAAATTAAGGAGAATTAAGGATAGAACAGTTAATCAATGGAATGGCTTGCCTCCATGAAATTATGGGTGCTCCATCACTGGAGGTTTTTAAGAAGAGCTTGGACAGTCATTTATCCCCAATGGTATAGGGCTTCCTGCTAAAACAGGGTATTGGACTAGATGACCCCAACTCTGGTATTCTGTATTCTAAAAAAAATATTCTAAAAGAAAATTAACCTATGTTACTCATCAGCAGTAACATTCCCTACAAGATTCAAAATTCTATAACATTGCAAACATTCTGGCCTCCATTAGATTTATGTGAGCATCAGTTCTGATGTCTCAGTTTCTCCAAACTGAATTATCTCTTGTTTCATTAATTATATAAAGTGGGCTTAATGAACAGGAATTTTGTGCAATATCTGGGATCTGTGAATGGGGCAGTTTGGGTCAAAGCAGAAAGGGAACTTCTCCAAATGTACCTTCTTTATCAATTCTCCTGTATGCTTATTCCTTCATCTAGTATGGCATAACCAGGCTTACGAACTAGGCTCTCCAACATGATACCCAAGGAAGCCACTTTTCTCACAGTCCTGCTGTCAACGCTGCTAACATCGGATGCTTTTGCTTTGACAACAGAGATGCAACCATTTTCTTCTTATGTTTTACTTTTAGAGTTAGATGATGCTGGGGGGAAGGAATGTGCATGAGAGTTTAGATAGATATAATAATACTGGACTTAGTGTGTGAACCAAGGTTAATGAAATAAGAGATGATAAGAATTGGGCTGGAGAACTGGAGAGAGAGCCTGCATTTCAAACTAATTGGAGAATGTGATTTATGACTGTTAATTGGAGGAGGGAATTATGCTTTGATACTATGTGCTCAGGGGAGGGGAATCCAGTTTTTGGCTTTGACTGTGTTAGTGCCGATGCTATGCTACTCAAATAAAGATTCTTTAAGGTAAACAATGCCTCAAAGTTCTTTGAAGAGTTTCATCTGTTGGAACCATGACATTAAGCCAAAAACTCCAACTTTTTCCTAACTATCTAGGGGTCCCGAGCCCCAGTCGCTGTCCCTAGAATCGAGGGATAAGCTGACAAAGATTCAGGGAAGATCTCAGCATGGAGAAAGAGAGAACACCTGAAACCAGTACCCTGGCAGCAGCTGCTACCCCAGTGGGGGGAGCGACAGCCAGCGCGCCGGTGGAGAAGGAGCTTTTTCAGGCCTCCCAGCTGGGGGCAAAGCCCTAGCCACGAGGACAGCTGATCTGGTTGTCGGAATGGGCCCAGCCTAGCGGAGACTCCAGACGCCTCGAGACGACCCTGCCACCCTCAAGTGCTTCAAAGGCAGACGAGGTTGAGCTACCACAAAGGGATTCCCACATGTCGCATTCCCCAGACCGGTGGAGAACTACAAAATCATCTGCCGCTGAGGACTCGGGTGAGTGGAAGTACCTGTCTGCAGCTCGTAGTCAGTCAGTGGAGAAGTTGGTGGAAAGGTTCAAGGCGCTAGAGATGAGAAACGGAGAGCAACCTTCCCGTTCCCCATACGCCAGCAATCAGGATGATCGATGAGGCAGCCACCAACTCCTGCCAAGTGGATCCCCCAGCCCCTCCTTTGCAGATCAGGCAGCCTTCCTGTCCTCAAAGCCCTGCAGGGAGGGACAGCTCCAGCTGTCGTCCCTCCCAAAGCCCAGATCGCCGTCAACAAGATAAAGGCCCGGGCCGTTGCTGGGACAGCCAATCCCCGGACCGATGTGCTTATCTACCACCCAGCCCGGGCCCCATACAGCAATGTGGGAAACCGCAGCCCCCATGGATGGGAGGCCAGCAGTCTCTGCCAATGCAACAGCAGGGGGGGTGGTCGCAGCCCCTGAGTATGCAGCAGCTGATGGAGGCCTTGCAACAACTTGGGGTGATACAGATGCCAGGAGACCAGCAACCGGTGGGAGGACAGCAGCAGCAGGGGGTTGGTCACCACCTCTGAATGTACAGCAACCGCTGAGGGGCCCGCAAATCATGGGGATCCAGCAACAACCCCCTCCTGGACCGCAGGGGGGCCTACAGCAACTAAGGATGCCACAGCTCCCTGCAGGCCAACAGCAGGGGGGATGGCAACAGCCCCCATGCAGGCAGCAAGCATTGGGAGACCTATGGCAACTCGGGATACCACAGCCGCCGGCAATGCAGCAACAGCTGGGGGGGTGGCAACAGCCCCCGAACGTGCAGCCACTGGGGATGCAGCTGCTGCCGGGGGGGGGCAACAGCAGCCGGGGGGCAGCAGCAGCCGGGGGTGCAACAGCCACAGTGGGGAGGCCAGCAACCATTGATTTCACCACCTTTCAGAGCAACCTTCGATGGGGACCCAGAGAAGCTGATTTTTTTCCTCAACCAAGTGTGCTCTCATTTGAACCGCTGTGCCTATCTCTATCCGGACCCAGCCACTATGGTCGACATGATTGCTTCCAGCTTAGATGGAGAGGCATCCGAATGGCTGAACAATTTATATAACGAGCAAGCCCCCAAATTGGAGCACCCCCTCTCTTCCTCCTAGGACTGAGAACAAGGTTCGAGGACCCATCCATTAAGCAGAAGAACAAATCCATAAGGTAAAGCAAGCCGGCAGGCCTGCACTGGAATACGTACAGGAGTTTCGCAAGATAGCTGGTCGGATAGAGAGGTGGCCTGAGCAATCCTTAGTCCATCACTTCAGAGAGGGATTAGATGACCACCTCTCTCTGGCCTGTATCTATCGAGCAGTACTTGATCAACTGCAAGAATGGTACCAGACAGCAGTAAGACTAGACATTGAGCTCGCCTGCTATAAGAAGCCACACACCCCTGAAGCCGAGTCGAGGCCAGAACAACCCAAACGGCAGCCACCTCCCCCGAAAACCTCCAACTGCTGCAGCTACTGAAAGTCCCAGGCCACCTGCAGGGCCACCGATCAAGTGTTTCTGATGTGGACAGCAGGACATCGAGCAGCGAACTGCCCAGTCCCCTACCCCCAACAGCAGAGTAGACCAGGACCAGCGGCGAGAAAGAGACCAGCCCAGTGTTTCTGATGTGGACAGCAGGACATTGAGCAGCGAACTGCCCAGTCCCCTACCCCCAACAGCAGAGTAGACCAGGACCAGCAGCGAGAAAGAGACCAGCCCAGCAGCAGCAAGAGAGAAATCCAATCGGATCACACAGGAACCTGTTGCCCAAGTCACGTCCCCCATGCAGGAGAATGCCGGGACTCAGGCTGGACCCGCCGCCGCTCTACCCGCTTACGACAGCAACAACGAAGGAGAGAATGATCCAATGGTGAGTCGACACGTCCCACCTTTCTCTCTACCTGCCAACCTTATAATTCCTAAGACGGGGACGCAGGTAGATTTAAAAGTGCTAGTCAATTCTGGATGCTCCCGGTGCATCATTAGCTTGCCATTTGCCATGAAAATGGGCATACAAGCAAGGCTGCTCTCCAAACCCGTGAGGTTTGACAAGCCGATGGCTCCCTGATGGGAGGGACTTTAGTCACGCAATTAACTGAGCCCCTATGAAGTGGACAATAAAGGAGCCTGAGAAATATTGGGGCAAAGTGAAGAAATGTGACAATTCGGAAATATGCTGTGTCTCAGATACACCCTGTCCTTGACCAGTTGAGCCACATCCTGTTATTGCTTTGCTGACTAGCTACTTCCCTATTCTACTAGCTAAGTAACTGTCTGGTATTTTTCCATCTTACTGAGAACACGTGTATTCAGAATATTACCATATATGGGATTCACATAGGTCAGGAAATGCTTACGCTGTATGTGCTATATATGTGATCTTTGCACTATATTCGGGGTTCAGACCCTTTGTTTGCTGAACCCGTATGTTAATAAACCTTTCCTTCATCAAAGAGCTGACTCAAGTCCTTCATTTCTACAACAGTTTCTGGCACCCCAGATTGGGACGTTTGAGTGAGGCGATGTTTCGCTGAGGACGGCTTGATCCCTCGGCCCTGACGGGAAGCCACTCCTGCAACATTCTCCAGGCGCCACGGGGGAATTCCCTCCGGGAGACAGTGGTGACTTCCTTGCAGAGCTGACGGAGCTGATAGCCAGTCCAAGAACCCTTAGGGGAAGGAAAGGAGGTCTGAACTGAAACCTGGCCAAGGAGGTGTGTGCAGCCGCCTCAGGCGAGTATGTGTTAACTATACTGTGTACCTATCCCCTTTGAGGATAGAAGAGGAGGCCTGATCTCCCTCCTAGGCTCGGGACGTCGTTCCTAAGAGTCTGTTTAGGCTGTGTGGGTGGTTAAGCCATTGAGTTCACTACTGGTGACTGTTGGAACTTCCAGCGCCGTAGGACTTTGGCAGTGTTGGTAGAATGGGGGGGAAAAGTAGTGTGCCAAGCACACCACTTCAATGTATGTCGAAAGGATTTGGTAATTATTTTAATCACACCCAGTATAGGGTCCCCAACCCCCCAGTGACTAAGGACAGATTACGTTTCCTGTGTGAAGAGTGGTGGCCCCATTTGGATGTGGGATGGCCCCCGGAGGGAACATTTAATAACCAAATAATTGATGATTTAACCTCGTTGCTGGCAGCAAATGAGGATTCCTATCCCAACCAGTTCCAATATATAGATCAGTGGGGAGATGCTGTGGCCGAACAAGCCGATGATCTATTGCAGTGTAGGGCAGAAGTTGCACGGCTATGTGTGAGGAGATCAAAAGGAAAGAGATCACATGCAGTGGCTAAAAAGTCTAAGGGCAGGGAGAATTCAGAGGGTAATGTGCTTGATGCACAAAGTAAAGTTCATGTAGAGGACGAGGAAGTTGAGCTCCGACCCCCCCCCCTATGTGCCCAGGCCGTCTCCTGCGCTGCAGCCTCTGGCAGCACCTCCTGTGCCTCAGCCGATGGAGGGAGCTGCAGCTTAGAAATAGGTGAGCACTGGGAGTTCATTCGCTTTCTGGTGGCTCCAAAAATGTCTGAGGCTGTGATCCTAGGATTAGCCTGGTTGGACAAATGGAAGCCATTTATCTGGTGGGAGAAGGGAATGAGAACTGTGAGGCTACCTATAGGGCCCAAGTCCCCCATTGATTCAACGGACGTTATAGGAAACTTTAGCCTACCCAATGAGCGAGCGCACATGGCTGCCTCACTGCCACCAGGCGAGCCACTTATCCCCAGCGAGTACCGGGACCTAGCAGAGGCATTTAGTGAGAAAGAATGTGATGCCCTGCCTCCCCACTGACCCAATGATTGCTCCCTCAAACTGTTGCCAGGAGCCAAACTCCCACAACTGAGAATGTACGCTATGTCCCTCCTCAAAATGGAGGAGATGCAGCGATACGTGGACAAAAACCTAGCGAGGGGATTCATTGAACAGGCCAAGTCTGCTGTGGGAGCCCCTGTGTTGTTTAAAGAAAAAAAAGATGGGTCTCTTCATCTCTGCATGGATTATAAAGGTCTCAACATGGTGAGTGTGGAAAATAAATACCCCCTCCCCCTCCTGAAGGACTTACTAACCCACCTGGCTAAGTGGAGTGTCTTCACTAAATTAAACCTGAGAGAGGCATATTACCGGGTGAGGATAAAGGAGGGAGATGAGTGGAAGACTGCTTTCAACTGTCCCATGGGGAGCTATCAATTCAAAATCATGCCATTTGTACTACAGGGGGCCCCAGCCATATTCATGCAGCTGATTAATAAGGTCCTACATGACCACTTATACAAAGGGGTTCTGGTGTATCTTGATGACATCCTGATATACAGCATGAATATGACTGATCATGTAAAACTAGTGAGAGAAGTGTTAAAGAAACTATTAAATGCCAAGCTCTACGTAAAACAGTCAAAATGTGAGTTTCACCAGACCCGATTAGATTATCTTGGCTATAGAATTTTCAACGAGGGCATTGAAATGGACCCGACCAAAGTGAAAGTCATAATTGAATGGCAGCCCCCAAAACTCGCAAACAGCTCCAGAGCTTCCTAGGTTTCGCCAACTTCTACCGTCAATTCATCCCCTCCTTTGCCGAGATTGCCCTACCCCTTACAGAATTACTCAAAACAGGCAAAGGGGGAGGGAAGCTGCGACCGGGCCAACCATTAGCATGGACTATGAGCTGTCAAACCACTTTTGAGAATTTAAAAAGACTATTTGCTGTTGAACCGGTCCTAAAGCACCCCTGCCCAGGGGAGCCCTTTGTAATTCAAGCCAACGCCAGTGACGTGGCCGTCGGAGCTGTATTACTGCAAAAGAATCAAAGTGGGACCTTACAGCCCTGCGCCTACACCTCAAAAAATTTTACTGAGGGCGAGAGGAGGTGGGCTGTGTGGGAAAAGGAGGCTTTTGCAATCAGCTGGTCTCTATTAAACTGGAGGCACTATCTAGAAGGGAGCAAGCTGCCTTTTGAAGTATGGACTGATCACAAAAATCTAGAAGCACTGAAAACTCCCCGCAAATTGTCCCCGAAACAAGTGCGATGGGCACAGTACTTTAACCGTTTTAACTTCACTCTAAAGTAGGGAAAAACTTCCTAGCTGATGCTCTATCCAGATTGCCCCAGTACAAAAGCCAGCATGAAGAGGTTAACGAGGCAATTATCTCCAATCCACAAACTGCTGCTCAACTCATGCCTCGCAGAGCCCCTAATCCTGATGATCCTGGGGAAAAGAAAATAGAGCTCCTCACCAATCAATGGTTCAAGGACAATCAAACCTCCCTAACTTGCAGGGATGGTTTGGCTTACAAGGGAGGAAAGTTATACTTGCCAGAAACCCTCCGTCTTAACGCTCTCTGACATGGCCATGATGTAAAACAGGCGGGACACTTTGGATATTTAAAAACTCTACATCTCATCCGCCGGCAATTCTGGTGGCCGGGATTAAAACGGGACATGGAAAATTATGTCTGGAGTTGTATTGTATATGCCACCATGAAAAGAAACCCTCTGTGTTATTGCAGCCAGTGGCAGACCCTTCTCAACCATGGGAAGAAATTGCTATGGATTTTATAGTAAACCTACCTGAAAGTAGAGGAAATACAGTCATCTGGACTGTAGTAGATCTGTTTTCAAAGCAGGCTCACTTCATCTCCTGCAAAGGACTCCCGTCTGCCCAATGACTGACTAAATTGTTCTTGAAACATATCTACCGACTGCATGGCGCCCCTCAAAAGAATAATTTTGGACACGGGGGTGCAGTTCACTGCTACGTTTTGGAGGAGCTTTCTTAAATTAATCGGATCATCTCAAGGTCTATCATCTGCTTTTCATCTATCTACTAATGGAGCCGTGGAATCTGCTAACAAAATGGTAGAGCAATATCTCAGATGCTATGTTTCCTACCAACAAACCAACTGGACCGACCTCCTCCCTTTCGCAGAGGTGGCTTACAATAACTCTGTTCACAGCAGCACCGGCTTCACGCCTTTCAGAGTAGCCACAGGAAAAGAGTTCAGCCTAATACCGGAATACTCCCAGGCGCCCTCTGCTTCTCAGACACTTGATCAATGGGTGAGGGGGTGGGAAGAAGTTTGGAAAGCCACGAAGACTGCTTTGAAAAAGACTTCCGAGACTTATAAAAAGCAGGCAGATAAAAAAAGGGCTCCTCAAAGAACATTCCAAGTTGGGGAAAAGGTTTATCTGTCAACTAAATATTTACGCCTCAAATTACCCAGTAAGAAATTAGAACCAAAATTCTTGGGGCCTTTCCCCATTGTAAAGATTATTAACCCGGTCACCATAGAATTAAAACTCCCTAGACTTTTAGGGAGAGTTCGCCCTGTCTTCCATTGCAGCTTGCTGAAAACTTTTTGGGGTTCCACTTTACGACCTCCCTCTAAGAAGGCACCCGGACCCCTCGTGGTGGCAGGTCAGACCCACTATGAAGTAAAGCGTATTCTTGATTCTAGAATTTTTAAAGGGAAATTGCAGTACTTAGTACAATGGAAGGGATATTCGCTGTCTGAAGCCACTTGGGTGAAGTCTAGCGATGTGAAAGCTGACAGACTCATTAAAAGGTTCTATAGGAAACACCCTAATAAACCAAGAGGCAATCCCTAACATGTGCTTTTGTTTACATTACAGGATCTGTCCTTTTTGTAAGGGGGGCTGGATGTCAACGCTGCTAACATCGGATGTTTTTGCTTTGACAACAGAGATGCAACCATTTTCTTCTTATGTTTAACTTTTAGAGTTAGATGATGCTGGGGGGGAGGAATGTGCATGAGAGTTTAGATAGACATAATAATACTGGACTTAGTGTGTGAACTAAGGTTAATGAAATAAGAGATGATAAGAATTGGTGGGCTGGAGAACTGGAGGGAGAGCTTGCATTTCAAACTAATTGGAGAATGTGATTTATGACTGTTAATTGGAGGAGGGAATTGTGCTTTGATACTATGTGCTCAGGGGAGGGGAATCCAGTTTTTGGCTTCGACTGTGTTAGTGCCAATGCTATTCTACTCAAATAAAGATTCTTTAAGGTAAACAATGCCTCGAAGTTCTTTGAAGAGTTTCATCTGTCGGAACCATGACACCTGCTTTTTTCTTACCTTTTTATTGTTTCATTTTTTTTTTTAAATGTTGAAGGAAAGCACCAGCCTTCTGCATTATCTTTATATCAAAGCGTGCCTTTGGGACCTACATGGGACTCATAATTGTTTCTCAGAAAATAAAAATAATTGGTAGCTACAGCATATTTCTTTGTTTGGAAATATGCCTACCTGTACAGAAAAAGATCAAAAGTAAAGAGAGGCTAGGGAACTAGAGAAGATGATAGAAAGCACTCTGTAACATCACTGCTTTATAAATAGTTGTGTCCCTCATGGCTGCCCTTAGTGAATGAGAAAACCATCCAGCAGTCATTATGGAGGAGGGTCCAAAACATCTGCTCACAGGCACAAAAAAATGGGGCAACTGCTTAATGAATCCCACTTCATGGTATTGTAATTAAAGAGAAAATGACTATTTTAGAGTAACTCAGAGATTATGCTATGTAACATAGTCTACAGCAGCATATCTATCCTACTTACAAGGCATAAAAGCCAATGTCATCTTAACCGAGGGACAAAATGCCTTTCCATGCTGCCTGATGAAGATGAGAGGGTAGGCAGATTGCCCAATGCTTTGGTTATTAAAGAAAAGCAAAGGTTAGCTATGCTGGTTGTAAGCAAAGCCCAAAGGCAGATTTTGGAGCTGTTCAAAGAGTCACTTGTTTCAAGCCATTTCAGGGGATTTCAAAATAGATTATAGGATATATTGCAGATTACTTGTCCTCTGGGCAAGTTCCAGGCAGTCTGTGTACTTTAGCAAAGTATCAAGAAAAGACTCTTATTAAGAAGAAAGGAAAATGAACTTGCTTGAAAACTCAACTTCCATGATTTTATTTCCAGAAAATATTGGCCAAAGGTTAGGTTGTTCCTGTGGTAGTGTAGAACAATAGATAGTTGGCAAAATCCCAATGAGTCTGCAAAGAAAGAATTTACAAAAGTCAAATCAGGAAAGAATATGTCATTATAGCTTGAGAGAAGAACACTGTAGTGTCAATCTCTGTTAGTTCATCAAGTCTTTTCAGAAAGGAAAAGCCCTCAGTACTGAGAGGAGTAGACTTAATGTATACATGCCTAGCATACCCAATATTTCAAACGGTGGCTTAGAGATGTCAAAAAAATTAAGCTGATCAGGTCAAGTAAGGCCAGCAAAACTCCTGTTTGTTACAATGCCAGATCTGAACCTCTCTGGCCTGACCTGATCCAGAAACTTTGCTACAGACGTAGCACTGACGTTCTCTTCTATCTCTTTTGTAAGGGTACAATAAACATTTTAAACCTTTCCTAGACTATCAGATCCAGATCTGTTGGTTTTGTAACTCCTGGGATTTCGATTTGTTTTTTTTAAATAATAATTTTATTAAATATGAAGATTAAAAAGATAAAAACTAATAAAAAATTAAGAAAAATAAAATGAAAAAAAAATTAAAATAAAAAATCAGTCTAACAGTGCTGTCCCAGTTATGGAACTGTGCCAATACAGTCATAGTCAAATTGACATGTATTTTTTCATTTTGTTTATATTTTCTGTCAACTGAAACTCCACATGAGGATGGTGGTACGAAATGGTATGGATCACATGAGATAATGAAGAACAAACAAATATTGATTTGTGGAACTAGATGCTGATTTTAAAACCCTAGTTTTGCAGACTCTTGTCCTAGTGCTCCATTCAATTTCATTAGCACTCACTCCCCACCTCTGTTGACTTGAGATTACTGTCTACCTCTCATGTTTGTAAGCAAAAAAAAAAAAAAAGCCTGCCCAGAAATAACAATCCCAAGTGCCCTGGGATCAAAAGAACATAAGAGATGGGTTGCTCTTGGCATGCTTTATTCTGAGGCTTTACATTGTGCTTCTGAAGAATGAGTGAAAAGGTCTGGCAAGACTGATAGCTTTGAATGAAAATCTACTCGTATTGTTGCTTATCTGTCCCTCAGTCTCTTATTTGCAGTATATGATTTTGCAGCCCTAAGAAATATCAGACATTAACAGACAGCTTACAAATAGAATTATCTCACCAGCTGCAAAATTCTTTATTAATGGCTTCCCTATTCAGCTTCTATCTCCAGGTAGTCAAGATGCTTTAGGGCTGAAAAATTTGTATGGTTGTATGAGATTCATTGATTGGATGCAGCAGCAGAAAGTGTCTTGATGTTTAAAAAAATAGATGATGGAAGTAAGAGTTTATGGCTACCAGATACCCTAGGTCTGTTTTATTAAATATTGTGCTTTTGTTTTCACGAGGAAGCACTACATTATTCAAGCTTCCTGGTCATTTTGGATAATTTTCCTCAATAAATAAATGAACAAATACAATGTTTTTGAGTTATTTGTTGAATTGGGTTCTTTTTATCTAGTTTTAGGATCTGTGTGGAGGACAGGAGGACAGTCATTTTAAGTTGTATTTATGCAGAAATATTGAAAATTCAAAGGACATTACAAACTTTTAAGCACCACTGTACATACTATGTAATAGATATGTTATTGTGCAAATACAGACTGTTCAAATTGTGTAGATTCTATGAAAAGGAGAATAAGCTTAACACAATACTTTGACTTGGGTATTCAAATAGGAGGTTGATCTGTGATTGGTTTGTCACAGATTATCATTTAAACTTGACTACCTTTTCATGTTTAAACTCTTATATTTATACATGTATTCTTCATGATTCAATCGAGTCTGATGGCAAATATTCCCTATCGTAAAAACAACCCTCATCAACTTGTGAATATGTATCTTTTTTTTTCCAGGAAAAAAGTGCCAGTTCACATGTAAAACTTAAGGCTAATAAAGAGCTTCCAGGATTAGTACATCAACCTAGAGCAAAGTAAGTCCTATTCTATTTTGTTACATTTAATTTCCATTCCTTACCCCTTTTCTCAAACTAGGAGATATTTTTCATATTCTTGATTCTTGATTATTCTTTAATAGTGGAATGTTGTGCCAGCTAATCAATTTATTTTATATTATTTTAAGGGTACCTTTTTGATGCTTGAAATGATTATTATTTTTATTTTCAAGCTATAATTTATAGTGGCCACCTTTATAAAAAGTTAAATACTTTTAAGTATTTGAAATCCATTATTGGCAAACTGAAGCTATGGTATAAAATAGATATAAATTGTGTTTTTTGTTCTCTGTGGATTGGAAACACTGTACTTATCCAAAGAGAAGATTATTCTGAATGTAATAGAATCAAGATCACAAGAAATGATACTACCGCTTTATAATGCCTTGATAAGACCACTCTTGGAATACTGTATCCAATCTTGGTCACCACAATTTCAAAAAGATGTTGAGACTCTGGAAAGAGTGCAGAGAAGAGCAACAAAGATGATTGGGGGGCTGAAGGTTAAAATATGTGAAGAACAGTTGCAGGAATTGGGCATGTCTAGTCTAGTGAAATGAAGAACTGGGGAGGACATGATATTAGCGTTCCAATGTTTGAAGTCCTGCCATAAAGAAGAGAGGGTCAACCTATTCCCCAAAGCACCAGAAGGCAAGACAAGAAGCAATGGATAAAAATTGAACAAAGAGAGAAGCAGCCTAGAACTAAGGAGAAATTTTCTGATAATAAGAACAATCAACCAGTGGAACAATTTGCCTTCAGAAATTGTGGGTGCTCTAACACTGGAAGCTTTTAAGAAGGGACTGGACAACCATGTGACTAAAATGGTATAGGGTCTCCTGAGTGAGCAAGAGGTTGCATTAGAAGATTTCCAAAGCCCCTTCCAACTCTGTTATTCTGTATGAAGATGATCCTTACAAAAAAAAAGGACTAGGGGTGAATACACACATACACAACCAAACTTGTTATGTAATATTCAGCTTCCTTACCATATGAATCTAGGATTCCCAATTTCCAGTTAAAATTAATCCTGAAGATTTCCCTCCCAAAAAACAAATATGTGAAGCTGACATACTTGTAAATCTGTATGCATAAGCATGTAAATATATAAATCTGCAGAAGCCATACTTCAGAATGAGATAGGACATTGCAAAAAATAAATGTACGTGAATTGAAATAATATCTATTTAAGTTTTAAATGGGTGCAAAATAAGATGCCCTGTTTATAGAATTTATCCCAATTATCTTTACCATTCTCTCTCACACACAACTCACTCTTACACATAGAAAAACACAGGTACACACCTACTCCATCAAAAAGAGAAGAAAAAGATGAAGAAAAATAATAAGATGGAGGAAAGAGGAATGTGTTGCTATACCAGAAAGATAAGGGAAAGGTGGATAATGAAACTGGACAGAGAGAAGGTGAGCTGTATTTAATAAGTGATGCTTAAATTGATTGATTCAGCTTTAGAAGATAGTATAACTGGAGAGTGAAGTGCCAAGGAGGTGGAAAACAAGATGAAATCAGCTCTAAATTCAGACTTACTTTAGCAAGTTGTATGGTTGTATTCTAAATAGTATTTTATAATAGTATGCTGTGACTGAATTAAACCATAGTGTTCAGATTTTAAATCTGCTTGAAAGGGTGGTTTTTCAAATTCACAGTATTAAATATATACCACAGTCATAACTTCTAGAAAGTTCAAAAGACATTCCAGTGTATTTAGGATGATTTCTAAAGATATTTTACCTCTGTTCACAGTTTCAGCAAATCCTACTGCTGTACTCAGATACAGGTTTACATACTTATAAAAAAACTAGGCCTTAGATAATGATGTTCCCTAGGCTATCATCAGAATTACAATCTTGACTATCGTCCCTATGGATGTATTGAACTTCCATAATTTCTAGTCCACATGACCAAAGCCTGGGAATTATAGGAATCCAAATTTAAAAAACTTTTGTAAAATACTAATTTGGAGAAGGCTGTATTTCAGGAGAAAAGTTTGTTGATGAACATGGCTCAAGTCAGCAGTCCTTAGACTATCTTTAATTAATGTTTCAAAAATCCTCTGCCTCAATCAGGTATTTATATCTCCTATTGTTATTACTTGTAAAGGTGCCAATGGTCACCATCGTATCTAAAGTCTGCTTTGTAGTAGAATAGAAGTGAAAGGTTTTAGAGGAAGCAACACTTAGTACTGAAACGAAAGTTGATGTTACTTTTGCTTTTGTTTTGCCTTTAGGATACTCAGATTTTCTGTGTGCAAAGCATACTGTTAAAATTCACTGATTTTAAATTTTGGAAAGATGATTTTGGATTATCTCCAGTCCTAAAGAAGAATAGAGCGACTGAAAAATCAGCATTTACTGTTTCTCCTTTTCAGGCTTTGTTCTTGAAAGAAAAGAACAGAATAACATAGCAAAGCTAGATAGAGGTACAGTGGGGCAAAAAAGTATTTAGTCAGCCACCAATTGTGCAAGTTCTCCCACTTAAAAAGATGAGAGAGGCCTGTAATTGTCATCATAGGTAGACCTCAACTATGAGAGACAAAATGAGAAAACAAATCCAGACAATCACATTGTCTGATTTGGAAAGAATTTATTTGCACATTATGGTGGAAAATAAGTATTTGGTCACCTACAAACAAGCAAGATTTCTGGCTCTCACAGACCTGTAACTTCTTCTTTAAGAGGCTCCTCTGTCCTCCACTCATTACCTGTATTAATGGCACCTGTTTGAACTTGTTATCAGTATAAAAGACACCTGTCCACAACCTCAAACAGTCACACTCCAAACTCCACTATGGTGAAGACCAAAGAGCTGTCGAAGGACACCAGAAACAAAATTGTAGACCTGCACCAGGCTGGGAAGACTGAATCTGCAATAGGCAAGCAGCTTGGTGTGAAGAAATCAACTGTGGGAGCAATAATTAGAAAATGGAAGACATACAAGACCACTGATAATCTCCCTCGATCTGGGGCTCCACGCAAGATCTCACCCCGTGGGGTCAAAATGATCACAAGAATGGTGAGCAAAAATCCCAGAACCACACGGGGGGACCTAGTGCATGACCTGCAGAGAGCTGGGACCAACGTAACAAAGGCTACCATCAGTAACACACTACGCCGCCAGGGACTCAGATCCTGCAGTGCCAGACGTGTCCCCCTGCTTAAGCCAGTACATGTCCGGGCCCGTCTGAAGTTTGCTAGAGAGCATTTGGATGATCCAGAAGAGGATTGGGAGAATGTCATATGGTCAGACGAAACCAAAGTAGAACTGTTTGGTAGAAACACAACTCGTCGTGTTTGGAGGAGAGAGAATGCTGAGTTGCATCCAAAGAACACCATACCTACTGTGAAGCATGGGGGTGGCAACATCATGCTTTGGGGCTGTTTCTCTGCAAAGGGACCAGGACGACTGATCCGTGTACAGGAAAGAATGAATGGGGCCATGTATCGTGAGATTTTGAGTGCAAACCTCCTTCCATCAGCAAGGGCATTGAAGATGAAACGTGGCTGGGTCTTTCAGCATGACAATGATCCCAAACACACCGCCCGGGCAACGAAGGAGTAAGAAGCATTTCAAGGTCCTGGAGTGGCCTAGCCAGTCTCCAGATCTCAACCCCATAGAAAACCTTTGGAGGGAGTTGAAAGTCCGTGTTGCCCAGCGACAGCCCCAAAACATCACTGCTCTAGAGGAGATCTGCATGGAGGAATGGGCCAACATACCAGCAACAGTGTGTGCCAACCTTGTGAAGACTTACAGAAAACGTTTGACCTCTGTCATTGCCAACAAAGGATATATAACAAAGTATTGAGATGAACGTTTGATATTGACCAAATACTTATTTTCCACCATAATGTGCAAATAAATTCTTTCCAAATCAGACAATGTGATTGTCTGGATTTGTTTTCTCATTTTGTCTCTCATAGTTGAGGTCTACCTATGATGACAATTACAGGCCTCTCTCATCTTTTTAAGTGGGAGAACTTGCACAATTGGTGGCTGACTAAATACTTTTTTGCCCCACTGTATATATAAATACAGACAGCGCTATATGCATCACTAGATATATCTATTCTACTTTAGGGCATGCCAGAGGTTTGCACTGATACATGATGCTTATATTGTGCTTCCATGCATAATTGCTAACATGCTTCAATTTAGATCACAATTTATATATTAGTTTGTTGCTAAAATTTCTAGGCCACTCTACTCCCAATGATTCAGAGCTCCGTGCATACAGGAAAAAGTTATTGCACAATCAGTAATCTCTATATAATTTGCTTGGGGCATGGGCGTCTTGTGCAGTCTTGCACATAGATGTCAGTGGACCTGACTGGGAGAAAGCTAATTTGAATCAATTAGTTGTTCAGTTTAACAGGTGAATGATAAAATGTATGTTTTTAAAACTCATGCATTTTTACTGCAGACCATGGAACCAACCAAATTGGGTAGGGATAAAATTAATAGACTTTTTGTTCTGCATTTTAAAGAGTATGGGGTTAGTTGAGAATATCACCAAGCCCTTTAAAAAATTCCACTTTGATCAAAAATCAAATCAAAAGAAAAAAAGATCAATATTCCTAGTTTTTAAGGGAAATTAAGGCAAAATGGATATCTTAAGCCTCTGCAGGGTATATATATATAAAAAGGTCCAGTTCTCCCCACCCTGAAGTCCCAATGTGATTGGTTTTATGGGGCAGGAAGTTATTTGAAGCCCCTAGACCAAAAAAGCTTCCTTACCTTTTCAAAAAGTGTTTGTACCATATAGAATTCTTGTTTAGTCCCATCACTTTGTAAAAATGTTTTTGAATTCTGCTGCCTAATCATGTCTTGGAAGCATGGCAGAAAATGTTTGCAAGCGTTGTTTTCTTCTCCTCTGGGTTAATTTGTTCTCTAAGAAGTTTCTTCAAGGCAGATGTCACATTCAGGTTCCAGCCTGCTATAACCATCATTCAGTTTACATTCGGGATTTTCCTACTTTTATTGAGCTATAGGAGCTGCTCCGTCATTTTGTTGGAGCTTGTAATAATTGCTCTAAACCTGATTATTATACCCCTGATGTTTCCTCAGTGTGTTTGACATCACTATCTAGGTACCGATCCATGTACCAAATCTCTCCTTCGGAAGACATCTATTCCTACAATGAACAAATTTATTGGATGGCAGAGAGTCCTGCTGTGGAGTTCGAGTTCAGGCAGTAGAGGACTGAATATATCAGTTCATTCAAAATACTACTGATACACAAGTTCTTATTGAAATGTTTAAGACAGCAAGTTCTCCTGAGTGAGCCTTCAACTCCCTACGACATTGAGAATATTTATAAGATAAAGCAAGAAGGATTCCATTTCTTATTCCAACATCCTAATTCTAGAATAATGGAGGCATCACAGTCATGACCAACAGTATTCTCTACCCATAGATCAGGCAGAAAAATTGGATTGTCATGGGGACAAGGTATACTCTGTGAAGACACTCCTTCCATACTAGCAAGCTGTCAAGCTTGCATGGCAATATGTCATGTCTTGCTGCCAAAGATAACACATTCCTCTCTCACTTGCCAGAGGACAAGAGGTAAATACTTCCTTTTTTTTTTTTAGAAGTAGCACATTTTGCAAAACAGGAATTAAACACTTGGCAGTTTATGTCATCATCCAGTATTGCCATACCTGGCTCATCTCCACTGAACTGACACTGGAGGCTGTTTTAAATTGTGGGTCTTCCCTTCAATAAAAATAGAACATTCAATAACAAGATTTACTGAATGCAGTTCCTAAGCTTGTTAAAATACACCACAGATGCAGGCAGCATCAACTCTACTTCTTCCCCATCACATTACTGATCTTGGTTCAACCAAATAGCAGCATCTTCAGTAGACTGTTCTCTTGCCTCTTAAGTACTCCAGTGTACCTAAAGAGGGTGACAGGTTTAGACTTTTGCTATTTCATGTTTTTTTTTAAGGTAATGCATATTTCTTCCTCTCTTGTAGAAGGGAAGGAGATGCACATATTCTCATGTATCCATAGTTTCCCATGATCTCTCCTTTCATTTTATAGTAGATGGAACCATTTGCCAATGCTACATGTTGCCATATGGCCTCTTTACAATCCCAAAAGGGGCTTTTTCCTTAAATTTTCCTTAATTTTAATTTTAATTTAATTTAATTTAAATTTTCCTTAAATTGATAATACTTCTTGTTGTATTCTTCTGGCTTCAAAGTACCATTTTGTTCCTTTACTCAGACAACTGACTCCACGTATTTGTGTTCTGAGCGATCCTACCACATAGCTCATTAAGTTGTTTTGTCCAGTAAAGTCACTTTGTTACTCTTGCAATGGCACTATGTGCTTTGGGATGTTGTATGCAAACTTTTCTTCGTAGTAAAACTCAGAGTCTACATAATCCTCCATGCAGTGGCTGCAACTATAGTTGTTTGCTTTATCTCTCTTTGGAAGTGCTCCCGACAGGCTGGTGCTTCTGATGCACTTTCCATTGTGACCTCCTCTAATACGGTTCCACCCTGTATTAAAGAATTCATCCATTGGGAACTGATTTCAGTCAAATCTATTGGACAGAATATCTCCAATGCTTGTGCACGTCCTTACTGCTAGTTCTTTGGTGACTAGATAGGAAATTCAATTCTCATACCTTTTCATTCAAGGTGCTTGATCTGGTATGAAGCCTCACGAAACATTCATTAATTTGGAAGGCACTCACAGGCTACCAAGGCTGTTTCCATAGCTTGTCCAGCTTATTTTGGGCAGTTTTACAATGGTCTAGTTCAGAGACCGAGTTTTAGAGACCGAGTGACCAAACTGCAACCCACAACCCACTTATGTATTGTCGGGTGCCGGGTGGGCATGGCCTATTGGGTGGGCATGGCAGCGGTGGTAACGGCAGACTGGGTGGGACTACAAAGTTCAATCAATCAATTCCAACTTTGTGAGATCTTTTTTTCCCCCACGAGAAGTTGAAATTGATTGATTGAACTTTTTTTTTTTTTGCACACGGCAGTGGAGGCCTAAAGCGAAAAGGTTTTATAAAACCCAGCTGAAGGCCTAGGACTGGGGCAACGGCGCGCGTGCCCACAGAGAGGGCTCTGCATGCCACCTGTGGCATGCGTGCCATAGGTTCGCCACCACGGGTTTAGTTCATGAACAAGGAGGTTTGAAATCTGCCCCACTTTGGTACTGTTACAGATTTGGCATTGGTATATCTGTCACTCCATCTTCATCCTAGCAATCCATATGCCTGGAAGTGACAACTCTTCCCTGACCTGCTCAGCCTTATCTAAAAAACTCCAGCCACAAATAGAATTTAAGTCTGTAAGGGGTGAGATTTCATTTCTGTATAGCCTTTGTTGTTTTAGGTATACACAGTTTTAATACTTATTTCTTTCTTTCCCTTCAGATTGTTGCAAAATAGAATAATGGTGGAAATAGTAGCAGCATTGAGTAAACATTTAGCATCATAAATTTATTGCTTAATTTTTTCAGACACATAGCCCTTGTTAGTGATTACATAATTAATCTTCCTAAATCAAAGCCTTTGCTTTGTATAAAAATCTTCATTGGGATTGACATCTAGAGAGCTCAGCAGCAGTTCTGAATTTCAAATGCTAGGTTGATGTTGCCTCGAATGACAATAGAGGATGAGCAAGCTGTCTCATCAGCATTCTGGCTGCATCTCTCATGCTTGGTATGTCAAACAGGGCATCAGCTGCTGTGAAATTGCCACATCACCTTTTATAAATGGCACAGTGTAATCATTTCTCCATTACTTTGTACGTGGCTTCATCAGACATACAAGGGATTGGTTACCTAAGTTATTATGTTCCTAAAACACGTCTGCTTCTTGAAAAAGATCAGAACTAATTCAAAATACTGCTGAGTTTTTCTGCATTGATTCCTCTTGGAGAAACTGTAAAGCAAATGGCAGAGATACTGTAGAGCTGACAGAGAAAGGTTGCTGGATGTCAGCCTCATTTGCAATTCTTCATTGCGATCTCTCTATATTAGTCAAAATATTCCAAACGTTTTTTAGCTGAGATTTTTGGTGAGCAATAGAGCTCCGCCTAATCCTTATGAATGTTTAAAGGAGCACTTAGCATCCTCTTCTCTTTTTGATCATTGTTGCGGATGCCTCTTCCTCAGTGTTTCATATTTCTTCACTTTCCTGCTCCCCATGACCATTTCTGTATTCCACTCATGGTGTCACTGGCTTGTGGACTCCGTTTCACTAACAATTCTCCACAGAGATCATGACCGATGTGCATTAAATTTTGAGAAGGAAGCTCAAGTTGGTTTAACTTCTATAATCAACCATCTTTCTTCCTTGAAAATGAAGTCTTATCTTTTGCTTTTAAAATGTGTTCTACCATACCACTGTATAAAATTCTGAAATGTGCAGTTATTACTTTTGAGAATTTTCAATAAAAAAAGAATAAGTAAAATAGGCAAGCAAGTTTGGCCTTGGCATCACACTTAGGATTTTTCTCCCTATGTTTTTAAAAGCATTTATCCTATTCTACATAGTTGGCAAAAGTTGTTTCTCTTTTTTTTTTTTAATATGTATTTCCCTTTTTTTAAAAAAAAAAGACTTGATTTCCAGTGTATTTGACATGTTGTTGCCTGGTTTTAAAAAGCTTGGTTTCCCCCTTTTCTGTTTCACAGTACACAATCTCACTCTGGATGCTTATACATCAATAGAAGATGCCTTTAGGAAATAGGCTACATCAAGGTTATTTGTTAATCACTCCAGTAATATATATGGGAATTGTGTTCTGGAGATCAAGAATTGCCAAGACCAAATTTACCATAATTTTATTCTGTATTGCTAGTATTTCCATTAGCAATCTCAGTTGATATCTGCCAATAGAATTATAAAAATGGAAGCCGCTGAGTAATAAGAAATAATACAAGCAAGAAAAACAAACAAATTAGAAGCAAACTTCAAATAGGTCACTTGAGTGGTTCTCTGAAATCTATATTTGAATATTTTGATCTAGAGTTCATTTTCCCAGAACCAAAAATGCCAGACTCTGTTTTAAAAAAACACATCCAAAAGTTTCTGTAATTCAGCAGTGAATGTATTCATGCATTGTTCAAAACACAGCCTCTGAGTCTCCTGTGGATCCTGGCTTTGTACAGTAAAATTATCTGGCCTTATTCTGTATATTTGTATGATGTTTTGTGTCCTGAAGCTTTCAGATGCATTGACAACACTTTAATAGTACAGTTCTTTACAGACTATCAATACTATATTTCCAGCCCTTCCTACTTCTGAGAAATGAAGTCTCCCCAATTTGGGTTCTTAACACTGGGTTGCTAATAGAGGTAGACTATTTGACTTTGTGCATGGAAAGAACTGTGGGTGGTGGTAAAAAAAAATCTTGTTCTGGAAATGTCAGTGTATGTTAGAGTATAAATTAGAGGCTTCTGATGAATTTAATGTAAAGAGTTATTGTGCTATCTGTAACTCTATAAAAGGACTTTTGAGGGTAAAACTAAATCATGCCAGCTTTCTCTTCCAAACATGCAGTTTGTTCTGTGTCTTATTTTGTGAAATCTTTGTTTTCAACACAGACTTTTTTAATAATTAAATTATTCTGAATTGGGAGAGGATATCCTTAATTAAATTCATAGTTTCCAGCTCTTGATTCATTGAAATTATGACTCTCCTGATTGTTTTCTAAAAAGCAAGTCAAGGTACTAAACTTCCTCTAATCTCCTATAATTCAAATGTCGGGAACTTTTCCATTGGGAGTCATTCCCTCTGTTGTCATGTATGTGAGATGCATAATCTATGTCCAAATCTGCAAATTAGACCTTTTTGCATGTGCTGAAATATGCAAAGGCACCCCCACTGAAATAAACTTCTCTCTTCCCAGTCTTTTACTAGCTTTGATACAAAAATAATGTTCAATTAGAGTCGATGACTTCTCTTCTTCTGAAAGTGGCAGATTAGAGATTGAGATAAGAAGGCACACTGTCCCACTAAACCAGGGGCCCTTTTATGACTTGTGGACTTCAACTCCCAGAATTCCTCAGCCAGCGTGCCATACCATACTACAAGTCATAAAAGGGCCAAGTTTGAAGACCCCTGCACTAAACTATATCACTTGAAAATCCCTTTGAAATGATTCTTTCTGTTTTCAGCATGCACATTTCGGAAAGCCAACAAGAATTCTTCAGAATGCTGGATGAGAAAATTGAAAAGGTAAGAGGAACGAAGAAAATAGTTAATACATTATTGTACTTGAACCGCAATACAGTTGCTTGTGTATCATCTTGAAATGCGAAGTGACACAGAAATATCTAAAATGTGCAACTGTAACTATGAAATCTGTAAAAAGGTGAGAATCCATTTGGGTCTTAATCACTGACTTAACAAGTTTCCATTTTGTAATAGATTCCTAACCTATTATATTTTCACTTACTGATTGATTTTAGTAGAATATAAAACCTTAATCTTAAAAAAAACTTCCTTTGAGGACAGTGCCCATTTTCACTAGAGGCAGCTCTCAATGCCAAGACAATACAAAGACAGTCTGTACTGTAAGTAGGTACGGATAAACTTCTTAGGTGCCACGAATGGGGTTTTCACACTGGGTTGCAGGAGGATTTAAATGAGTTCCTCAGGACTAAGGGGAAAGAAATCTCTTTGCAATCTTTTCAACCAAGGTTGAACTGTAAATTGTTGCTAGATAAAGAGTCCACAGAAATCAAGAGGGGTTGGACTTAGATCATTTGTAGGAACATAATGACTCTAAGCTGATCTTGTTTAACTCAGCCTCCCCCCCTCCCCAGCTCTGCCTGCCCTTCTTCTACAAGGGCTTCTCAAGTGCCACAAGCCCACCCTCTTGATCAGGTGTTACATACTTTTTTTTTTAAAGCAGATTCTACACTCTGAAAAAGTTTGAAAAAACATGAAATCTCTAGAACAGTAAGCTAGTCTGATCCAAGAGCTTTTACGGGAATATAAGAATTATTATTTATCCTGCCTTGACATAATGGCATATAGAGGCTCTTTTCGGTAGCTCTGATAGTTCATTTTATACCTGACAAATGGCTCAACAAGTGTAATTTTGCCCCCTCTTTTTCTTTTGATGATATTTTTGGTCTTCAACTGAAATGAAGATTTAAAAAAAAATCAGAGAACATTTTACCTTCATCCTTGATAGAAGTGTTATTACCTTAGGTAACAAAACTACTGTTTTTCATAAGAACTGAAAATTATTCCCTGACATCAGCAAGTACAAATTAACTTTTACCCTCAAAACTGAAATGTTTGGTTAAATGCATTAGGGCAGTGGTGGCGAACCTATGGCACGGGTGCCAGAGGCGGCACTCAGAGCCCTCTCTGTGGGCACGCACACTGTCGCCCCAGTCCTAGGCCTTCAAGCTGGTTTTTTATAAAACCTTTTCACTTTAGGCCTCCACCGCCGTGTGCAAAAAGAAAAAAGGTTCAATCAGTCAATTTCAACTTCTCGCGGGAAAAAAAAAGATCTTGCAAAGTTGGAATTGATTGATTGAACTTTTTAGTCCCACCCAGTCCGCCGTTACCACTGCAGCCACGCCCACTCAATGGGCCACGCCCATCCAGTGGGCCACACCCACCCGGCACTCGACAATGCATAAGTGGGTTTTGGGTTGCAGTTTGGGCACTCAGTCTTTAAAAGGTTCGCCATCACTGCATTAGGGGGAGGTGGAAAATTTGGTCATTCAATAAACTTCAGGAAACACTCTTTATAGATGATATATATTTCTCCATTAATGTAATGCAGAGGTCTCCAAACGTGGCCGCTTTGACTTGTGGACTTCAACTCCCAGAATTCCTGGCTGAGGAATTCTGGGAATTGAAGTCCACAAGTCTTAAAGCAGCCAAGTGTGAAGACCCCTGATGTTGTGGGTATACTCATCCATATGAATAAACCATAGTTCAGCTATTTGAATTGCTGAAATGTAAGTTTCTGCATGATCCTTCCTCCAACAAGACTGCAGGTGTTTGGAACAGGAGTCTCTTTTTAGATTAAGCATATTTTAGCATACAGTTTGTCTTTTCAATTGAGGTTCATCCAGGCTGAAGTAAACTAAGACAAATTTCAGGATTTTCCCCCCTCCCTGCTTTAGAATAAATAGTAGCAAAATTCAGTAGAGTTTTCTAATAAAGGAATAAAATTACGCAGTTAAAAGCAGTTACTACAGGTTTATGCCAACTAGTCACAGATTTCAGTAGATGCTTCTATTAACCCAAACAACTTCATTGCAGATGCCTGTACTATTAATAAACACATTGGTTACATGAAACATCTGGATACACTGCTTTTGTTTTATGTATATTGTAACAATAAAATTTGAACTGTAATACATGAAAGGTTTTTGTAATGATAGTGATTCCCCAAGCAGCAATTGCTTAACTTGTCTAGACAACACAAAAATAATAGGCGATGGAAAGAATTTGGCTGCCACTGAACGAATTGCATTAATTCTACACAGCCTGCCCTGGGGAAAGAGGAATATGAGGGCTTGAAAAAGATTCAGGAAAATTGATGTGGGAAAACAAAAGGTTTTCATCTGGCCCAGAAGTGAAGGACCCTGGATATGCATACTTTACTTTAAAAAAAAAAAGCTGCCAGCCTTTTGTTCTAGACTTCTGTTTATGGGAAATCTGCACTTGTATCATGTGCTCCTTTATTGGAGAGGATGGCATACAAATGGACTAAGCAAGCATGTTCAAGTTAATATTTGATGCAACATATTTTGAAAAGCATTGGCTACATGGGAACAGAACATTGGCTTTCTTGTATGGTCCCTGATTTCAGTAGTCTTAAATGACCTAATACTGTCAGATTGGCATTATGATGTTTAAATAATCATAGCTGCTGTCCTTATACTCTCAAAAACTATAATGCAAATGACAAAAAAAATGAAGGCAATCCACTTCTTCTGTTTTCCAGTATGTTAAAGAAGGAATGAGAATAAGAAAAGCTGCTTCTTTTCCATTAGGAGAAAAAGTCCATGATAAATATTTTCTCTTTCATTCCCTGTTACTGTAATGTACCAGGATCAAATTATAATTTTCTTTGTGCATGCACACAAATGTTATTTATTTATTTATTCAATTTCTATAGCCACCCAACTCAACCAAGAAATTCTGCGTGGCTGATTGATATTAAATTAATAACCACTAATAAAAATTCCCTATATAAATTACAGTTGCCCCTGCTTGAGCAATAAAATGCTTGCACCACTGGAATTTTTAGACTTTGCTGTGAGTGTCCATCAGTATATATATGTACCTGTTGGGGGCAGGGAGTGACTTTTTCTTGGCACAATATATAAACCATCCTTTACGTTCTCAAAGTAAATGAGAGTGCTATCCATTTCCTAGAATTGTTTCAGAGAAAAGGTTTATTAGCAGAGGAATCATAAAAGGAGCCCAATCTTTTGTTTTCACTTCTTGGCCAAATATAATCATGTTGACCATTTCTAGTGCATTTAAGATTATTTCCTCCCCAGGGTTAAGAACTCACTTATCAAGGCATGATTTTTCCATTTAATCTGCTACAAGCCAGGATACCTGTCTCCTACATTTCAAGTTGTGATGACCCAAAGAGATTAGTAGAGGATAACTTGCAACTGATTCTATTCTTCTGTTTGTTTTCTTAGAAAAGCTCCAGACCCCCTCAATTTTAGTTCAAAGGTAGTGGTTGTTTTTATCCATAATTCTTTCCTAAAACCTGTCAAAAGAAAAGAATACTTGGAGTTCCTTAAGAATTTGAAGTAGCAATAATGTGTGTAGAAGAGAGTCACAAAACTGGGCTTCTTTCATGATCTTAGCTTGGAACTGTACAATTACAATTGGAACTGTAAGACAGGAATGTTAAAATATTAGCTTAATATTGGTTATATTGCTATAGTGCTTTTGCAGAATCACATCATGAGGTTTTGTGATGAGAAAGGTCATGCTGGTGTCAGTGAACGCTATTTAAACAGCCTATTTAGCCAACATAGTTGGTTGGTTGGTTTTTTCAGAAGGCTTCTGTAGCTCCTATGAAATGTTTCTTCAGTAAAATGTTGAAGGGATTGTTTAGATCCTGCTCCTGATGAAGTCAAAGCACGTTCAAAATATTTGGACAGCTTAATTCTCAAATAAGCCACAGAAGGTGCTGTGGGTTTCTTCTATTATAAATCAACATTATCTTGTGATGCAACTGAAATGTTGTAACAGTTCAGCTTCTGTCTCACATGCTATAAAGAATACAAGCACTGCTGAAACGGTGTGTTTCGTATGCTGAGCCCAAATGGCACTGAGCTAACTTCCATTGAAGTGTAATGAAACTTCTCTAGTCCTACATGTCAGTTTGAATTCAAAATTAAATGCCTAGTTCACATGCCTACTTATTAACATCCTTATGAGTAATGTGACCTATTGAGCTTGAAAACAAAGTATATGTATTTGGAGAGAAACAGACTTATGAGAGTCAGTGCTTGCATGTGAGAACTGCCTAACCAGGGTATGTTGAAGCAAATCAGTGTTCAAGGGCACTGGTAGCAGGTGCTTTACAAGCCCCAGGATCACATAGTCTGTCTCTAACTGCTCAGTTCATTAACTTTTTTATTGCAGTTGGCTACTATCAGATGTAGATAATTCTTCAGATTTTGTTACTTTTCTCTTTTTTGCGGCAAAGGAATTTGGATATAGTATTGTGGCAGGATATTGTCATCCTGGACTTTCATATGACCCCACTAGTTATATAAAACTAAGCAATAGGCTAAATAGTTGGGAAGGAAATAAGGAAAGCCACAGTAATCAAGGAAATTGGTAAAGGTATTAGGGAACATTTCCCCAAGCTTAAAGATTTATTTAAATAGGACTCATCACCGAACATGCCCCAATATGTTGTGGAAAATTGAAAATTTATCCTAACATCAACCAAGGCTAAAGAATAAGTCCTGGGAGAAAATTAAGAAAAATGAGGCAGACAAGCAAGGGATTAGCTTGACTGTAGAAATCAATTCATGAATATTATCTTAAGAAACAATGGGTATGAAATGGTCGCAAACAAAGAGACAAAAATATTGAGGATCTTGGAGAATCACCATAGGCAACAGTTTTCTAAAATGAATAAATTAGATCCAAAAAAAGCAACTTGTAGCTTGCTGTTTGATACAGAAGACAGGCTACTCCACTGTGTGGCAAAGCCAGATAATACAAATTGAGTGCTTCTAAGAAGAACAGAATAAGGAGCAAACCTGACTATCATGAATCATACTTCCAGTTTACATTAATAATCATGGAGAATGTATATGGATTTTCCATCTCCATATTCCACTGAATTATTTCAGAAGTAAATTGATGTAAATTGAATAGTGAGAATATTTGAAATTCAATTTTCTCTTGGGACAGTCACAATTTAGCTTTAGCAGAAGGGTTAGATTGATCCTTGCATACCAGAGCTGAATGTCAGATTAAAACCTCAGTATTTTCCCTTGTATGAATAGTGGAAGAGGGTTTGCCAGAGATGTTCCTTGAATCCAGTTCTCCTCAGGTATCACCTAGCTGCATTAGAACTACAATTCCCAGGCTTCCCGAGAGCTAACACGTCAGGGTAACAATGATCTATTGAAGCACATAATGAAGAAAGTCTTTGCCAGAGCTTCACACATTTATGTTGTAGAAGACAGCATTAGAAGCCACTATTTCTGGCTCTGTTTCAAAGAAAATCTTGGTGTAATGTATAATAAGTATGACAAAGGGGTATCCTGGGAAGAAGCATTGTGGGCAGAGTTGGCTTCAAAACTTCCAGGTGTTAATCTTGACTCAAAATGTTTGTGTAACTATATGTGATAGTGGTACAACCCTCCTTGGATTCTATTGATCACTTATAAAGAATGACGCTTAGGAGATTAAAACAGGAGCCGTGGTGGCACAGTGATTAGTATGCAGTATTGCAGGCTAACTCTGCCCATAGCCCACAGTTGGATCCTGACTTGCTCAAGATTGACTGAGTCTTCCATCCTTCCGAGGTTGATAAAATGAGGACCCAGATTGTTGGGGACAATATGCTGACATTATAAACCACCCAGTAATTGATGTAAAGCAGTATGGGGTGGTATATAAGCCTAAGTGCTAATGCTATTGCTAAAACAGTATTTTGTGGAGATGGAAACTTGATTTTTTTCCCCCCTTCCCCCATGGCTTTCTTTGTGATTCCAGAGCTTAGTACTGGTAGGCTGCAAAACCGTTTTCACTCATGTGGGTGGATTCTTCATGGCTCTGTTCATTTCTTTTCAAAAAACAAAAAATTATGCTCTGAATATGTGCTTGCATGTGCATTCATCGACATTCTTCTAAAGGGCATCATGAAAACAGAAGACCAACTGAAGTTTAGAGTTTCTGTGGTAGGCAACCACTTTAATCCCTTGGAGAACCATTCATCAAAAAAGCTGCAGTGTCTTTACAGTTCCCTTTACTATCATTAAAGAAAAAATGTTTGACATAATTACTTTCACCATACCACATCAGGCCACCCAGCCTCTTCCGTTGCTTCCTTTGAATGGCAATTAGAAAAAGGAGTCACATTGTTAAAGGCTAGAGCAGTAGAAGGCATTGTGCTTTTCTGGTTTCTGAACCTCATACTGTGGAACTATAATAGAGCTGTGGAAGAGAACAATTTATCTTACAGTATTCCTGTGGTGTCAGTTTGTCTATAAATGCATCATTTTAAAACAATAAAGCAGCTAATAAAATGATATGGTGCAGAACAGGCAGAACGTTGCCAGAATATGAGCATGACTATCATTAATTGTTAAAAATGAGAAAGAGGAGAGGAAGCAAAAACAGGAACATGCTGCATTAAACTCAAATTCATCCTTGTCTGTATTGTGCTGTGGGGCTATGTTTGCTGTAATCATGCGTTTGTTTACATGCACATAACCTTTGTTTATTTGTATTTTAAGAAGCATAGAATTTAACTAATTTAGAATTAGTTAAAGATAATAGTACTCGGAATATCTGTGTCTAAAATTGCCTGGATTTTCTGTTTTTTAAAAATAACTTTAAACTGTATGTTTAGTGCCTCAAGCACAGAGAAGGAAGCATTAGGACCTTTAAATTCTAATGATTTAGAATAACAGTTCTCAGACATTGTGGTCTCAGGACTACTTTACATTTTAAAAAATGATCAAGGACTTCAAATAGCTTTGGTTTATGTGGATTATATCTATTGATATTTACTGAATTAGTAATTAAAACTGGGAAATGTTAAAATCTTTGACTTTGCAGACTCCTTGAAAAGGTCTTGATGACCTGAAAATCACACTTGGAGAACCAATGGTTTAGACCAGGGGTCCCCAACCCCTGGGGTCCCCAACCCCCAGTCCATGGACCAGTACCAGGCCGCGGCATGCCAGCAACCGGTCCGCACAAACAAGGAAAGCCCCATCCACAGGATGCAGGCAGCACACAAAGCCATGCCCCCTCCGGTCTACGGAAAAACCTTTCACCATATAACCAGTCCCTGGTGCCCAAAAGGTTGGGGACCTCTGGTTTAGACAAATTTGAACTGACTTAATTTATTTCTATTTTATACCCATTTTTTCTAGAGTTCAGAGTGCACACACATAGTGTACTCTTTCATTTTATTTTCATAGATAGGTTAAGCTGAGAGCTACCTAGTGAGTTGATGGATGAATGGGATTTGAATTCAAATTTACATGATGATAACCTAGTAGCTTTAACTTTAAATGATGAAGATGCAAGATAGTTAACAGGAGAATCAAATATTTAAAAGTTGAACTAATGTTGAAATATTAAATGCAAGATGATCTTTATTCACTGTTCTCATAAGAGCTTAAATATATAAAAATAAACAGAGCAGTAATCTTAAAGTTTGTCTGAGTTCCATCATATCAGTTATACCATTTAGAAAATATATCATGATTTGCATGCTGCTACAAAGCTTAATCTAATTTGCATTTCAATCTAATGTGCACATCACTTTCCATAGGCCTGGCCAGAATTTAGAAATATTTCATGACTCATCTATAATTTATTCTACAATGTTCCTATTCTAATGTGATTCTCTTCAATGACAAAGAGGCCCAATTCTTAAATAGTCTTTATTCCAAAAAAAGAAAGAAGCCTGAAATGAATTGCCTTTGGCCACATAGCACATTGTTTTCTTGTTTTTAAATAACAATAATCCCCACTTCTTACATCACCATCATTTCATTCTCTTGTGTTGATTACAACTTTTCCTCTTGCAATTTTACTTAGGGTTACAAAGCTAAGGAATATAATGCTACCCTGTCAAAATAAAATCATCAAGTTGATTAAAACACAGAGCAATGAACTTAACTGAATTTCAAAACTAAAACAAGTACTGAGTTTTACAGGGATGATTACTCATGTGGCATACAACAGTATTAGGTTTGTTTCCCTATTCATGCTTTTTAAGAATATAGACCTCTTTGCCTAGACATATATAGAGAGAGATTTTCTCACAAAATCTCTTCTCTTTTCTCCCTCCCGCCCCCATACCCATACCCATCTCCTGATTTCAGCCCTTTCCAAAGGAAGATTTTACTTACTTCAGAATTATCCATACAGAATGGTAATTTGCTCTCCAGATTTTTTTTTCCCTCTTCTCCCTGTCTGGTAATTTGGTTAAAATAATTCCTCTTGCTTATACTTTGACTTAAAAGTGAAGACTGAATCCAAATTGCAATATGGAGAATGTATACTTCTAACCACACTAATATTAAAGCTACATGACAGTGACCTATATTCAAATACAGATTTTTAAATTGAGTTAATAAGTTCAGCCATGTTCTCTTTTTTTCATGGCAATTACCCTGAGAAAGGAGCTATGCTGAAGAACTGCATGCCATTTTTCAGGAAGACGTGGGTTGTATCCCTGATTTTTTTAACCAATGTTTGCATGTTCTCTTTCATTCCTTTCCCTTTTTCAAGTCTGTTGTTGCCTACATAGAGTCATCATAAAGCTGACAAGTTGATTAAAAGTAAAGCAAGAGGTTGAGCTGAATTTCAAGTTAATAATTATAACTAAGGTGCAAAAACCCTTTAATGACGGACCGAAGAAGGCAAGCTTCTCATCCTTCCTCCCACTTGAGCTGCAGGATGGATGGATGGATGGATGGATTTAGCAAATACACATGGCTATCTGACTTAATCAAATTGTTCTGGGCAGCTAACTGTGCATACACACACACACACACACACACACAAATAACTCCAATTGTAATAACAACACAAAGCAAAGCACACCTTCTGGGTCCTATTGACCTCCTGGCCCTAAAGCCTGTGAGATCTGGATATTGCTAGTTTTTCCTGCAGATTTCCATTTCAAATGATGCTCTCTAGATCAGAGATCCCCAATCTTTTGGGCATCAGGAACCGGTTCCGTGGAGAGAGGTTTTTCCGCGGACCAGAGGGTGCGTGGTTTTGTGTGCTGCCTCCATCCCACAGATGGGGCTTTGCTTGTTTGTGAGGACCAGTTGCTGGCATGCCGTGACCCGGTACTGGTCCACAGACTGGGGCTTGGGGACCCCTGCTCTAGATGACAGCCCATGGTTGCTCTCTTGGTTAAGAATAATGGGTAATGGAATGTATAGCCTTTGGGAAACACAAGGTTTGAAAATAGTTATTTCTCGAATCCTTAAAGGAAATAAGTATATGGTGCTTCTTAATCATATATGCATCAGTAATTTCAGTCTGGGTTTGACACCAAAATGGCTTTGGTGCCTTAAAGGATGGTCTATGCTGAGAATAGGCAAGAAGAAGGTCTTTTGAGCCATGACCACTGTCATGGATTAATTGGCCTTTGATAGAAAAGGAATCCAATGAATGTTTCCAGCATCCATTAAGCCTTATACCATGCTGTGCAATAGAGCTGTTTTGTCCCCACTGGCATTCTTTTTAATGCAGACAGGCAACCAAGCAAAGTCATGAAAATTTGGAATGAGTCATCAATAAGTAGATAACATTGTCCTTATTTTCTGCTTTTAAAATGAGTCTGATGAAATCAGAAATGGTTGACTCAAACATATAAACTGCAGTTTAATCTGGACAAAGCAAACTATATTGATAATGGATGTTGTGTCTGACTTAGAACTTAATGTTAAGAGATTTCTGGATAGAGCAGATTGTGCTCTCAGCTTATGGAGTGTTCTTATATCTTTATTTCTCTGTGGAAGTTTAAATTATTTCCACAACAGATTGCAGTTTTCCATATTCATGGGGGTTACGTGTCAACACTTTGAAAATATGAAATTTAGTGTAAATATATACTCTTGCCCAGTTACCCCCAGATGTTGTCTATGCATGCACAAACACACATATGCCTAAAGTCAAGCTAGAGTAACTTGATGCAGATATACAACTCACACCAAGATCATAAGCCATCCTACGCAAATGGCCCTCTCTGCGAGACTGAAGATGTACTGTATTTGCTTCACCATGAAGCAAAGTAGCAACCAGATTTTTAGTATGATAGATTTCACAACTGCCACCATGAAAAGACAAATCCACCAACATAAATCTTGCAAATATGGAGACTCACCTGTTTATCTTGTACCGGTTTAAATTATGATCCGGCTGTGATCCCTCTTTAGCATGAGATTGTCATGCCATGGTTAATTATACTCATATTTTTATAACACTGCATATGGAATTGCTTTGGAAGATTACTCAAACTCTTATATTATCACCATATAATCAATGTGGGCTGGGTTTGTGAGATAACAATTATGTAAGTACTGTAATTATACCTTCCTAGCCTTTAAGTTACAGGAACTCATGCAGATTTGCAATCATTTTTAGACCATCAAGTTCATGAAGTTAAGATTGGATTAAGTAGGCAATAAGAGCTTTCCAAAGAAGTATATGCAAACATATAGATTTCATTCTGATGTGCAGCAATCTTACTTATCAAAAGGCATATATGTATGTAATATATGGTGTCTGAGTTCAGCAAATAGCAAATAATCACTTTTATAGATTTGCATTATGAGACCTAAATGTGATAGCTAAAAACACAAACATAAGGAGCAAAAATCCAAAAATCAAACCAGTCTATGGAGTGGTTTTTATTTATCAGTCTTATTTGTTTACAACACTGTATGTTGTTAACATATACAACTATATACAGATATGTGCATACATATAATAAGATATTAGAATATTATGTCTGCATGTACACACTGCTCACGCCCACACACACACTGCACACACAGAATAGAAAACATTTATTCCAGGACGCTGTATTTTTCCGAAGCTTCATTTTTAATTTGCAAAAGAGCTGAGATCTAGATAAGGGATGTTAAAATAATGGCCTCCCAGCAACTTCTAAACTGTTCTGTGATATTAGGCTTTTCATTTATTTGGGAATCGGCGCATATCAGCAATATGATGCACTATATATTATTGAAATACACTGATACAGCCTTTAAGCCCCTTGATGGTTACTGGAAATACAAAGAAATGAAGTATAGTGAAGCATGCTGTTGCATTTCTTAATTGCTGGAGGTAGAAGTTACACACAGCATTTTTTAATTCTTGCCTCATTAGGGAGTCAACATCAACAAGGTAAGTGAAAACTGACCATTCAGTTTTCTTGAACAATAGAAGATGATTGCCAGTTACTGAAAGACTGTAGAGGGGTTTACATACCCGGTTCACAAAGTTTTTGAAGAACGAACAGAATGTGAACTGGCTAATGTGATTTTATATTATCCTACGTCTTTGATATGGTGTCTTCTTGTATGGTTTTAGAGTATTTTTTTTAAAAATAAAATCTCTTTATTTTCTTCTAAAGGGTCGTGATTACTGTTCAGAAGAAGAGGATATCACATAATGCCAGTTCTGCCAATCGAAACAGGAATACTCCTGTGTAAATAGATTACGGTTCAATCCAGATCTTTTGGGGGAGTCTTCTCAAGTGAACAGCACTACATAACGAACAGTTATTTCCACATTGTATGCTCCATTCAGTTACAGTGTTTTCTTAATGACCATACAGTGAGCATGGTTCAAAGAAAGAAGAACGGCTTCTATGGAACTGCCTTTGCTGCTGCTAATTGAAACCTGTTGCAAGTTTTCATTTCCTCATGCCCAGGAACACCACAGACGTTTGACTTAAACATCTAAAAGACACGGTAGCTTTCACTTGGGCTGTTGGCCTGTTTTCTATTGGCTGAGGTGGCGTTGTACAAAATCTTCCATAACCAAGCAGCTGAATCTTCCAGTTCACCCTACTCATCAGCCCATACTCAAATGGGGCATGGAGGTCTTGTTATACTGACAGTTTAAAGCTTTGGAAAATGGGATGCTTTGCCATGATGGACTTTGTTTTCTGCTAGGAAGAAGTTAACAATTAAAAAGCATGTTATCATA